>QRFJ01001469.1:187918-407875 GCA_006176705.1 Cocos nucifera | reverse complement strand
CGATCACTGAACAGAAAGCATCTCTGGAGAAATGGATGGATGATGATGATTATAAGGCCAGGTACTACATATTGGGCTCAATGTCAGATGAGCTACCATCCCAACATGAAGACATCAAGACTACTCATCAAATGTTGGCTCACCTACAAGAGTTGTTCAATGAGCAGAGTCGCATAGCCCAATATCAAATCTCCCATAGACTTTTTAAGGCATAGATGCATGATGGGTAGTCGGTCCAAGATCATTGTTTGACTATGATCAAGGACCTAGAGGAGCTTGAGAAGCTCGATGTCATCATGGATAGGGACTTGTAGATTGATGTGATCCTGCAGTCCTTGATAGATCCATATGGTCAGTTCATTATGAACTTTCATATGCATAAACTACAGTGCACCTTGGCTGAACTCATAAATATGCTGGTCACTACTGAGATTACTATGAAAGATTCAAAGGGCTCAGTACTTGCTATGGAGTGGACTTCCTCCAAAAGAAAGTCTTTTAGAAAGAAGAAGAAGTCTGCGAAGAAGCAGAAGGTAGAAGATGGAAAGAAGAAGAAGGAAGAATCGAAGAAAAAGGCCGCTGATAAAGAAAAATATTTTTATTGCAACACCGGTGGCCATTAGAAGTGGAACTATCCTTTATACTTGGCCAACCTAAAGACTAAGAAGGAGGCAGGTCCTTGTGGAGGTATGCTTGTAATTGAATCTAATCTTACAATTTCTTCTGTATCTAGTTGGGTGCTTGACTTTGGTTCTAGTGCTCACTTATGCACTTCCATGCAGGGTCTTGAGGAGGGCAGAAGGCTAAGAGATGGTGAGATGATCCTACACATTGAAAATGGAGTAAGAGTTGCTGCTATGGCCATGAAAATCTATCCTTTTTGATTACCATCAGGATTAGATTTAGTACTTAGAGACTATTATTTGGTGCCTGCAGTAAGTAAGAATTTGATTTCTATTTCTTATTTAGTACAGGAAGGTTATGTAATTAGCTTTCTTAAAGACCACTATACTATTCTTTTTGAAAGAAAATAAAATTGTAAGTCATTTCTTAATTAACGGTCTCTATAAGTTGCATGTTGATGTATTTGTGTTAAATATCGAGCAAAATGTGAATGCTGTAGCATCTAAGCGACCTAGGGATAGTCTAAATGAGAGGGATCTATGGAATCTTAGGCTAGGTCATATAGCTAAAGATAGGATTAATAAATTGGAGAAATCCAGACTTATGAGTCTATTGACTTTTGAGTCATATTTGATTTATGAATCATGCCTTCAAGGTAAAATAACCAAGCTTTCTTTTATAGGACATGGAAAAATGGCCACAACCTACTTATCCTGGTACATATAGATGTGTGTGGCCCATTTAATGTGTCGGCTAGAGGCAATTATGTCTACTTCATTACCTTTACCAATGATCTATCTTGGTACGGGTATGTATACCTAATATGTCACAAGTTTGAAGACTTTGAAAAGTTCAAGGAATTTAGACATGAAGTAGAAAAGTAAATCAAAAAATCCATTAAGATTTTCAATCAGATCCAAGAGATGAATACCTTAGTTGGGAATTCTAGACTATCTCAAGGACAATGGCATAGTCTCACAATGGACTATACCTATAATGCCTCAACTCAATAGGATTTCAGAATGGAAAAATCAGATTCTATTAGATATTATCTGATCCATGATGAGGCTTCACGGACGGGCTGGTAAGGTGGATGGATCCTAGTCTAATATATAAGATAGCTTCTCAAAATCCAAAATAATTTTGTAATTCCTGAGCCAATCCTTATAATTGGGTTAGTCAGTCTATAGGTATCTAAGATTTTGGCTAGTAGGTTTGACGCAAATATTTTTCTGTAGAGAGTCAAAGTTTTCAGTTAGATTTGTAATTTAACTTGATCAATTTATTTAGAGATTTTATTTTTAAATAAATTAAGCTTCCACTATTTTTTTAGATTCCTACACTCTCTAAGCAGAGATAAAAAAATCTTCATGATCATAAATTTTTAGTGGATGGTGTGGTCCCACCGACTGGCTCACCACCTCATCTAATAGTTATTGGTGATGGGTCAGCTAATGAGTGGACAACTCTTGTTCAATGATTCTCTAATCATGGTGCATCCAAATCTGATCTCTAATTTATGAAGCTTACCATATCCGCAATATTGCTCCACTTCTTAGTTAAGTTAGATCCACCATTTGCATGAATTGGATTCTTGATTGGATCCCTCATCATATCCAAAATATTGAGCCCAACCCATCCTCCAACCTATAGCATCTAATGCCTAATAGATATGGTTGTATCTTTTTGGTGCAACTGAACTACTATAACCAGCCGAGAATAATCAATCCCAAAAAGGGCCTGCACATCTACAATGGTGGAAGATCTATGACTTAATATTTTTTTAGAAAGATTTGACTTAGGTCTCTAAGATATGACTTAACTTAGTCATAACAATTATGATAAACCTAGTGGCATAGGTTAGCTCAAATCGTTAGCTACCTCAAACCAGAACTGGGTCGACCCAAATGGTCAGATAAGTAAGACCGATGGAAGGGATATGCCATTAATTCGACAAGAATACATTTAGATTGAGTAGCTCCCAATTAAAAATTGGTTGATCATATCTGCCAAATTTACCTTAGATACCAAATTATCGAACCAGAATCGATCTGCTTAGCCTACAATCTAGACTCGAACCGTAGAGCCAAATTAGGTCTTAACTTGATTGACTACATGTGGCTGTGAGTCGACCTTAATCCAGACTTAATCCTATTAGACTAGCCAAATCTAAGTATTCTTGATCCGATCTAACCAAATCTTGATTCGATTTGATCAACCGCTAGACCTAATTGAGCAACCCATACTCGAATCTAAATTTATGAAGGTATCTTAGATCTAAAATTTATAATATTTAGATCTAATTGATTTTATAATCTTAATTCTTAATTAAGTTTAGGGTTCATAAACAAAAATATGCATAAAAATTCTAAAATTTTAGAATCTAGAGTTTTGCAGAAAAATAAATTTTTGATTTCTGATTAAGGACAAACGCACAGCACCCCTACATGCCATAAGAGCATCCCATCAAATGAAAAGAGAGGGCCTTTAAAATTCTTCTTACTCTTACGACCGGACGGACAAGAAAAATATTTTAATCAGAAATAACAACTACACTACAAAATAATTAGATCCACAACATTTATCGCATATATAATCATTGATCTAACTATGCATGCTTTGTATACATCTCATGTATCAAATTTAAAATAATATATGCATGTTTTCAAATCTGATATATCTGATATAACATCTAAAAAATAAAATATTAAATGATCATATCACATAAAATTCTATTCTAGACAATACATAGAACAGTTCTATTAAACTAGTCTAAACATGCATCAAATATATCTCATATATTAATTAAAATTTTAATCTACCAATTTCATATCGGATCATCTCTAATGTGACATCTAAAATCATTAATATTAAATCAAAAATAAAATAAAAATTAGATTAAAATATGATCTAAATAACTATAAACATAGCTTTGATACCAATTGAAGAAAAACTAGGATCGATCTGATCTAATCTGATCTATAGCGAAATTTTTCACAAAAATTTCTACAAAACCTAATCAAATCTGAGAGTTCTCAAATTTGATCCTAATGATCTAATATTAGAAATAAAAATTAAAAATAAATCAGTAACAATGGTTGTTACCTTTTTTGGGTAAATTATTATCTTGATGATGATCCGACTGCTCCTGAGGTTCTGGATCTAGCCATGCACGTGCCCAGCCTCTATCAAAGTCCGCTTAGACTAGTTCTAGACACACTCTCCTTCTAGATTTGATCTCAAAATATCAGATCTAGATCTGATTTATAGAACCTTCAAAAGGATCTTTAAAGTCAGCACATAGTCTCTTGATGTAGATCACCCTGTCTTGATCTTTGCATTAGCTTTCTGTTTGGAATATGCGCTCTTCCCACACGAATTGGTGTGGCCATCGATGATTAGCCAAGCAATCAAGAAAGTACTTCTTAAAGATATCTACGGAAGCATGATCAAATAAATCAAGAAATAGAGAAGAAGAGAAGAAGAGATTTTCGGAAGAAAAGAGCTTTTATTTAGTATATTTCAGCACCCTTACAATCTTGACCTATTTTCAGTATATATACTTTACAAAAGGTCAAGTCCAAGCTCATAGAAAAACTTTCCAAATCCAAACAATCCACATACATAAAATAATAACCCATGAAAACTGAGCCAGCCCAGTTTCAAACTGAGCCGGCTAACCTGAGACTAAGTCGGCTCAGTCCCAGACTAAGCCAACCCAATTGTGTACCATGCCATCAGTCCAAAAATGCTGCTTTCTATCTAAATTTTTCTCTGAAACCTAGCCGATCTAGTCCTAAACCGAGCTAACCCAGTTTCCAACTAAGCCGGCTCAGTCTTAGAGTGAGCCGATCCAATTTTTGAACTTTACTATTGAGACTGATTCTTCTTTTGACTCGCTCCCATCTTCCTATGACCTATCTTCTCATATTTTTAAGACTTGGGAGTGCCACTTCTGAGCTCACATTCTCCACCTTGGTGCTTCCAAGTCCTTGTGAATTCATTTCTTCTCAATAGACCCATCCATGCCACATCTCTAAAAGCTGTCTCTAGGAAGTACCTTCGTGAGTGCATCAGACTGATTCTTCTTGGTATAGACCTTCATCAGTTCTACTTCACCTTCCTTCACTAGCACTCTGATCGTGTGGTACCTCACGTCTATATGCTTTGTACGCATATGATAGACTGGGTTCTGTGCCAACAACAGAGCACTATGACTATCACTGAATAGTGTAACCTTGCTCTGCTCCACCTCCAACTCATCAATCAGCCTTCTAAGCTAAAGGGCTTTCTTTATAGCCTCCGTTATCCCAATGTACTTGACCTCTATGGTAGATAAGGCCATGATTGGCTGAAGGATTGATCTCCAAGATACTGATCCACCATATACACAGAAGAGGTATCTAGTAGTAGACCTCCTTATATCAAGATCACCAGCATAATTTGCATCAACAAATCCTTCCAGAGGACCTGAACCTTCACACATCTTCATAGATTATTCTCCAAATCCTCTCAGCTGCCCACCAAACCATAATCCCTTGTTCCAGGCAGATATCTCAATATCCATTTCAATACTTTCCAGTGTTTCTTTCCAGGATTAGCCATGTATCTACTAACCGTGCTCACAGCATGTGCTATATCTAATCTATAGCATACCATAGTGTACATCACACTGCCTACAATATTTGCATAAGAGACTCATTCCATGTACTCTCTCTTCTCTTCTGATTGGGGGCACTATATCTTGGAGAGTGACATATGGCTCGGCAATGGCGTCTTTGCAGGTTTTGCCTTCTCTATCCTAAACCTCTCTAGAATCTTCTAGACATACTTTCCTTGTGACAAATGGAGCACTCCTTTGCACCTATCTCTGCAAATCTCCATTCCAAGGATTTTCTCAACTGGATCCAAATCCTTCATCTCAAATTCAGATGATAATGCTCTTTTCAACCTTTTTACAGCATCCATGCTTCTACTGGCTATGAGCATATCATCTACATACAATAATAGGAATAGGACATCCTCCTCATCTATAACCTTGACGTAGACACAACAATCATATTCACATCTACTGAAACCCAGGCTCAAGACAAAGTAATCAAACCTTCGATACCACTGACGAGAGGATTGTTTCAAGCCATATAAAGACTTTCTGAGTAAACACACCTTTTCTTCCTGTCCCATCTCCATGAAACCATCTGGCTGCTTCATGTAGATTCTTTCCTCCAAAGTCTCATGAAAGAAGGCCATCTTCACGTCCATTTGTTCCAATTTCATGTTATGTTGTGCCACTAGTGACAGCAAAACTCGAATAGATGTATGACGCACCACATGAGAGAAAATTTCTGTATAGTCAATCCATTTCCTTTGTGAGTATTCCTTTGCTACCAACCTTGCTTTGAATCTGACTCTATCTTGTTCTGATGGTGCTTCTTTCTTTGTGAACACCCACTTTGAGACAATAGGTCAAGCACCCTCTGGAAGATCCACCAGCTACCATATCTGATTCTTCTCAAGTGATTCCAGCTCCTCCATCATGGCCTGCATCCATGAATCATGATCCCCACTCTTCATGGCCTCTGCATAATTCTCTGAATCTCCATTAGCAGTGATGAGTGCATAGAAGATAACCTCATCAATATCATATCTGATCGATCTCCTAATAGTACGCTGGGGCTTGTGCAAAGCCACTCCCATTGGCACATCTCTGCCTGATATCTGTGACTGCTCCTGCACATCTATCTGAACTATCGGCCCTTTATACTAATTTTTAATCTAAGACAATACTTTTCTGCCCAGCTCCACCTCAACAGGAACACACCTGTAAGTGGATGTAACCTGCATGCCATTATTCTCTAACTGGCCACCGCTGTTCATCTTTATTTTTTAAGTTTCATCTATCCCAGACCTCCTCAAGATGCTCTTCTCATCAAAGATAATGTCTCTACTGATCACTGACTTCTGTGCTTGAGAGTCCCACAGTAGGTACCTCTTGACTCCTTGTGGATACCCTATGAATGTCATCTTTTAAGATTTTGGATCCAATTTGCTCCTCTTGGTTGCCTCCATATATGCATAGGCTATGCAATCGAAGACTTTCAGATGGCCAAGCTCCACCTTCTTTCTGCTCCAGACCTCTTTTGGAATGTCTTCATTCACCTTATAATGAGGGGATCTGCTCAGAAGAAAACAAGAAAAAGTTAGAGCATCACCCCAAAAGGACTTTGGGAGTGATGTCTGCAGCCTCAAACTCCATGCCTTCTCGATCAATGTCCATTTCATCCTCTCCACGACACCATTCTGCTGGAGAGTCATCCTCACCGTGTAATGGTGTTTGATACCATTTTTCTCATAGTACCTCCTAAACCCCAGGCTAGTATACTCCCCTTTATTATCCGACCTTAGATACTTTACCTGTCTTCCTGACTTCTTCTCTACTTCAACTCTTCAGGCTCTAAACTGGGTAAATACCTCTGATTTTTCTTTGATCAGATAAACCCACACCTTCCTTGAGAAATCATCAATGAAAGTAATAAAGTATTTTGCCCCACCTCTAGCTGATACAGGAGCTGGTCCCCATACATTCGAGTGCACTAAATCCAGCACTCACTTACTGCACTTGGTACTTCTGGCAAACTTCATCCTATACTATTTGCCAAAGATACACGACTCATAAAGATTTATGCCCTCCTTCTTCAGGGCTAGGATCACACCTCTTCTACTTAGTTCTGTGAGCCCACGATCACTCATATGACCCATCCAATAGTGCCATAGCCGATATAAAATCTGCTCCTCTCATGCCACTACTAGCACCTCTGCACTATCATTTACCACTGAGCCTTCCATTCTGTAAAGATTGTTGCTCAGTCTTCTATCTCTTATCACCACTAAAGCTTTCTTAAAAATTTTCAGACATTCACTCCCAGTCTGGCTACTAAAAGCATAACCCTGCTCCTCCAAGTAGCCTAAAGAAATCAAATTCTTTTTCAACTCCGGTACATGCCTGACATTTGATAATGTATGAATGATCCCATCATACATCCTTACCCTGATAGAGCCAATTCCAACTACTTTGCATGGGTGATCATCTCCAAGATTGATACTTCCGCCATCGATCTTCTGATAGGTAACAAACCACTTTCGATGAGAAGTATAGTGGTACGAGCATATTGAATCTAATATCCATATAGTATCGTACTCTGTGGATCCATCTGATACAACTAGCAAGTCTTCTCCACTGCTCATAGAAGCTGTATCATCTTCCTTACTGGCCTTTCCTTTTTTTGATCTCAAAAGGGGACAATCTCTCCTCAGGTGTCCAAGCTAATGACATTTATAATATTTCAATGTCATCCTCCTCTGATCGTGAGACTTTGACCTGCCCTTGGATTTCCCTCTTGTCTTCTTCTTTGATCTTTCCTGTCTTTCATTGACAGCCAAGATCTCAAACTTAGGGTCCTCTTGCAGATCTTCTTTCTTTGCTCATTTGATCTAAGCACACCAACAACCTCTTCATAGTTTAGGGTCTTCTTCCCATAAACTAGAGTTGTTATGAGACCATCATACGAACCTAGGAGAGAACATAATAACAATAATGCCCTATCCTCCTCGTCGATCTTTACATCCAAACTCATCACCTCAGAATACACTTGATTGAACCTTTGGAAATGTGCAACAAGATCTCCACCTTTGGGCATCCTTAGACTATACAGCTGTTTCTTCAACCATAGGGCATCCTCAGACTATACAGCTGTTTCTTCAACCACAGCTTGTTCGTCATGTTCTTCCCTATGTATGTATTTTCTAGCCTCTCCCAGAGCCCCTTTGTCATAGTCTCTATACAAACCTCGGGCAAAACCTGATCGACTAAGCACATCTAGATTGTGCTAAAAGCAATTTCCTCCAACTCTTCCCAATCCTCAGCACTGATCTTTTTCGGCCTTTCTTTTGTTCAGACCTTGTAGATCCTCTGCTGAACCAACATGTCCTTTACTCTTTGCTGCCATAGGATAAAATTTTTCTTGCTATCGAACTTCTCAAAATTCATCTTAAATCCACTTGATCCCATGACTTCAAACAAGTCAAGCACAGATTCCTAACACCCTTCATGATCACACTGAAGGAAAAATCCTATTTTTCGGATTAGGTTTGTTCAGATCTGATTTGATAAAGAGGGATATTTCAAAATTTTTCCTCTTAGATCCAAATTAGATCTAAAACTTTTCAAATCTAATTTTATTGATCTGATAAAATAAAATAAAAATAAATTAAATCTAATTTAATTTATACCTTATTATGGGTAATCTAATTACCTTATGATGATCCTGATGTTTGCTTGAGGTTCTGGATGTAGCCACACAAGTCTATCCTCCAAAAATCTAGAGATCTCCTCCTTCTCAATCTATCCTCCAAAAATTAGATCTGGATCTGATCTTGAAGGTCTGCAAAACAACTTTTGAAGATCAGGTATCATCTCTTGCAATGCTGCCTTCTTCCTTTCTTGTCACCTTTCTCTTACTTGGATCACACCAAACTAAAGCCCAAAACCTTTTGAGCATAGAGAGGAGAGAGAGAATTAGAGGTAGGCATGGAGAAAAGGGGAGAGGGGCTATATGGCATGGGCAAAGGATCAAGCATCATAATCCTAGACGTAGACAGGGTTTATATAGACCCTGCTGCACCATGCAGTGCCACATCATCCCAGCCAATCATGGCTCTCTGTGCAATAAGATCTAAATCTAATTGGTAGAACGATATCATCTGATCAAATCAGATTAGAGTCCCTTACAAACCTTCTTAAGTGGCGCCAAGACTGGTCAAAGATGAGTCTTTGGCACCACCCAAGTTGAATGCATCAAGTAACTGGAGTTCCATTCGTATGGGACTCCAAACTCTATCCTCTTTGAGTGCATGCATCCCTAGGTGTGTGTCCCCTCCCTTTCCTCCTTTTAGTACGAGGACAAAGATCAAAACTCTCTCCTATGGGTGCATGACACATGGGTAGATGTCTAAGTATCAAAGGTCAATATTTGACCAAAGTTAAAAGACAAGATTTAGTAGATGATGGAAAATGGTAGGTATTGTTTTAAATTTATCTCATAAATTAAGACAATCCTTTTCTGACTTGGACAAGCTCTAGTTAGACCAAGTAAAGATTTCTGAGTGAGCCCAAATACATTTGGCTCAGTTGAGACAACTTTTAATGGTTATTAAAGGAGAATATTAGGCTCAATCATGTGCTAGCATGATTTTTTTGAACCTAATTGAATCTTATTCAAATCAATTGAACTGGGTTAGTTCAATTGATGATATCCAAATCCAAACCCTTATTTGTATGATCCAGTTAGGTTCAGTTCTATATGGTAATGGGATATGTCATGATCTCTATCATTGACATCATCAAAACACCTTTCAATGGATCAAAACTTTTCTGATTTAGACAACTAGTATGATTTATCATCCAAATCATTCTAATTGCTCCCAAAATCCACTAGTGACACCTAATAGTATATGATGGCAACCCATCAGAACTAAGAATGAACCTCTCGGTGTAGTTACCTGTGTGATTAAGTTTCTCTATCTTGAGCCTCGATCGGATTAGGGTTAAAGAGATCTCATCAAATTCTAATTTCCATCATATGAATTAATTATTCGATTCAAGTCTGATGTGAAAACCCTAATAGAAACTCTTTCTATCATTTCACTCTGCCATGCCATGGGCTTATGGACTTAATTCTCATAATCATCATAAGGCTGCTCCTCATCTACAGAGGTAGATAGATTTCCTATTGATGCAGTCCAATTCCTACAATGAACATGCTATAGCCAACATACACCTCAGGATTTTGAATGGTTAGGAGATCGAGTTATGGTATAGTCAAACTATAACACCCTCAAGGTGAACTATCGATGCACCTCAGGTCAAAGAACCAGACACACCACTATAGCTTCGAGCCAGTCATCGACGAGAAGGTATACTTCCTCATAATTGCTTGAGGTGGTCATGCTCAGTGCCCTCATTCTCTAACGAGTACCTGTACTCTCAGTCCGGTGACTCTACACCATAGACTCAAGACTTATTTATCCTAAAGAAGCGATCGTATACCAACCTTCTAGATCAATCACCATCCTCATGATGATCCTACGGTCGGAAGCATTTTATGAGTTAATAATAAAAATTCATGTCTTAAATTTTCAACTCTTGAAAATATGAACTATCATTACCATTAACTCAAGGGATGTATCACAGATACTTTTAAATACACACTATGATAAAAAATAATTTATTTTATTATTTATAGTCAAAATTATAATTTTGCCCTTAGATGTGTATTACAAGTGTCAGCCAATTCTAGCTTCTAGGGCACACATATCTAACAAACTCTCACTTGACCTAAAGCCAATTGACTACAAATCTAAGTCCCATGTTCTCAAGGTGGGCTTCGATCTTCTACTAGCCCAACGGCTTTGTGAGTGGGTCTGCCACATTGTTTACGGAGTCAACTCTCTTGATCTTGATGTAACCTTTCTCAAGGTAATTGTGGATGAGGTGGTATCGCTGCTCGATGTGCTTGGTTTTCTGATGAGGCCTCGGCTCCTTAGC
This sequence comes from Cocos nucifera, assembly GCA_006176705.1. Lineage (NCBI taxonomy): Eukaryota > Viridiplantae > Streptophyta > Magnoliopsida > Arecales > Arecaceae > Cocos > Cocos nucifera. Next base: position 396,648 of record QRFJ01001469.1, on the reverse strand, counting down.
AAGGGCTATAGCACCATTGTTGTCATAGTATAAAGGAATGGCATCTGATGGCATCACTCCGATCTCTGCAGTAAATTTTTTATACCAGAATGCCTCCTTCGCAGCTTCTGACGTAACGATGTACTCAGCTTCAATGGTGGAATTTGCTATCACTGTCTACTTGAAACTCTTTCAATTGATAGACCACCATTATACACAAATAGACTCCCAGATGTCAACTTTTGATCATCTATATCAGACATAAAATCTGAATCGGTATACCCCTGGACATGGAGTTCTCCATTACCAAAAATCAACAACATATCCTTAGTTCTTCTCAAGTACTTAAGGATACATTTCATAGAAGTCCAGTGTTCTTCACCTGGATTCGACTGATATCTGCTCGTGACACTTACAGCATGGGCTATATCAGGCCGTGTACATAACATGGCATACATGAGGCTCCATATTGCTGAAGCATAAGGAATCTTGCTCATGCGTTCTATTTCCTCAGGTGTGCTAGTGCACATCTTCTTGGAGAGATGAATGCCATGTCTGAAGGATACCAATCCCTTCTTAGAGTTTTTCATGCTAAACCTCTTTAGCACTTTCTCTATGTACATCTTCTATGAAAGACCTAGCATCCTATTTGGTCTATCTCTATAGACCTTAATTCCTAGAATGAAGGATGCTTCTCCTAGGTCTTTCATGGAGAATTCTTTGGAAAACCATATTTTAACTATGGTCAACATGGAAATATCATTCCCAATAAGGAAGATATCATCCACGTACAATACGAGAAAGACAATAGCGCTCCCACTGATCTTTTTAAAGATACATGGTTCCTCCTCATTTTTGATGAAACTAAATAATTTGATTACATCATTAAAATGAGTATTCCAGCTCTGAGATGCTTGCTTAAGTCCATATATGGACTTTTGCAGCTTGCATACTTTATGATCAATATCACTAGATGTGAAACCTAGTGGCTGTTCCATATAGATATCTTCCTTAAGGTATCTATTTAAGAATATCATTTTCACATCCATTTTCCATATTTCATAATCGAAATAAGCTACAATTGCAAGCAATGTGCGGATGAATTTTAGCATAGCTACCGACGAAAAGGTATCTTGATAGTCAATGCCTTCATGCTGACTATAACCTTTTGCCACTAATCTAGCTTTGAATGTCTCCACATTCTCATCTACACCAATCTTTCTCTTATAGATCCATTTACACCCAATAGGTACTATACCTTCTGGTGGATCTAACAAGGTTCAGACTTGATTTGAGTGCATCGAATCAATTTCTGACTTCATTGCCTCTAACCATTTCTTAGAGTCGATATCCGATATTGCCTTGTCATAGGTTTTGGGATCATCACCATGAATCCCATTACCTACGAGGAACATTGTCTCTATTTCCTCTGAAATAGTACTTAAGTACCTCTCAGGAGGATGAAAAATCCTTTCTGATCTACGAGGTATAGGAGGTAGTGATTGTATTGGCTCAACCTGATTTGGTTCCATGGGATCCTTAGCTCGTTGCTCTTGTAAGACTTTCTCCTCGAGCTTGATCTGCTTTTCAATGCCACTATCTTGAATAAACTATTTTTCAAGAAAGATGGCATGCCAACTCACAATCACATTATGATCTTCTGGATTGTAGAAATAATATCCTAATGACTCTTTAGGATATCCTATAAATCGAGCTCTAAAGGACCTGAAGTCTAACTTGTCCGCTTATTATCTTTTGACATGAGCCGGACAACCCCAAATTCTGAGATGACTTAGACTTGATTTCTTACCATGCCATATCTCATACAGTGTGCTAGGAATGGTTTTAGAGGAAACCCTATTCAGTACATATATAGAAGTTAATAGACTATGTCTCCAAAGAAAATCAGAAAAGTCTGTGAAGCTCATCATGGATTGGACCATATCTAATAGGATCCAGTTCCTCCATTCTAAAATATCGTTGAGTTGAGGTGTTCTAGGTGGAGTCCATTGAGAGATTATGCCATTTTGCTTGAGATAGTCTAGGAATTCCCAACTAAGGTATTCACCTTCTCGATCTGATCGAAGAACCTTAATGGGTTTTTCAGTTTGCTTTTCAACTTCATGTTTGAATTTTTTGAACTTTTCAAAAGCTTCAGACTTATGTCTCATAAGATATACATATCCATACCGAGATAAATCATCAATAAAGGTTATGTAGTAGACAAAGTTGCCTCTAACCGGCACATCAAATGGGCTGCACACATCAGTATGTACTAGGACAAGTAGATCCGTGGCCCTTTCCTCATGTCCTACAAAAAGGAGCTTAGTCATTTTGCCATGAAGACAAGATTTGCAAATTGGATATGACTCAAAAGTCAACGGACTCAATAGCTCGATTTTCTTCAATTTGTTAACCCTATCTTCTACTATATGATCTAGTCTTAGGTGCCATAGATACATATCGTTTGGACTATCCTTGCATCATTTTGATCTTATGGCATTCACATTTTGCTCGATGTTAAAAATAGATACATCAATATGTAACTGATAGAGACCGTTAATGAGGAAACCATTTGTAATTTTATTTTTTTATAAAGAATATTACAATGGTCCTTAAGAAAACTAATTACATAGCCTTCTTGTGCTAAACATGAAATAGAAATCAAATTCCTACTTGCAGCAGGCACATAGTAACAATCCCTAAGTACTAAATCTATGCTAGATGGTAGTCGAAGAGGGTAGGTTCCCACAGTCACAGCAGCAACTCTTGCTCTATTTCTGATGCATAGGATCATCTCACCTTCCCTCAACCTCCTGCTATCCTCAAGATCCTGCATGAAAGTGCATAAATGAGCACTAGAACCAGAGTCAAGCACCCAACTGGATGCAGAAGAAACCATAAGGTTAGATTTAATAACAAGCATACCTCCAGAAGGACCTATCTTCTTCTTATTCTTCAAGGTGGCTAGGTATATAGGATAATTCTGCTACCAGTGGCCATCAGTATTATAATGGAAATACTTTTCTTTATCAACAGCCTTCTTCTTCAGCTCTGCCTTTTTTTTCTTTCCACCTTCCACCTTCTGTCTTTTCACAGACTATTTTTTCTTTTCAAAAGACTTTCTCTTGGAAGAAGTTCATTGCATAGCAAGCACTAAGCTTTTAGAACCTTTCATAGAAAGCTCAGCAATAACCAGCATGTTCATAAGTTTGGCTAGAGTACTCTAAAGTTTATGCATATGGTAGTTCATGATAAACTGCCCATACGCATCAGTCAAGGATTGCAGAATTATGTCGTTCTGCAAATCCTGATCTAACTTCACTCCGAACTTTTCAAGCTCTTCCAAGTCCTTGATCATCATCAGACAATGATCTTGGACTGACTGTCCATCATGCATTTTAGTCTTAAAAAGTTATTTAGTGACCTGATATTTGGCTGTGCGACTCTGTTCACCAAACAACTCTTGTAGGTGAGCCAACATTTGGCGGACAGTCTTGATATCTTCATGTTGGTGCTGAAGCTCATCAGACATCGAGCCCAACATGTAGTATCTGACCTTGTTATCTTCATCCATTCATTTGTCAAGAGACGCTCTCTATTCATCGGACAGACAGGCTAGTAAGGTGGAAAGATCCTGGTCCAATACTTGAGATAACTTCTCGGAATCAAAAATGATTTTGAAGTTTTGAAGCCAATCCTTGTAATTGGATCCAGTTAGTCTATGGGTGTCCAGGATACGTGCTAGTGGATTGGACACAGATATTTTCTTATAGAGAGTCAAAGTTTCTAGTTAGATTTTGTAATTAAGACTTGATCAATTTATTTAGGAGTTTAATTTTTAAAATAAATTAGCTCCCACTATTTTTTTGGATTCCTACACTCTCTTTGTAGAGATGCAAAAATCTCCATGATTAATGATTTCTAGTGGGTGGTGCAGTCCCACCAACTGACTCATCACCTCACCTAATAGTTATTGATGATGGGTTAGCCAATGAGTGAACAACTCTTGTTCAATGATTCTATAATCATGGTGCATCCACGCTTGGTCTCTAATTCATGAATCTCATCATGTTCAGAATATTGATTCACTCCTTAGTTAAGTCAGACCCATCATTTGCATAGATTGAATTTCTAATTGGGTCTCTCACCGTATCTGAAATATTGAGCTCAATCCATCCTCCAGTCCATAACATCCAATGCCTAATAAAAATGATTGTGTCTTTCTAATGCAACTAAACCACTATGACCAGTCGAAAACAATCAACCCCGGGAAGGGCCCATACATCAACAATAGTGGAAGACCTTAGACTTAATCTTTTCTAAAAGAGATTTGATTTAGATCTCTTTAAACTTGACTTGACATAGTCATAACCATTATGACTAACCTAGTGGCATGGGTTAGCTCAGATTATTAGCCACCTCAGATCAGGACTGAGCTGATAAATATGGCCAAATAAGTAAAATAGATGGAAGGGATATGTCATTAACTCGACAAGAATGCATTCAAGTCGAGTAGCTCCCAATTAAAAACTAGTTAGTCGTATCTGCCAAACTTACCTTAGACATCAAATTATTGAGCTAGAACCAATCGGATTAGCCTACAATCCAGACTCTAACCACTGAGCCTAATTAGGTCTTAACTTGATCGATCACTCATGTGACTCGACCTTGATCCAGACTTAATCCTATTAGGCTGGTCAATTTAAGCACTCTTGATCCCATCTAACCGACTCTTGATTCAGTTTGATCAACCGCTAGAACTAATTGAGCTACCCAAGCACGAACCCAATTTTATGAATATGTCTTAGAACTGAAAATTCTTAATTTTAGATCTAATATATTTCATAATCTTAATTCTTAATTAAGTTTGGAATTCATAAACAAAACATATAAATAAAATTCTAGGATTTCAGGATCTAGGATTTTGTAGAAAATAAGTTCTTGATTTTTGATTAAGGACGAACGCACAGCACCCCTATACATCATAAGAATATCCCATCGAATGAAAGAAGAGGGCTTTTAAATCCTACGTTATTCTTATAACCGGACTGCTAAGGGGAACGTCTTAATCAAAAATATGATGAATCTACAAAACTGGTTAGATCTACATATATATCACATATATAAAATTGATCTAACTTTAAAAATATGTTTTGCATACATCTCATATATCATATCATGCATATTTTTAGATTTAAATTATCTCATAAATATCTAAAAAATAAAATTTAAATTTGATCATATTAAATTAAATTTATTCAAAATAACTTTGTAGAACTATTCTACAACTAGTCTAAACATGCATCTATCATATCTTATATAAATAAAATTAAATAAATCTATTTTCTATTTTTTTAAATCTAATTATGATATTTATAATATTAAAAAATAATAACTAAATAGATCTAAAATTATAATTAATTAAATTAAAATTATGATCATCCTAGACTATACATAGAATAATTCTATTTCTAGTCTAGTCATGCATCTCATACATATCAGATCTAAATTATTTAATTTTTAATTTTTTTGATTTTAGATCTAATCACATCTCATGTGATATCTAAAATTATCTAATTATTATATCAAAATAAATTAAAATTAGATCTAAATAATTAGGGAAATCTGGCTCTGATATCAGTTGAAGAAAAAATTCTATTTCTCGAGTCAGGTTCATTCAGATCTGATTTGATCAAGAAAAATATTTTAAAATTTTTTTTCTTAGATCTAAATTATATTTGAGATTTTTAGATCCAATTTTATTGACATGATAAAATAAAATAAAATAAAAATAAATTAAATCTAATTTAATTTATACCTTGTTATGGATAATCCTATTATCCTGTGATGATCCTAATGTTTGCCTGAGGTTTTGGATGTAGCCATGCAAGTGCCTGGCCTCTACCGGTGTCCACTCAAGCAGGATCTAAAGATCTCCTCCTTCTCAATCTATCCTCGAAAAATTAGATCTGGATCTGATCTTGAAGGTCTTTAAAATAACTTTTGAAGATTGGCTGTCGTCTCTTGCAACAGTGCTGCCTTCTTCCTTTCTTATCGCCTTTCTCTTGCTTGGATCGCACCAAACTGAACCCCAAAACCTTTTGGGCATGGAGAGGAGAGAGAGAATCAGAGGTAGACATGGAGAAGAGGGGAGAGGGGCTATAAGGCATGGGCAAAGGACCAAGCATCATAATCTTAGGTGCAGATAGAGTTTTTATAGACCCTGCTGCGCCATGCAGTGCCACATCATCCCGGTCAATCATGACTCTCTATGCAATCAGATCTAAATCTGATTGGTGGAATAACATCATATGATCTAATCAGATAGAGTCCCTTACAAACCTCCTTAGGTGGCACCAAGATTGATCAAAGATGAGTCTTTGGTGCCACCTAAGTTGAATGCATCAAGTAACTGGAGTCCCATCCGTATGGGACTCCAAACTCTTTCCTCTTTGGATGCACACCTTCCTAGGCATGCACCCCTCCCTTTTCTCCTTTTAGCAGGGGACAAAGATCAAAACTCTCTCCTATGGGTGCATGACACATGGATAGATGTCTAAGTGTCAAAGGTCAATGTTTGACCAAAGTCAAAAGACAAGATTTAGCAGGTGACGAAAAATGATAGGTATTGTCTCAAATTTATCTCATAAATTAAGACAATCCTTTTCTGACCTAGACAAGCTCTAGTCAGACCATGTAAAGGTTTCAGAGTGAGTCTAAACATATTTGGCTCAGTTGAGACAACTTTTAATAATTATTAAAGGAGAATATTAGGCTCAATCGTATGCTAGCACGATTTTCTTGAACCTAATTGAATCTTATTCAAATCAATTGAACTAGATTAGTTCAATTGATGATATCTAGATCCAAATCCTTATTTGTGTCATCCAATTAGGTTCAGTTCTGTATGATAATGGAATATATCATGATCTCTATCATCGATATCATCGAAATACCTTCCGATGGATCAGAATTTTTCTGATTTAGACAACTAGTATGATGGATCATCCAAATCATTCTAATTGCTCCCAAAATCCACCAGTGACATCTAGCAGTATATGGTGGCAACCCATCAAAACTGAGAATGAACCTCTCGATGCAGTTACTTATGTGATTAAGTTCCTCTATCTTGAGCTCCGATCAGATTAGGGTTAAGGTGATCTCGTCAAACCCTAATTTTCATCATATAAATTAATCATTCGATTCAAGTTCGATGTGAAAACCCTAATAGAAACTCTTTCTATCATTTCACTTTGCCATGGCCATGGGCTTATGGACTTGATTCTCATGATCATCATAGGGCTGCTCCTCATCTACTGAGGTAGATAGATCTCCTATTGGTGCAATCCAATTCCTACAATGAACATGCTATAACCAATATACACCTCAGGATTTCGAATGGCTAGGAGATCGAGTTATGGTGTAGTCAAACTATAACACCCTCAAGATGAACTGTCGATGCACCTTAGGTCAAAGAACTAGATACACTACTGCAGCTTCAAGCCAGTCATCGACTAGAAGATAGACTTCCTCATGACTGCTCGAGGTGGTCACGCTCAGTGCCCTCATTCTCTAACGAGTACCTGTACTCTCGCTTTGATATTTCTACACCATAAACTCAAGACTCATCTATCCTAAAGAAGCGATCGTACACCAACCTTCCAGATCAATCACCATCCTCATGATGATCCTACGGTCGAAAGCATTTTATGAGTTAATAATGAAAATTCATATCTTAAATTTTCAACTCTTAAAAATATGAACTATCATTACCATTAACTCAAAGAATGTATCACAGACACTTTTAAATACACACTGTGATAGAAAATAGTTTATTTTATTATTTATAGCCAAAATTATAATTTTATCCTTAGATGTGTATGACAAGTGTCAGTCAATTCTGACTTCTAGGGCATATATATCTAACACACACCAGTAAAACTACCCTTCATAGAAGATCTAACTTATACTAGATGCTCTTTTCAAACTTCTGTATCATCGTTCCTCCATGTAAACAATCTCCACCTCAATCTAGAGACAACCATGAAGCAAACTAGAAGTTTTAGAATAAAACCTGGCGCAACAGATCCTAGATGTAGTAAATCCTAGGTGTCTTCCTTTCTTCCATGCAACACCGCTCTAATATCAAATGTTGGGAATATGTGCTCTTCTCACACAGATCGACGTGGCTGTTGATGATTAGCCAAGCAATCAAGAAAGTACTTCTTAGAGATCTCTGTGGAAGCACGATCAAATAAATCAAGGAATAGAGAAGAAGAGAAGAAGAGATTTTTGGGAGAAAAGAGCTTTTATTTAGTATGTTTCAGCATCTTTATAACCTTGACATGTTTTCAGTATATATACTTTACAAAGGGTCAAGTCCAAGCTCATAGAAAAACTCTCCAAACCCAAACAACTCACGTACATAAAATAATAACCCATGAAAATTGAGTCGGCCCAGTGTCAAACTGAGTTAGCTAACCTGAGGCTAGGTCGGCTCAGTCCCAGACTGAGCCGATCCAGTTGTGTACCATGCCAATAGTTCAAAAATGCTGCTCTCTATCTGAATTTTTCTCTAAGACCTAGCTGACCTAGATTCCAACTGAGCCGGCTCAGTCTCAGAGTGAGCTGGCCCAGTTTCTGAACTTTACTATTGAGACTGATTCTTCTTCCAGCTTGCTCCCATCTTTCCATGACCTATCTTCTCATGTTTTCAAGACTTGGGAGTGCCACTTCTGAGCTCACACTTTCTTCAACACTTGATCACTAAACCTTCACCAAACCTGGTATGGACATGGAGAAGAGAGAGAGGAGCACTAGAGGGGGTGTGGAGAAGGAGATGGTGGCAACATATGGGCATAGGAATGCAAGGATCAAGAGCCCTAGGGTGCAAGGTCTTTAAGTAGACTCCTGCACCAACTTCAGTGTCCCAATGCATCAAGCAACTAGCTTGCTTGATCATTATGGACTCTAGGCCTATTCTCCATGCCAAACACTGATCAGCATCAGTATTTTTGTCATCCAAAATACTCCCCAAAATGGCATCATGAAAGGATAAGGAAGAGGCCATGGTGCCTAGGCTCTTCCTTCTAGAATTTGATCCAAATCAAATCTTGATTTAACCCAATCTAGGCACCATATTTCCACCAAATTGGGCATGCCCAAAGTAGGACTCAAGCCCAATCAGATGCCCAAAAATTAGAGAAAAAGAGTTTCTAAAAAATTCTCCAGGAGGCTCAGACCCTATGACCCTCAACTCTCTTAATTGGATCAACTATTGACCCAAGTCCAGTTACACTTAAAATAATTTTATTTCAAGACTCAATCTGACTTGGACAAGTTTTAGCTAAATGAAAATAAACCCATTCATGATCCAGGGATGAGCTAAATCCAATTTGACTCAGTCAAGAAGAATCAAAAAGATTATAGAAGGAGATTGTCAGGCTCAATCATGTGCTAACATGATTTTCTTAAACCTGATTGGATCTAATCTAAATCAATTGAATTGGATTAGCTCAATTGATCATATCCAGATCCAAATCCTTATTTATGTGATCTAGTTAGGTTCAGTTTCATATGATAATGAGACATGTCGCGATATCTATCATTGATATCATCGAAACATCTTTTGATGGAGCAAAACTTTTTTGATTCACCCAATTAGAATGATCGATCATCAAGATTATTATAATTGCTTTCAAAATTCATTAGTGACACCTAGCAGTATATGGTGGCAATCCATTAGAATTGAATATGAACCTCTCGGTGTAGCTATCTATGTGATTGGATTCTTCCATCACGAGCTCCGACAAGATTAGGGTTAAGGTGAACTCGTCAAACCCAACACCCCATCACATTTAATTCGAGTCTGATGTGAAAACCTAATAGAAAACTCTTTTCTATCATTTCACTCTACCATGGCCATGGACTTAAGGACTCAATCTTATGATCATCATAGGGCTACTCCTCATCTACTAAGATAGATAAATCTCCTATTGGTGCAATCCAATTCCTACAGTGAACATGCTATAGCCAACATACACCTCAAGGTTTTGATGCACTCAAGGTGAACTACCGATGCACCTCAGGTCAAAGAACCAGATACACAACTGTAGCACCAAGTTTAGTCATCGATGAAAAGGTAGACTTCCTTATGATTGCTCGAGGTGGTCAAGCCCAGTGCTCTCGTTCTCAATGAGTATCTGTACTCTCAATCTGATGTCTCTACATTGTAGACTCAAGACTTATCTATCCTAAGAAAGCAATCATATTTTAATATTTTGGATCGACCATCATCCTCGTGATGATCCTATGATCGAGAGTAATTTATGAGTTAATTATAAAAGTACATATCTTAAATTTTCAACTCTTGAAAATATGTATTATCATTCCCATTAACTCAAAGGATGTATCACAAACACTTTACACACAATGTGATAGAAAAAAATAATCCTTTATTAATTTTAAGTCAAAATTATAAAAATACTCTTAGAAAGTATATTACAAGTGTCAGCCAATTTGGCTTCTAGGGCACTCATCTAACAACGACGACTAAGTCCAAACTTCAATCAAGTCGATCCTTTGGTCCAGATGAATTTTTAAAGATCAGCTTTCAAATGTGACTAAACTCAGCACTTCAGCTAAAGGTGGCTCATCCAGAAAAATGGCAATAACTTCTGCTAATATTCAATCTCGTGTATTGGCTGAGCTCCCCTACTTCAAATCTCCAACTCTATTCCGTGGACGACAGGTCTCATCAGAACTATACTATAAACTTCGATCGAACGAACTTAAGCCAGCAAAAGAATCTCGTCACCAGCATGAATCCGATCTTCAATCTGGAATAAGCAATAATTGCTTCACAAGCATTGAACCTCAGTACTCTCCCATCCTAATTTTAGGCCGATCTTAGGCACTGGCTGAACTTCATCAAAGCAACTTGGCCATGGTCTTAATTGGAGGACCTACCACTTCTTTCCGACCTCCATCCCTCCAGATCGAAGCACTAGTGTTCGCCATCATCCAACCTTAAACATGGCCAAGCATCCAAAAGCAGTTGGAATAGTCTTGCTGAGGTTCAAATCCTGAGCCTAACCTACAAGCTCATAACATTCAACTTAAAGACTGACCTCCAATCTCAATCAATCTGATCTTAAGCTCCAACAACTAAATCTCAGCATGAATGGCTCACGACCAAGCTTAGGAGCATCCAACCCCCCGTACGAACTTCAGCAAATGATATCCAATGGCTTGCAAGTTGCAACAAATGATAGCCACTCATCGTAATAAATTTTAAGCAGCACAAATGGCCTACTGACATTCTATTGCAATTATCACGATCATTCTGTTACAAGCTTCATCTATAAATAGGACCCTCTAGATACATCTTCTTCTCTAAGCTCTCTTCTTCATTCTAATCTCCTATGTACTCTATTCTTGTTGATCATGTAGCTAATTTAACCATCGGAGGGGTCCACGTCGGAGCCAACTCCAGTCAGGACTTTGTCTTGCATGTTCCACCAGCGGGATCCCGATTTTCACCTCCAGCGAACTCTGGTGATCGTCCATTTTTTGCACCAATAGCTATAATTACTCAAGATTACAATCTGATTATTTTCTTAGGTTTACAATCTAATTTAATTGATTTTCTCTAGCTCACCAACCACAATCTTTATAATAGTTGGTTTTCTCAGGCTCACCAACAAGAACCTTTATAACATCCTATTTATTACTTGGACTAACCCTCAAGGTTCAAATTTCTTCCCAAAAAAAAACTTATCACAACATAATAAAAGTAATGTACAAAAATTTTAAGCATTAAAAATAAAATCTTTAAGCTCTTAAAGAAGTTGGACTGGTTAAACTCTTGAATGCTTGGACTTCCATTTGAATGCTGGGAGAGGATTGATTGAAAGCTTGAATGCTTTACTAATATGGTTGTAGGCTCTATTGAATACACAAATCCTTTCACTTGAACTGAGTAAATATGGAAAGATAAGAATTAAAAGCCCTTTAAATGCTTTCTGTTGATCCTATGATTAATTTTGATGATTACAAAATATTGAATAAAATTATTACTAATCATGTATTTCAAGGTTGGATGTAGGATTTTCCAAGTGTTCATATTGAAGAATTTCTTTATGAAAGAAATCCTCTCAATTTGCCAAGCCAAACCACTTCAAAAAATAAGTTTTCATAAGTTTAGATGGCTCATTATGAAGAAAATCAATTTGGAAGCTTTAAAGGCAATTTGAAAAGTTTTGAAAGTTAAATTGATAAAGATGCTTATAGAAGGTCAAAGTTGTAATTTATCAAGTTAGAGATCAAGAAAATATATTTTGAAAACCTCAAGAGCAAGTAGAAAAGAATTCTGATCTTTTGGAGGCAATTCCATAATTTTGGAAAGTCAAAATTGTAAGAAAATTATATTGGGGCAAAAAGAGATGACCCCTAGGTCATCTCCTTTTAAAATGAGCAGTTTGGCATGCTTTGGCATGTTATTTTTGTATGGCTTCATAAAAAGATCGATCCATGGATTGATCCCTAGTGAAAGGATCGACCCATGGGTCGGGGACCGACCCATGGGTCGACCTCTGGTGCATAAAAATAAAAAATAGAAGCTAAATTTTTTAGTACAATCTAAGTGATCCCCGACCCATGGGTCGACCTCTGGTGCATAAAAATAGAAAACAGAAGCTAAATTTTTTAGTACAATCTAAGTGCTGACACCTGAGCATAAGGTGTCAATTCTAGATCACAAAGTGTCGACCCTAGATCAAAAAGTGTCGACCCCTACAGAAAAGGTGTCAACCCCAATATCGGGACAAGCTGCAATGATTAGTTTTCTGTACTTTTTCAATGAACCTTTTTCATTCCAAATGGCTAGTTCAAGTCCTCCAATGGTCCAAACTCTCTTCCCAGCCATTATGAAGAATATTTAAATATAGAGAATCAAAAAAAAAGAAAAAAGTGGATTAAAAATAGAAATCATTCAAATTATGAGGTTCATTGAATATCTAAAGAAAAAGAGAGAAAAGAAAAAATCTTGTGCATCAAATTTAGAGAGCTTCCAAGTATGATCATCCTCATCCATTTAAGCTTCCTCTCAGCCTTTAAAAAAGAGAATACAAAGCTTCAAGAGCCATCTTTCAACCTCTCTATCAAACTTCAAAAAGAGTTCTTTTTTTTTTTAATTTTTATGCTAAATTCTTATACTTTTATTTTTGTTTCTTTATAAGTTTCTTTGGAGATAGAAACTCAGGATGTAGGCTAGTTCAAGCTGATAATTGGATGGTATAAAGATTATGGTTGGTGCTCCTAGGTTAAAACCAACTAGGTTGATAGTGAATCCAAAAAACTATCAGTGTAGGGTTATGGTTGGTGAGCCCGGCAAAATCAATTGGATTTGTTTGTGATCCCAAATTAAAATAAATGCACTATAATATAGGAATTATAGTAAAATTCTCAAGAAAATAGCTTAAAAAGTGGATGTAGGAGTGGGTTGCTCCGAACCACTATAAATTAATTATGTTTGTGGTGTGCTTTAATTTCTAGCTTTTCATTCTTGCATTACTTATTTGCTTTATTCACTTGAATTATCTCATTGCTTTTAATTCCACTACTACACTTTGTATATTCATCATAAAGACTTAAGTTATTTTAAATAAAAATATTTGACTTAGAATTTTAATTTGGCCAAGATTTTAAAAGAACCCAATTCACCCCTCTCTCTTGGGTTGCTACCTCTGGACAACAAGTTGTATCAAAGCAGGTGCTCTATTATTAATTATTGACCTAACCATCAGGGTAATAGATCTTAGCAACCTAAAATGAAATCTTTTTTTAATGAAGGTTATTTCATAGATAGACCTCCACTTTTTAATGGCTCAAATTATACTTATTAAAAAATTAGGATGAAAATTTTTATACAAGCACAAGACTATAGTCTATGGAAGATCATAGTTAATGGCTCACACACCCTCAAAGCATTAAAAGAGCATGACAAAGAAATATCCTGATTAAATGCTAAATCCATGAATATACTTTATTGCTCGTTAAATATAAATAAATTTAACTTGATTTCTTCTTGCATTTCTGCAAAAAAGGTTTGGAAAAAAATTGGAAGCAATCTATGAGAAAGCAAATAAAAAGAAAACATCAAGCTTCCAAAAAGAAAAGAAAGCTCACCCCAACTCATGCCTCATGGTGCATGAGGATGAAAAGAAGAAGAAAAGAAAGAAACAAAAGAAAAAGAAAGCATTAATTAAGAAAAAGCAAAGCAAAGAAGAGAAGAATGAGAAAGAAGATGAAGGTATAGCAAGTTATTGCCTCATGGCTTAAATGATGAGGTATATCATGAACACTCCTCTGAATTTATTTTTAATAAATTATATGAAGCTTTCAATAAATTAATAGATGAACATAAAAAGATAAGGCTACAGAATAAAGAACTTAAAAAATCTAATCTTTCTTTGGTTAAACAAAAAGATAAGATTTTGAGTGAAAAAGAAGATATTTTGAAAAATAAAGAAAACATGGCCAAAGAAAAGAAAATTTTTTGAAACAAATAAAACCTTAACTGAAGAAAAGGAAAATCTTGCAAAATCTAAAAAATTCTTAGTTAAAAAAAAATTAAAATCTAAAAAATCTATGATAAAAAAAATCTTAAGTTAAAAGAAGAACTTAATATATTAAGATTTTCTTCTAAAGAAAAGAATAAATATAAAAAATCTTCTTTAGAAGAAAATGTTAAACTAAAGAAAGAGATTAAAAGCTTGAAGTCCATGATTAAAAAGTTTATAATTGGAAATCAAAAACTTCAAGCCATTTTAAATGATCAAAGAGCTATTTTTGACAAATTTGAAATTATTTATGATTCAATAAGAAAAAAAAAGTTTGATAAAAATATGCTCAACAAAACTTCAACTGAAAATCATTCAATTAAGTACTTTAAATATAATAAAGTTGGTCATAAAATTTTTGAATATAATATTAAAAAAATGGCCAAACTTATATCAAACAACTTTGATTTTCAAAAGAAATCATGAGCTCTAATCTCTATGGACCTAAGATGACTTGGGTACCAAATGTTATGAAGTGATCTTGCAGGTTTGCCAAGGATCTAATGAGTTTAAATGAGAAAAATTTCTTTACTTGGATGCCTTGGATGTCAAAGATGATGGATGATGATATTAGTAAAATCTAAACTTTTCTCACATCATACCATCAATGTTTGTTTGATTGATTCTATTGATTTTAATGATCTATCATTGTGGTTTCATATTAAGTTTCTTTGCTTAAAATTATTTTCATGTATTGGTAAGACTACTATAATTTATTTTGATGCCTCTAATGAGATGAATATTTTGATTTTAAAAGTTTAATATGCTCTTCCCCAAGTATCACATTTTGAATTAACATAAGCTAAAATTATCTTGAAATTCAGCATGATATTTTAAGCCTTCCCATATAATTTTATAATTGATGAATTTAATTTAAAATATGCTTAGTTGGATTTGAAAGTTTTAATTACTAAATCTATAAGAGAAACTAATTTTTGACATTTCCTTCATAAGATGCTAAATTATCAATTTTTTTCTAAAATTTTACATGATCTAAGTACTTGAAGATAAAACATTTATTTATAAAACTCAAGTGCTTGATATTGCACTACATCCTAGTTTCATCTTAAGAATTTAAAACTTTACTAGTTGAAACTAAAAAATATAGAGATTATATCTAGATTTTTCTTCTCAATACTTCTAAATTAATTGATTATCATATCTCATTTGATCAAATTTTTGATTCTTCAATTTGGTTTGAATATTATTTTTGATCCTCCAATTTTGATTAATTAGCAATTTAAACCTCAATTTGATTAAATTTTCTTGAATTGAAACTCCTTGAACCGTTGATCTAATTATTTTTTGAAACTTGAGTATGTTTGATAATGTTATTTGTTTGATTTCTATGCTTATTCAATTAATTTAATGTGTGTTCACTTTATAAAACTAAGGGAGAGATATAAATGACTAATTAAATTTAAAAATATGAGAGAAAATCAAGAAGAATAAATTTTTTAGCATAGAAAACATCATTAAAATATTAAAGATAAACTATTTTTGAAACTTAGAAATTATTTAATGTTTCCTAAGAAAAAGATGAAATTATTTATTTTAGGATAATTGAAAATCTCTTAACTTGAATGATTTGCTAATAGCAATTCAAATTGATTTTTTCATGATCTTTAAGTGATATTAAATTTTTAAGTAAATCATTAATTAGTTTGAATTTTAGTTCAATTGGTATCAAGATAATTATTATTTGGTTTGAACTTCAAAACTCTTAGTATCAAAAATTTTATAATTGCTATCAGTCAGTATATCATTACCTTGCACTCTAATGTCTTACTATTTAGCAAAAAGAAAAAACTGTATTTATCTCAAATCTAAGTTTGCACAGCTATAATTTTAATATGATATTGTTTAAGATAAATTATAAATATTCGATATCTTTCCTGAACTTAATGTGTAATATTTTATGAGAAAGAAAAAAATATTTTTTAAAAAATTAAACATATCTCTTTATGATTTGCTTTGAATGATATATCCAAATTTCTAATTTTAAAAAGATCTATATATCTTAGATTTGTAAAGTTCAAAGAAACAAACAAAAGCTTCTTTCAAATGATACAAACCAATAGTTTCTCAAAAACTTATTACTATTGGTTTCATAATTTATATCAAATAGCCTATTTTTGCCTTAAATTCCATCGCATTATCTTTTGACAAAAAGAAAAAAATATTTTATCTCAAATCTAGTTTTGTATAGCTTATATGATATCATTTGAGATAAAATTAAAAATTTCATATCTTTTATGAATTTAATTAAGTGATATTTCTTAAGAAAAAAAGACCTGAGTTTAAATAAAATATCTCTCTATGATTTATTTTATATGATTTATTGATATCAATTCAAATAAACTTATCAAGATAATTTGATTTGAATTTAAATTAATTCATCTTTTTCAATCAGAAACTTCAATGATTGATATCAAATAGATTAGTATTGTCTTGTATTCTATTGCCTTATCTTTGACAAAAAGAAGAAAATATCCTTGCATATAATTTGATTTGCATGAATATATTTTTGACATTATACTTTGAATAAATTATAAGATTAGTACCTTTATACTTCAAATTGATTGATACTACTTAAGAAAAGGAATAAATCTTTTAAAAAAAAAAAATTATGATATATCCAAATTTTTAGTTTTGAAAGGAACTATTTATCTCATATTTTTAAAGCTTAATGCTTTTCCTTAAACTAAATTTGAAAAATATTTCTTTTTGAATCTATAATTTTGAGAAAAATAAAATGTACTATTGAAATTATATTTTATAAATGAGGGAAAAATATTTTTTAAACTCAATCTTATTCTGATTTTGGTTGAGTTGTACTGAAAGAAATAACTTTTAAACTTGAAAAGAAATCACTTATATTACTTAATTTATTCATGTTTGATTTAAGTATTTATATATTTTTTGACTTGTCAATTCATACTTTGATTAATTTGATTATGTTATTATTTCTATTGATCTATTAATATTTCAAAAGTATTTTATACCGATTGATCATTTTGATATTGTCATGTTTGCAGACATCCTATTGTAAACATTATATTTAAAAATCAATGAAAGCAAAATTTTCATGAAAAAATTTATTATGTCATGATGATGATTGATTGTTTAATCGATGGTTGATTGTTTGAAATTCAATATGCTTACTTTAAATATATGCAAAAAAAATACTTAAAAAAATAATTTAATCTTAAAAGACTTTTTAATTGAAATTGCCTTTATTTGCAAAAGTAATGGAGAGAATTCATTTAAGATGAATTAGTTACTAAATTTGTATTGATTAAAGGTTAATATGGTATCAATTAAATGTGCTTAACTTAAAAGAAAAATGGAAAGAATAATTTTAAATGTTAAAATCTATTCTGCAAGAATTATAAAAAAGAAGGAGAGAAAAATATCATGTGATGAATTTTCTAATATTCGAGGAGAGAGATATTGATTAAGTTGACTAATTTAATTTGATTGAATATATTAATAAATTTTTGATTTAAATTTTTTAATCAATTATCTTATTTTGAGTCTTATTGATTTTAAACTTTCCATCAAATACCTTACAGTCTTCTCAATTTGTGCTTTCATATGTTTATTCAGCTTGATTTACTTGATTTGAAGTGCCATTGATTCAAAATAGTTTTAGATAAATAAATTATTCTCTAAAAATTAAAAATTACTTAAAGTGGTATCATTAATATGTTGGATTCATATTTTGATTAACATGATTATTCTTAACAATTGATTGGAGTTAAATTAAATTAAAAATATATTATTACTCCAAGAAATGAATTTCTAAACTCAATTTTAAAAATCATTTAAAAATTTAAATTTGATATTAAATTTTTGATGTGAATTGCATAATCCTTATGATTTATTTATATTGAAATATTTTTTTCTCAAAGCAATGAATTTGAAAATATGACTATCCTCTGCTTTGATACTATTTATTTTACTTTACTTGATACATTTTTGATATATACCTTTTCCAAACTTAATTGATTAAAATTTCTTAAGAAAAGAAAAGATTGAATATTGAAGTGCATGTTATGCTTGATTTCATGATCAATTCTTTTGAAAAGCTATATTCCTCTTAAAGCTTAAAAGTATAAATTTGAAAACCTGATTAAAAAGTCATATTCATTCAAAAGGAGAGAGCCTTTAATATTTGAATTCAAGATAATTTTAAAAAAAAAAACATTCAAAATGGGGAGATGATTCTTTTGATTTGATTTTATGAATTTGATACATCTCTCAATTTAATACCTTTATATTAATTTTGATAATAATTTTTGATCCTTCCTATGAGCTTTTTGATGTTGTCAAAAAGGAAGAGAGGAATATTGAGTATATGCTAGAAGAATTAATGCATAAGAAATTCAATGAATTTGATACTTGAAATCTTAATACTCATTAAGTTGAATTAAGATATTAATTTGAAATGAGTATATGAAATATGCATAATAAACTAAATATGTGCAATGAACTAAAGACTAATTGAGAACATTCATGAAGTGTGCATTTATGTATTTGATCTAGTACTTCATGATACATATTTGCAAAATGCATTGAAATATATTTTTTATTTTTATTGCACATATACTCAAAGTTTTGTCATCATCAAAAAAAGAAAGATTGTTGATCCTATGATTGATTTTAATGATTATACAATATTGAGTAAAAATATTACTAATCATGTGTTTCAAGGTTGGATGTAGGATTTTTTAGGTGTTCATATTGAAGAATTTCTTCATGAAAGAAAAACTCTCAACATGCCAAGCCAAAGCACTTCAAGGAATAAATTTTTATAAGTTTGGATGGCTTGTTATGGAGAAAATCAATTTAGAAGCTTTGGAGATAATTTAAAAAGTTTCGAAAGTTGAATTGATAAGATGCTTGGAGAAGGTCAAAGTTGTAATTTATCAAGTTGGAGATCAAGAAAATATATTTTGAAAGCCTTAAGAGCAAGTAGAAAAGAATTTTGATCTTTTGGAGGTCATTCAATAATTTTTGAAAGTCAAAATTGCAAGAAAATTATATTTGGACAAAAAGGGACGACCCCTAGGTCATCCCTTTTTGTATGCTTGGCATGTTGTTTTTGTATGGCCTCACAAAAGGGTCAACCCATGGGTCGACCCCTGATGAAAGGGTCGACCCATGGGTCAACCTCTATTGCATAAAAACAAAAAATAAAAGCTAAATTTTTTTGTTCTGTCCAAGTGTTAACACCTGAGCACAAAATGTTGACTCTAGATCACAAGGTGTCAACCCCAGATCAAAAAGTGTTGACTCCTTTAGAAAAGGTGTTGACCCCAATGTCAGGATAGGCTGTAACGACTAGTTTTCTATACTTTTTCAATGGGCCTTTTTCATTCTAAATAGCTAGTTCAAGTCTCCAATGGTCCAAACTCTCTCTCCAGTCATTGTGAAAAATATTTAAAGGTAGAGAATCAAAAGAAAAAATAAAGAAAGTGGATTAAAAATAGAAATAATTTAAATTATGAGGTTCATTGAATATCTAAAGAAAAAGAGAGAACCTTGTGTATCAAATTCAAAGAGCTTCCAAGTATGATCATCCTCATCTATTCAAGTTTTCTCTCGGCCTTTAAAGGAGAGAATACAAAGCTTCAAAAGCCATCTTTTAGCCTCTCCATCAAATTTCAAAAAGTGTTCTTTTTCTTTTTGTTTTTTGCTGAATTCTTATACTTGTATTTTTATTTCTTTACAAGTTTCTTTGAGGATAGAAACTTAGGATGTAGGCTAGTCCAAGCCAGTAATTGGATGGTGTAAAGGTTGTGGTTGGTGCTTCTAGATTAAAATCAACTAGGTTGATAGTGAACCTAGAAAACTATCAATGTAGGATTATGATTGGTGAGACTAGTAAAACCAATTGGATTTATTTGTAATCCCGAGTTAAAACAAATATACTGTAATCTAGAGATTATAGTAGAATTTTTAAGAAAACAGCTTAGGGAGTGGACATAGGAGCAGGTTGCTCTGAACCACTATAAATTGCTTGTATTTATGGTATATTTTAATTTCTAGCTTTTCATTCTTGCATTATTTTTTTGCATTATTCACTTGAATTATCTCATTGCTTTTAATTCCACTTCTATACTTTGTATATTTATCATAAAGACTCAAGTTATTTTAAATAAAAGCACATATTTGACTTAAAGTTTTAATTTGGCCAAAATTTTAAAAAAATCCAATTCACCCCCTTCCTCTTGGGTTGCTACCTCTAGGCAACACCTTCCTCTCTTTTTTTCTATCTCTCTCTTTTTTTGTTGAATAGCTCTCTTTTCAATCCAAAAGATTACTTTCCCATTTGAATCCTCCAAATTTATGGCCTAAAAAATAGCTAAAATCAATGCTCTAGCCGTTAGAAGCTCAGAAATAGCCATTAGATATAAAATATGGCTATTGAAAACTTCTAAAATACTAGCCATTATGCTATTAAAATTCTATGAGTCGGCTCATTCAAAATTTTAGTCAGCTAAGATAAAGTACTAAGTAGGCTAAGTGAAACTTTGGATCAGCTCAGGAATAGATGCTTATTTTCCTACTTTCCATCTTGTCTAACTATTTGAAACTGGGTTGGCTCAGATCTCTTCTTCGTCAACTAACTCCATGATTTAGTCAACTCACTTCTTTTCTAGGTCGACTTAGAGAATGCTTGATTTTACACTGCTTTCTATCTTCATTTTGGCTCTAAGATTGAATTAACTAACTAATTACTTGAGTCTGCTAACTTTCCATCTTGGGGGACAAACTTGAATTTTGGGTTGGCTCAGGAAGATGTCGAAAATCTTCATTCTTTTGTGTTCAATCTGAGTTTAAGACTAAGTCGGCTATTCATTTATGTGAGTCAGCTATTGCTCTGTATTGATCGAGTCAGAAGAATACTTGGTTGGCTAAGGAAAATAATCTGAAATTTACACCTTCCTATCTTTTCCTTGAACTAAGACCAAGTTAGCTAAGCTTCTATCTTAGTGGACTCAGAGGCGTGCCAAATGTGCTAAAGTCTGCTATGTTTATTTCTAGTCAGTTCTAAAATGCTCCAAATTTCTTAAGTGTTAGACTTAGTTTCTTTACTTCCATTACTTGAAAATTAAGTTTGGGAGAATGAATTTTAGCCATTATTTGAGAGGACTTGTTCTTCAAATGATCAACCCTTTGAGAATCTTAAGAATTTCTACAATCGCTCACGAGCATCATTAGTGCCTTTAATTTATACTCAATCATTTTTGACATCATCAAAATTAATTCCTAGGTCAACAATGTTCTCCTTTTTGATGATGACAAAATCCTTTAAGTACCAACTTTGTGTAGCTTAAAAATTTGATACATGCCACTTTAATGACTAATTTCAATAAAGATCAAAGGATTAAAAAATATATGCTCCTCCTTTGAATTACAATAAAAGCATTTATCAAATTTGAACATATTTCAAAAGCATTATATTGCAATAAAACTTTAAATACTTTTAAATGAATTATGATCCTTGCTTTTGAAAATCCCCCCCCCCCTTTATGATATAGAAAGGGTAGAAGTTTTGAAAAATATTTTTCTCCAAAACATATTTTTCTCTTTATTTCTCTCTACTTCATGCACCATCTCCCCCTTTCTTTATGAGATACCACAATTTTTCTCTCCCCTTCTTGTTGTGATAAAAAAGGTTGATACAACAAAAAGTATAGCATTCAATGCATGCATTCATCCAATTTATTCAATCATTCAGACAGGAATAATACAAGAATGTAGTATTTACTCATTCATTTCATAAAACATAGTATATCACTAATAAATAGAGTTTTTACACATAGTAAAGAGCCTATCCTTTACAAAAAAAGGCACATTAGGACAAGTCAATCACACTAAAATAAGCACAGAATAACATTAGTAAACATATAAATATGCAAAATATGATGTGTCCCATGAAAGGGTCAATCAAATGTGGGTGCAGGATTAGAGGGTGGTGGCGGATTTTTGGAATCCAATGATCCTAGAGCAGACCTAGCTCTATCTCAATCATCCATAATCTATCTAATAAGAATCTCCATGGAGCCCAATAGCCCGTCATAGATATGCTCCTCCAATTCTTTCATCTAATCTTCATCCAATTTGATGCTCGGAGATTCAGTGTCCTCTAGCTAACTAGGTTGAGCTATAGATATAGAGGGAATCTGCTCTATCAACTCCTCCAACTCTATTATAGTGCGAGCTCTCTCTCCTTCTATTTGACTTCTCGCTGTTAGTTCCCCATCTCTCCTAAAGATCATCAACTTTAGAATATCCCATTCATTACATTGATTGATCATTGTAGATGTCAATGTCTTGTAGCTTCTTAGAAGTTTCTCCTTCTAGAACTACTCCAAACTCCTTAAACACAAGAGTCAGGAACATCCCATTAGGCAAAGGTGGCTTGATACAAGAAATTGTCTCCTGCATAATTTTAATCATGAGGACCAGAAGGTTGAAAGGGATTTTTTGGACAATGTGATGCATAATAGTAACATCCCTCTTAATGACAAAATCAAATCAGTCAACCCTCGAAAGAAAAATCCTGATAGTCATATGATGTAGTAGTCTCATCTCCATAAATAACCATCTTGCCAGTATCTCCTCAAACATTATGACATCCTCTTTATCTAACATAGTATGCAACCCATTGCACTTGTCTTCTAATAGATCTAAACCACTAATGGATGCCCTCCAGAGGTATCTAAGTTGGTCTACATTGAGTGTAATTTTAACTTTCTTTACTTTAAACTCAATGCTATTGAATCCAACTTTAGCATTTTCATAGAATTCTTAAACTAAGTTAGGTAAGTGTGTAAGTCCAATGTGTACAAGTATTCCCAATCTAGGGTTTTAATCTTTCTTCCTATCTCAAACTCTTCCTTTTCCAAAAATTGAAAGTCTCCTTTTCTTCTGATAGTTACTGACCTTGAGAAGAGTGGAATTGGTTGATCTAGAGAGGAAGGAGGAGGAGCTACTAGTTGTGGTGGAGGTGGAGGGATGCCCGTGGTTGTGGAGGTGGATATGATGGAGCTTTAGACCTAGAGGATGGGCGTAACTCTCCTACTACCCATTTCCATCCAAGGATCCGACCTAAGCTTTGTTCTTCTTTCCTCCATGGAAGATTCGGGAACATGAGCTCTTGGTGGAGGGTGTTGATATGGCCTCTTCATGTGGTATGCACGCTTCTTTTTTGAAGCCATTTGATGACCAAATCCCACCAAAAATCAAAGGAAAACAACAATAGAGGGCTGATTTTGGTGGGGCATGGATTTTAGAGAGTGATGGCTTTAAGAAATAAATGAACTAGCGAAAGGGGGTCCATTAGTCCTTTCATTAAAAATTGGATCCTGACATTTGTGTTGACTAAACTCACAGGTTAGTTGGCTCCGACTGGATCAAGTATGATTTTATGGTTAGATGCCTAGTGGTAGGTTGACTAAGGTATTAGGTTAGCCAACTTAGACTGGCACAAAAAAGTTTCAAAAAATAGGATTTCTAAATATGATGTAATCAATCAAAGTATATTGATTTAAAACTCATCAAAATCAATCAATCAAACATTCAAATATGCATTGAAATAGAGAAATTTAATGAATTTGTCCTCATTAAAGCAATTTGAGAAAGATCAAATGAATCAACTACATGGATCATAAAGTCTTAATTCTTTCCTAATCATACAAAATCTTTCTTTATTTAAAGATTTAGTAAAAATATCAATAATTTTATTTT
The DNA here is from genome assembly GCA_006176705.1 of Cocos nucifera. NCBI lineage: Eukaryota > Viridiplantae > Streptophyta > Magnoliopsida > Arecales > Arecaceae > Cocos > Cocos nucifera. Next base: position 372,283 of record QRFJ01001469.1, on the reverse strand, counting down.
TAGTATAAATAAATTTAAGCATAATATCATTATTTTGAACATAATCTCTAATAAAATGATGACTAATTTTAGTATGCTTAGATCTAGAATACTAAATTAAATTTTTAATTTGATTAATAGTACTTGTATTATCATATCTAATTAAAATTTTATTATAAGTGATATTGAAATCTTCTAATTATTATTTGATTCACAAGATTTAAGTACAACAACTTCCAACCACTATATTCGGCTTTTACCATCCACAATGCTAATAAGTTTTGTTTTTTATTAAATCAAGAGATCAAATTAACATCTAAAAATTGGCAAGTATCCTTATAATTTCTTTATCCAATTTATATTCAACAAAGTCAGTATCATATTAACCAATCAAATTCCAAGAGGATTGCTTAAAATACCGTAAACTAATATTTTGTGTATCAATTAAATATTTAAAAAAAATTTTAACAGCTAATACATGTTATTATTTAGGTTTGGATTGATGCCTTATACACATATATACACTGCACATTATATCGGGTTTACAAGCTATTAAGTGAAGTAGAAATCTAATCATACCTATATAAAGCTTAGGATCAAATGCTTTACTATTTTTATCTAGGTCAAGTTTGTAATTTGAGCTCCTAAGGGTGCCAATACCTTTGGCATTTTCCATACCAATTTTTTTTAGGATTTCTTATATATATTTACTTTAGTTGATAAAAATCTTCTCATTTGATTGCTTGATCTAGAGTCAAAGGAAGAATGTCAATTTTTCCATCATGCTTATCTCAAACTCTCCCAACATTAGCTTAGCAAATTCTTCATATAAACTTTCATTAGTAGCATCGAGTATAATGTCATCAATATAAATTTGAACAATTAAAAGATCATTAATTTTTTTTAATAAATAAAGTAGCATCAACATTTTCTCTTTTAAAATCATTTTCCAGCAAAATTTACTTAAGCTTTCATACCAGGCATGTAGGCTTGTTTCAAATCATATAAAGCTTTGTTTAATTTAAAAATATGATTTGGAAATTCATGATTTTCAAAACCTGGAGATTTTTCCATATAAACTTATTAGAAAATATGTCCTAAAGCTAATTGTATTATTATAAATAATTAAATTCTTGTATATGAATTATTAATAAATAAATATTATTTTTAGCAAGTTCATCATAAATGTGCATCTTCTTTTAATGAACTCTTATGTTATGATAAAATTCTTAGAACTATAAAATAATCGATAAAGAAGGATTTATCGAATAGTTCTTAAACCATATTCACGACCAAATAATGCATTATTAAATAGGATGATAACGTTTATCGAGTATAAGTCATTATATACCATATAAGTTGGTAATCTTCTTAATCAAGAAGTGTGGAGACATTGGTATAATATACGAGTGAGATGTAGGAATACATCATCACCAAATAGTGACTCACTTGCAGAGTGCTCTACTGTCAAGGGCGGCTCACGAAGGATATGGGCATAAATATTCCTCTGATCTTAGATCACCATGGTGACTTGCAAGTAATTCACTATATTTTGATACTGGACTATCTGTATTTCTAATATAGTAATGAAAGATTTTTGGGTACAATCAAGTACTGCAAAATCAATATGTGAATCAAGATAGGATTGACCCCTCCAAATTGTAGGAGTGAATGCATCAATATATTTCAATAAGTAAAACCTTGGTCAGAAAAACCCATGTAATCTATTAGATTATTTAAAGAAAGGTTGAAAAATAATGGATGATTGTTTTAGGGCTGACAGTTTAACCCTAGGTCATCCTAAGTATTAAGATCAAAGGGATGAATTATGCAGTAACCATATTTGTAGGTTCTTAATGTTGGAATCTATCCTTGCTACTTGACGATCGCTAAAACAGCAACAAGGATCCAAAGAAAGTGATGGTGGCATTCTATCAAATACGAGCAAATCCTATGGCTTGGAGAATAGAAGAGAGGGAGAGCAAGAAAGGAAGAAAGAGAATTTTTAGGGAAAAAATGACTTGTATTCAATTCATGTTTATTACAAAATCAATACTATATATATATATATATATATATATATATATATAGAGGTAGACTAAGCTCCGATCGATCGGATCCTAGTCCATATCTAGTCGGAGCTTCGACTGTTGGATCAGTGCGTATCTCTGAAAATAGGCGCCTAAAAAGGTGCACCTTAAGGACTAAAAAAAATAGGCACGTGTCTACACCTAAAAAAAATAGGTGCGCACCTCCTTCAGGTGCCTTCAGGCTTTTTTTTAGGCTTTTTTTTCAGCTTTTTTTTAGCCCTGAAGGTGCCTTCAGGGTTGAAAAAATAACAAGCAAAAACACTTTTAGGTTTTTTCTTAAGCTTTTTAGTTTTTTTTAGCCCTAAAGGCACCCTCAAGGCTGGAAAAAAAAAAAAACAAGGCCTTCAAGCACCTAAAAAAAAAAGAACACCTAAAAAAAATAGGCTTTTCAGGTTTTTTTTTTAGGTGTAGGCATGAACCTATTTTTTTCAGCCCTGAAGCTGCGCCTTTTTAGGGAACTATTTTCAAAGTGCATGCTGATCCAACAGTCTAGGATCCAATTGGATATGGACTGGGATTCAATCGATCGGAGCCCAGTCTACCTCTCTATATATATATGGTCAAAGTGATCCAACCCAAAAAACTCTCCTAGCTAACTTAATGTGATACACTCCCCGAGCCTATGTACACCCATGTCTCATATGCACACATCCATTGGACTAAATCTAGTCCAATCCATAGGTTAACCCTTTAGGACCTCACAAACTGAGGCCCTAAGTCCCTAGAATTAAATCCAATCCCAAGTAAGAACAAAAATCATGAACTATTCTATTCGCCACTCAAGTTGGCTTGCTCAGAGGTTGAGCCGGCTCGACTGTAGTGCTAATCATGAGAGCCTAATTCATAGCTCTCCATTCTATTGCTCGAGCTAGCTCTCTTAGGACCTGAGCTGGCTCAACGAACGTGCCAATCTTCTATTTTACAGCTTGAGCTAGCTCTCTCAGTAATCAAGCTAGCTCAACTAATGTGCCAGCCTAACACACCTGATATGCTACTTTCTGACCTTCTGCTCGATTCGGCTCTATCAGGGGCCAAGTCGGCTCGACTAAAGCATTGACTGAAACTCTTTGATGGTTGGTTTCATTCACTCTTTAGTCTCTCTTCACTTATTTTTAAGGCTTGAGAGCACCATACCTGAGCTCACAATCTCCATCTTGATGCTCCTAAGTCCTTGTAAACTCAGATCTATCCATTAGACCCATCAGTACCATATAATTATAAAAGCTATTCCATAGAAGTACCTTTGTGAGCACATCAACTGAATTTTTCTTAGTGTGAACCTTCACTAGCTCTACTTTACCATCCTCCACTAGCTCTCTAATCCGTGGTACCTGATATCAATATGCTTGGTTCTTGCATGATAAATGAAGTTCTGTGCAAGCAACAAAGCACTCTGGCTATCATAATGTATCCTAATTGCATCCTATGGGAAGCCCATCTCCAACATCAAGCCCTTTAGCTATAGGGCCTCCTTCACTACCCAATGATGTCGATGTACTCTGCTTCAGTAGTAGACTGGATTGTAATATGTTGCAAACAAGATCTCCATGAGACTGGACCTTCATATAGGCTAAACATTAAAGCTATCATCAAACATCGAGTGTCCATTTCTCCACCACAATCTTTATCCATAAATCCCTCTATCAACCCTCAAGCCTCATTGGACCTGTTAGGATGTTCCTTAGCACCTTCTCATTGACCATAGCATATGCCAAATTCAACTGAACCTGCCAAGTATCTAAAGATATCCTTTAGTGCTTTCCAGTGCTCTCTACTAGGCTGAGCTATAAACATGCTCACTTAACTCACTACATGGGCTAAGTCCAGCCTACAACATACCATAGAGTATATAATGCTTCCCATACTAGAAGCATATGAAATCTTTTTCATCTTCTAAACCTTCATCTCAGTCTATGGTGATATGGTCTTAGAGAGTCCGACATGTCCGGCAAGTGGTAACTCTACTAGTTTGGCCTCCTTCATTCTAAATCTCTCTAAAATCTTCTTTATGTATCCTTCCTGAGATTGATGCAGCAACTTCTTAGTTCTATCTTTGATAATCTCCATACCTAGGATCTTCTTTGTAGGCTCTAAGTCCATCTCAAACTTTTGAGATAAAGCTTCTTTCAACTCCTGCACAACTTTCTTACTCTAGCATGTCATCAACATGTCATCTACATACAAGGATAAGTATATCCAAGATCCATCCTCTAGAGACCTCACATATATACATGGGTCATGATTGATGGAAATCATGCAAAGTTTAAAGCATGCATTTTGAAACTATTTTAAAATTTAAGTTCCAGCAGAAGCTAAAATTAATCTAATATTAATTTTATACATGCTATGATCTAATTATAAATCCTATACATGGATCTAGACATGCTTATATCTAATAAAAAATTTAAATGCATTCAATCAGTAAATCATATTTGTTGATAAACCAGTGTTCAAAATACAATGCCTATGTGTGGGTATATGATCTCCACAATCCAAAATTATAGAAAGAAGCCCTCGCATCATACTATAGTTGCATAATTATTCGGTCCCTACAGTTAGTTTACATGGAGCTCCTTGTTTTGACTAGCTCCACCGGAGTGTTAGCTCCTCGCCGAAGCCTTGATGGCCGATCTTTGTTGATCTGATCGACGATCTTTCTCCTGATCTCTTGGATACTCTAGAAGGTTAGGATATGATACACGAGAGATGATGAGGTGGTGGTAAAAAATTGATGATGATCGGGCACCCATAGTGCTTAATCTCTTAATCCGAACCCTAGGGCGTCCACATCCAGAACCTTGGAGTCCCACTCTCAGGGTTTTTATTTATGACCAATGAAAGTCCTCACACGTAGCTAAAGCTCATGCCATACCCTTTGATTTCTGAGAAACTCTTTCTCAGAAAAAACATGCGCACAGTTTTAAACTTATTTAAAAGGTGGCATAAGAAAGGATAGAAAAAGGTGTGGTGTAGGGACTCTACTTTTGAATTATTTTCTCACCTAAGACATGCACCCCTCTCTAGTTTTCTCTCTCCAGGAAACCCCTCACAAAGTCCCACGCATGCCCAAAAAATTCCATCTTAAAAGGAGCGACATACCATGGGCAAAACACATAGAGAGGATAAGGAGAGAATTTAGATGGTTTTAACCAATTCCACTTAAATTCAAAATTCAAGTGGATTCCTCATCTATATCCAATGCCTCCAAAGTGATTGACATGTAGAAGAACTCTTCTTCTATGTGCCCACACTCAAAAATGCACAAAAAATGTGCAACAAAGAAACAAGAGAGGCATGGAGAGTAGAAAGGATAAGGTTTAATACCAACCTCTAATCATAAAAAGTTGAATTCAAAATTCAACTAAGTTTGAACCGGTCCAACACTTGGACCAGGTCAAAGAGAGAAAGGAGAGGGCATCAACATCAAAATTTAGCATGGAGAAACTTCATGCAAATCAAAATTTGTGTGAGAAGGGCATGGGTCAAAGTAGGGTGGCGCAGGGAGATTGAAGTTCATAATTCGAATCTAATTTTGACCTTTCCAAATTGGTTTCAACCAAATCAATTTTGCCCAGACCTGTTGACCCCCTAAGTGATTTTGATGATGACCAAACATTAAAGCAAGTGATTGCTAATATATTTTATTTTAAGTATTCCAATATCAAAACAACAAGAGCTCTTTGACCAAATAAGAAAAACATAAAGTGGAAATCAAATGAAATTCAAATCCCCTAAAATTGCCTTGGAGCTGTCTTCAAGACATCTCAGATTTTTTTCAAGAGCTCTTGAGTGGACTGGCATGCAACAAACATAGTTCTAGCTCGGTTTCGAGAAGTCTCGAGTGAATCTCAAGATGTCTCAGTCTCAGATGATAGAAATTCAATTTCTATACTTTGAGAGCGAGAGGTCTTGCAGGATTCTCGAGAGATCTCACGGTTCCAGCGAGACCTCTCATTCAGAATTGAGACGTCTTGGTCTTAGGTGAGCCATTTTTTTTAGAAAGATGATTTTTTGTATGACTAAAGATGAGAGCCCTCCTGATCAACTCGAAAGGCCTCATAATCTGACGAGACATCTTAAGACAAATCGAGAGATCTCGAGACATGATGATAGTTTTTTGATGGAGCATTCCAAATCAGATTTTTTCCATTCCAATGGCTAGTTGTTGCTCTCCGATGATCAGATTTTGCTCTTTCTTAACTTCAATCATCACCAAAAAAAAGGAAATGCTGGAGATATAAAAGGAAGAAAGATTATTTTTCAAAAGGAGAGAAAAATAAGAGAAAGAAAAGCACGCTCTATTCTTGAATGAATATCCAATCTCTAATCAATCTATTCTTTCAAGCTCTGAAGAATTCTCAAGTGCATTAACTCCACACATTCAAAGAGGCTTTCAATGAACTGCTAGGATAACTTTTCTGCTCATTCAAAGGGGCATTTCGAGTTGTAAAATTTCTTTTTCTATTTTCGTGTACTTGGTTTCAATAGGGGCTAAAACTTGGGTTTTGGGGCTTTTTCTCTCCTCTATTTATTCAGATTGATTCATCTGATTCTTGTAAGAGTTATGGTTGGTGAACCTAGGAAAAAACCAATTGAGTTTTTAGATAGTGAGCTCAGATAAACTATCCGACTGTAATCTTACAGGATTATAGTAAAATTCCCAAGACTGTGCTTGGAGAGTGGACGTAGGTGCTGGGAGAGCACCGAACCACTATAAAATTCTCTTATTTATGTGTGCTCTTAATTATATCTTCTATTTACTCTTACATTTGAAAGGAATATGCCCTCAAGCCAATTTATTTTTTGGGATGTTCTTTGTCTTCCAGACTCATGTAATGATATTTTTTTTTAATAAAGGCATTTTATTTCATCATATGCAGTGTCTTATTATTTAAGATTATGATGAACTCTATAAATTAGGGCTATGGTTTTAGGATTATGATGAGATCATACTAGCAAGACCTAAAATCTTAAAACCCTAATTTAAATATTCCTAGTCGATGGGACATTGAGTTAGGAATCAATGTTTTTCGGTAAGACTAGCATATTCTCTGTATGCTCGATTAAGAGGGTGATTGATCTCATAATAACTTGTGTATGACACTAATACAAGAATGTAGATGCTCATTAGAGAATGAGTTCACTGAATTGATCCAAATTGAGAATATCTAATGGAGTCTTATCTACATGTCAATAGATGGTTCTCATAGTGAAATTTATGCATGTAATCCTTTGACCTGAAACTACCATAGAATATAATATACATAAATCCATATTTTGGTTCATACTCATTCATGACTTAGTTATGTACGGGATAATCTGAATATGGTAGATTATATATATGAAGATTGTGAGTAGGTTAACAAGAAATCGATCTCTCCTGATAAGAGGAAATAGCATCCTACCTGCTTCAAACAAATAATGATTCAGGAAGACTTTGATCAAAGGATGATGAAAATTAGAAATTATTTCTAATGTTTCATTAAATGAATCATTATCATAAAATTGAAAGAGAAATGAAAATTATATTGGGGTTGACATATTTCCATACTTAGAGTCATATTCAGGATGTAGGAAGATCGAAGGATCTAGTTGCATGATAATTTTTCACTGAAGGATATTTTTGATATTTCCATCAAAATTTTACATCTTTCAGGTAGTCATGATACTTTGCTCGACATCAATCATGTCTTATGGGTTTGATCAAATTAAAATTTTAATTTGATCATTAAGTTAGAAAGTGTTCTAAATTAAGTCATGTTGGGTTGGCTTGTTTTGACTTAAATTGGTTTGGTTGAGTTCTAACCTGATTAGGTCAAATCACACCCTGACTCACTGCTGGTTAGATGTGGAACCCAATGGGTCACACACAGAGAATTGATTAAGGGTCTAATTAGATTAGACCATGTTTGCAAGATGAATATGCTAGTACATATAGCAAACCCTAGCACTTGGATTTGAATCGGCTTTCGATTTGGGCTAATTAAAATCCAATTTGAGCCAAATAGGATTTGGTCTTAAGTTGGATTAACCTAGATTGATTGAGCTTCAGATTGGGTACCACATACCTACATCCCACATGCCAGAGAGTCTCTCTCTTATGCGTGGGAAGTCTTTCATGCACAAAGGACTCTTTGGCACATAAAATATGCTGACGCCTACCTTCTTTGACTTTTCTCATTTTGTTATGTCACGTAAATATTTTTTGTTGGCATGGACATTAGATATGGGGTGTAGAAGAGTCCTTCTACTAATGAAATTCTTTTTTTTCTTTTCGCCCAAGATGTTTTTGTTGCCCTTGAGTCCTTGCCGCTTTGGACTCCTTGCCGCCCACTTCTTGTTTACGCCTCTTGGGACTTTGACTATTCAAAGAACATCCCCATGCCTTCTTGATGAATGGGCATCCCTTTAAGAGCCATGTTATGGTCATCTAATCTGGTCCAAACCTTTGAATTATGGTGCCATATATTTATGCATTGCGTCTCTTCATTGAAAAACTACGTAGAATTAGTTCGAAGAGTCCTTCTATTTTAAGGCACCTCTTGGACTAAGTCTACATAATTTTAAAAGGTGCAAAATTCAAAGAGATGTGAGATTGGCTGATGGGGTGTGAGATTTTGATGAGGAAAGGGCATGAGATTTTTTGATGGCACCCCTACGAACATTATAAATAGGGGTGCACACCAAGAGTCTAGTGTGTGAACATTATCTTTCCTTTCTTATAAGAGTTTCTTTTTGTCCAATTTTCTTTCTTCCTTTCTCTTATCTAGACCTTGTCATTATAAGGACAAGAAGTCATCTTAAAACTAAGAGATTAGGAAGAAAAATTAAGAAGACAAAAGAAAAAGAAAGATAGATAAGGAGAGGCAAGGAAGGTGACATAAAGGCTAAAGAAGGTCATGTCCTTTTAATTAAAGTTCTTATTATTAGAACTTAATAAATTAAAGGTGCTGGTGTCTTGATCAAGTCTCTATGTGGTTCAACATTGAAGGGTGAACACGTGAGCACCTGGTGGAAACCCTGACGGATTGCTATCGATGATTAGGGTCAATTTAGGGTAGTGATAAGAGGTATGTTCTAATACTTTCTTTTATATTACAATGCATGTTATGATTTAATTGCAAATAAGGTGGTCCTTGGGTTTGGGTTTGGTTTATTTGATTTAATGTTTTGCTTTGAAATCCATGCTTCCGTCCTGTACATCAAATCAACATGGTGTCAGAGGACGCTTTATAGGTTAAATCATATAATGCTTAGCTTATAGTATAATAGCATAAATGAAAAATATGATATAATATTTTTACATGTTTTAATTATAATGATGAGTTATATTCTTTTCTTATCATAATAAGATTATGTATTATATATATTCTATAAAGGTTGCCCTGACATAGTGGAAAGTATTCACATATATAATGATGGTTGTCTAGAATAATTATACATGTTATTGGCATATATATTTTTTATCATAATTAATGCTATTATGCATTTATTTTGTTTCAAATTAATATGTGCATTGAGACCATTTAAATCCCTCTATAAAAATTATATTAAGTTGTAGTGTAATTAATCTTTAGCTCAATTAGTCAGGATGTCTAATTGATCAATCGGTATCTAGGAAAAATGGTTCTTGATTGGTAAAGAGAACATAATTTGTTTATTGATTCCATTGTCTCACCTGACCAATTTATTGGTGTCTAAGGAAAGCAACGGGGGGGGCTCCTATTTCTCTCCCATTTACCTGACTGATTCGATTAATTTAATTCCATATTGAAATGCTTAATATTATATTCACAACATTGAGGCCTTCCTTCATACTAGTTTCTTATTATGTCCAAAACCATATTAGTTCTGTTGTGTAACCACAAGATCTATCATGGGGAAAGATGTAATATAAATCTAGTGCATTGTGATGCTTACAGCATTTTGAATATACTACTTTATTATGTAACCACAAAAGTAGTTATATTTCATTTTTTGACTGTATAAAAATGAATGGTTCTACTTAAACTAAAACATTAAAGTTTGTTGTGTTGACACAAGGCTATTAATATTTTAGAGGCAAAAGTTTTCTAAGAGTTGCATAAAATGCAATTGGAAAGAGTTTCCTACCTTTGAACTTATAACAAGTTTGTTGTGCAACCACAAGACTTTTTATAAGGAATTAGAATCTTATTCTCACTAAGAAAATCAATAAGAGGATTATGATTTTTAGTAGAAGACATAATTAAATTAAAGTCCTAATTTAATTATGTTTGTCATCATGAATTATTTGCTTGTGTATTATTCTTTATTATGTAGATTAAAATGGCTTCTTCACTTTCATTACGTTCAATTTTGGATTCAAATAAATTGACTGATCAAAATTATGTTGACTGGTTGAGAAATCTTAAAATTATACTCAGTCAAGAAAAACTCTCTATATTCTTGACACCCCTGATCCTAAGCCATTAGGGAAATGATGCCATAGATGAGATAAGTCTCAATACCAAGATGTTGCAAAATGATTTTCTTACTGTCAAATGAATCATATTTGCCTCTATGAATAATGAATTACAGAGGCAGCATGATAGCATGGATACTCAATCCATATTGCTCAATCTAAAAGAGCTTTATGGAGAGCATAGTAGGACTGCTAGATATGAGATATCTAAGCAATTATTTCATGTAAGAATGATAGAAGGAACATCCATACAAAATTATGTTTTGATGGTAATTGACCTAATCACTCGATTAAGTCGATTAGGTTTTGTAATGGATGGAGAGTTAAGTCAGGATTTGATCCTGCAATCACTCCCAAAATCATTTTCTCAGTTTATCATAAACTATCACATGAACAAACTGAATTCTTCATTATCTAAGCTATTAAATATGCTCAAGACAACAGAAAGTCATATCAAGAAAGATAAGGCTCCTCTTCTTCTTGTGGAAGGGATCTCCAAGAAGAAGGCAGGCAAAAAGGGTTCAAAGAGAAGGTTGAATCCTAAAAGTGGTATAAATAAGAAGAAAAAGGGGAAGAAGGTCTCTGGATAAATGACCTATTTTCACTGCGGTAAAGCAGATCATTGGAAGAGGAATTGCAAGGCTTACCTTGCAACCATGAAGTCTGATGCAAATAATGCACGAAAAGGTATGTGTATGAGATACATACTATATTATCATTAAATTTTTCCATTTTAAATTCTTGGGTATTAGATACCGGCTGTGATTTTTATATCTGCAAATCTTTGCAAGCATTATAGAAAATTAAGAGTTTGAAGAAAGGTGACTTCAAGCTTTATGGCGCTAGAGGAGAATCTATCCAGGCAGAAGCTGTAGGGACAAATATATTGAAGTTACCTTATGAGAAGATCTTAGAGCTTACAAATTATTATTATATGCCTAAGATTATTAGAAATATTATATCTATATCCTTATTATTAAAATAAGATTATAGTCTTAATGTAACGAGCGAAGGTTGCTCGATCAAATATTCTAATGAAATTATTTGTTTTGGCATATTTAGCAATGGTTTGTTGACTCTATGTTTGGATAATAATATATTTCATATTGATGAAAATGGAAAACGTAAGAGAGATGACATAAATAATACTTTACTCTGGCATTGTCGATTAGGTCATATTAGTGAGGCTAGGATTAACAAGTTATAAAGAAAAGTTCTTTGATCCTTTTGATTATGAATCATTGAAAACAATCATGCCTCATGGGTAAAATGACCAAGACGTGGACAAGAGAAAGGAAAAGAATTAGTGAAGGGAAATCCTGATTTCCCGGTCCAGGTTCGTTCCAGATCTGATCAGATCAAGAGATATATTTCAAAAATTTTTCTCTTGATCCAATCAGATCTTGATATGTTTCAGATCTGATTCTTATTATTTTAATAAATAAAATAAAATAAGATAAATTAAATCAAATTTAATTTACCTGATTTGGGTAATCCTATTACCCTGTAGATGATCCTGATTGCAGCGGAAGGTTCTGGATCTTAGCCACGCAAGCGCCTGGCCTCTACCGGTATCCACTCGGGTTGGATCTGGAGATCCTCTTCTTCTCTATCACACCTCCAAAAATCAGATCTGGATCTGATCTGGAGGATCTTCAAAACTCTTTTGAAGATCTGCAGTCGTCCTTTTGCAGCAGCGCAGCCTTCTTGCTTTTGATCGCCTTTCCTTGATCTGAATCGCACCAACCTAAAGTCCAAAACACTTTTGGACGTGGAGAGCAAGGGGAGAAGAGAGTTATGGCATGGAGAAGGAGGGGAGAGGCAGCCTTGGGGCGTGGGAAATCTCTATTGAATTCACTTAGAATTGAGTTGGGCGCAGGGTCTTATTTATAGACTAAGCTGTGATCCAACTCCTCTTCCTCCCAACCAATCACAACCCTTTGTGAAATCAGATCTAAATCTGATTGGTGGGAATAGAGTCCCCTGGATTCCTCCTTAGAGGGTGCCTAAGACCAGTCAAAGTTGGATTCTTAGAAGAACTCTAATTGGAATCCAAAAAGGGAGATGGAGTCCTTGTCCAACAAGGACTCCTAGGCGCCTCCAACTTGGGCACACGCCTACCCTGGTGGCGTGCGCCCTTCTCCTTGCCAGGTTCTGGCAGGGGGACAGGCCCCCACCAGCTCTCCAATAGGTGCATGACATGTGGTCAAAAGTCAAAGTGTCAATGGTCAACGTTTGACCAGTCAAAGGTAGACTTTTGACCAAAGTCAAAGAACAAGAAATGGCAGGTGACCAAAAATGGCAGGTAATGTCTTACAAAATAAGACAACCTTTTCTGACTTGGACAACCTCCAGTCAGACCATATGAAGGCCTCTGATTGAGCACAAACTCCTTTGGCTCAGTCAGGACAACTTATTTATGATAGTAAAAGAAGAACGTTAGGTTCAATCGAGTGCTAGCACGATTTTCCTTGAACCTAATTGAATCTCATTCAGATCAATTGAACTAGATCAGTTCAATTGATGATCACCAGATTCAAACCCTTGTTTGTGTGACCCAGTTAGGTTCAGTTCTGTATGGTAATGGGATATGTCATGATCTCTATCATCGACATCATCGAAACTCCTTTCGATGGATCAGAACTCTTCTGATTCGAACAGCTAGAATGATCGATCATCTAAATCATTCTAATTGCTCCCAAAATCCACCAGTGACACCTAGCAGTATATGGTGGCAACCCATCAGAGCTGAATGCGAACCTCTTGGTGCAGCTACCTGTGTGATTAAGTTCTTCTATCTTGAGCCCCGATCAGATTAGGGTTAAGGTGAACTCGTCAAACCCTAGTCTCGTCATATGATGTAATCATTCGATTCAAGTCCAATGTGAAAATCTAAATAGAAACTCTTTCTATTATTTCACTCTGCCATGGCCATGGGCTTCTGGACTTGATTCTCATGATCATCATAGGGCTGCTCCTCTACCACCGAGGTAGATAGATTCCATCTTGATGCAATCCAGTTCCTACAATGAACATGCTATAGCCAACATACACCTCAGGGTTCCATATGGCTAGGAGACCGAGTAATGGTGTAGTCAAACTATAACACCCTCAAGGTGAACTGCCGATGCATCTCAGGTCAAAGAACCAGACACACTACTGCAGCATCGAGTCAGTCATTGACGAGAAGGTAGACTCCCTAATGACTACTCGAGGTGGTCACGCTCAGTGCCCTCGTTCTCTAACGAGTACCTGTACTCTCGCTCCGGTGTCTCCACACCGTAGACTCAAGACTCATCTACTAAAGAGAAGCGATCGTACACCAACCTTCCGGATCAATCACCATCCTCGTGATGATCCTATGGTCGGGAGCTGTTTATGAGTTAATAATGATTATTCATGTCTTAAATTTTCAACTCTTGAAAATATGAATTATCATTACCATTAACTCAAAGGATGTATCACAGACACTAAATACACATGTGTGATAGAAAATAACCCATTTCATTAATTATAGTCAAAATTATAATTTTGCCCCTAGAAGTGTATTACAAGTGTCAGCCAATTTTGGCTTCTAGGGCACATATATCTAACAATTAGGACTTATACATACGAATGTATGTGGTCCTATGACAACTCAAGCTAGAGGAGGATACTCTTATTTTATTACATTGATGATTTATCTAGGTTTGGATATGTATATCTTATGAAACACAAATTAGAAGCCTTTGATAAATTTAAAGAGTATCAAAGTATGGTCGAAAAACAAACTGGACAATGTATAAAAATCCTTCGATCTGATTGGGGAGGAGAATACTTATCTAGTGAGTTTCTTGACTATCTCAAATTTAAAGGGATTCTCTCTGAATGGATACCTCCTTATACACCGCAATTAAATGGTGTAGCCGAAAGAAAAAATCATACCTTATTAGATATGGTATGGTCCATGATGTGCTTCACTGATTTACCTATTTCCTTCTGGGGTCATGCTCTGGAAACTGCAATTTACATCTTAAATAGAGTACCTTCTAAATCTGTATCTAGTACTCCATATGACATATAGAGAAGTAAGAAACCTAATCTTAAGTATCTTAAGATATGGGGTTGTCCAGCTTATGTCAAAAGAAATTTTGGACATAAACTTGATGCTAGATCAGACAGACGTCTATTTATAGGATATCCTAGAAATAGTATAAGATATTTATTCTACCATCCTACTGAACAAAAGGTATTTGTAAGTAGGCATGCCATTTTCATGGAAAAAGAATTTATCCTAGAAAAGGGTAGTGGCAAAAATATTGCACTTAGTGAAGTTCAAGAAAATCAAATAAAAATTTCTCAACTATATAATCATATAAAAGAACCAAAACATATAACTCCTATCCGTAGGTCTAAAAGAATACAAAATACACCTGTGAGGTATGGTTTTATTATTGAGAATAATGAAGCCCAAGTCATTGAGAATGACGAACCTCTGACCTATACAGAAGCAGTCAAAATAAAAGACTCTTACAAATGGCTGGCTGCCATGCAATCCGAAATAGAATCCATGCACACCAACAAAGTATGGACTTTGGTGGATGCACCAGATGATATAAATCCTATTGGATGCAAATGGATTTTTAAGAAAAAGATTAGAGCTGATGGTCAAATTGAAACTTATAAGGCTAGATTGGTGGCTAAGAGTTTTAGGCAAAAATAGGGGATTGATTATGATGAAACATTTTCACCTGTTGCCATGCTCAAATCTATTCGGATTATGCTTGCTATAGCAGCATACCACGACTATGAAATATGACAAATAGATGTAAAGACTGCCTTCCTTAATAGTTTCCTTAAGGAGGAGGTCTATGTGTGACAGCTAGAGGGATTTGAGGAGAGACCAAATTAGGTATGCAAGCTTAAGAGATCTATTTATGGATTAAAGCAAGCATTAAGGAGTCGAAACATCCATTTTGATGAAATAGTAAAAGAGTTTAATTTTATCAAGAATGTTGATGAACCATGTGTGTATAAGAAAACTAGTGGGAGAACCATAATCTTCTTGGTTCTGTATGTAGATGACATACTCCTCATAGGGAATAATATCCTAATATTACAATCAGTCAATTATGGCTATCAAATAAGTTTTTCATGAAAGATTTGGGAGAAGCATCCTATATACTAGGAATAAAGATCTATAGAGATAGATCTAAGAGGATGCTAGACTTGTCCCAATCAAGGTACATTGACTTAATACTGAAAAGATTCAGTATGGATGGGAGTAAAAGAGGTTATTTATCCATGAGTCAAGGCATACATCTCTCTAAAAAGATGTCTCCTAAGACACCTGAAGAGAGAAATAGAATGAGTTCTATTTCTTATGCTTCGGCTGTTGGATCAATAATGTATGCCATGTTATGTACAAGGCCTGATGTTGCTTATGCTTTAGGCATTGCAAGTAGATTTCAAGCTGATCTAGGAGAGGATCATTGGAAAGCTGTGAAAAATATTCTTAAGTACTTAAGAAGGACTAAAGATATTTTTCTAGTATATGGTGGTTCTGATCTTAAATTAGAAGCATATTTTGATTCTAGTTTATAATCAGACCTAGATGATAGCAAATTCATTTCAGGATATATCTTTACTCTGAATGGTGGAGCAGTAAGTTGGAAGAGTACTAAGTAGCCAACTATAGCTGACTCACCACTGAAGCAGAATACATAGCTATAAGTGAAGTCGCCAAGGAAGCTGTCTGGATGAAGAAGTTTATCACTGAATTGAGAGTTATTCCTGAAATTGAGAATCTAGTACCACTTTAATGTGATATTACTAGAGCTGTTGCTTAAGCAAAGGAACCAAGGTCTCATCATAAATCCAAACACATTCTAAGATGCTTCCATCTCGTTCGAGAAATTATTGAAAGATAAGATGTAGTCATAGAACGAGTGGACACAAAGAACAACATAGTAGACCCATTCACTAAGGCTTTACCACTGCAACTATTTAATCGCCACCTTGATTGTATGGGATTAAAATATTAGGGTGATTGGCTTTAGTGTAAGTGGGAGATTGAAAGAAATATGCCCTCAAGCTAATTTATTTTTTGGAATGTTCTTTATCTTCCAGACTCATGTAATGACATTTTTTTTAATAAAGGCATTTTATTTCATCATATGTAGTGTCTTATTATTTAAGATTATGATGAACTCTATAAATTAGAGCTATGGTTTTAGGATTATGATGAGATCATATTAGTAAGACCTAAAATCTTAAAATCCTAATTTAAATATTCCTAGTCGATGGGACATTGAGTTAGGGATCAATGTTTTTCGGATAAGACTAGCACATTCTTTGTATGCTCGATTGAGAGGGTGATTGATCTCACAATAACTTGTGTATGACACTAATACAAGAATGTGGTGCTCATTAGAGAATGAGTTCACTGAATTGATCCAAATTGAGAATATCTAATGGAGTCTTATCTACATGTCAATAGATGGTTCTCATAGTGGAATTTGTGCATGTAATCCTTTGACCTGAAACTACCATAGAATCTTATATATATAAATCCATATTTTGGTTCATACTCATTCATGACTTAGTTATGTATGGGATGATCTAGATATGGTAGATTATATATATGAAGATTGTGAGTAGGTTAACAAGGAATCGATCTCTCCTGGTAAGAGGAAAATAGCATCCTACCTACTTCAAACAAATAATGATTCAGGAAGACTTTGATCAAAGCATGATGAAAATTAGAAATGGTTTCTAATGTTTCATTAAATGAATCATTATCATAAGATTGAAAGAGAAATGAATATGATATTGGGGTTGACATATTTCCATATCTAAAGTCATATTCAGGATGCAGGAAGATCGAAGGATCTAGTTGCATGGTAATTTTTCACTGAAGGGTATTTTTGGTATTTTTATCAAAATTTCACATCTTCTGGATAGTCATGATACGTTGCTAGACATCAATCATGTCTTGTGGATTTGATCAAATTAAAATTTTAATTTGATCATTAAATTAGAAAGTGTTCTAAATTAAGTCATATTGGGTTGGCTTGTTTTGACCTAAATCAGTTTGGTTGAGTTCTAACCTGATTAGATCAAATCACACCCTAACTCACTACTGGTTAGATGTGGAATCCAATGGGTCACACACAAAGAGAATTGATTAAGGGTCTAATTGGTTTAAACCATGTTTGCAAGATGAATATGCTATCACATATAGCAAACCCTAGCACCTGGATTCAAATTGCATTCGAATTGGCTTCTGATTTGGGCTAATTAAGATCCAATTTGAGCCAAATAGGATTTGGTCTTGAGTTGGATTAACCTAGAATGATTGGGCTTTAGATTGGGCACCACATACCTACATCCCACATGCCAGAGAGTCTCTCTCTTGCGCGTGGGAAGTCTTTCATGTGCAAAGGACTCTTTGGCGCATGAAATATGTTAGCGCCTATCTTCTTTGACTTTTCTCATTTTGTTATGTCACGTAAATTTTTTTTTTGGCATGGACATCATATATGGAGCACAGAAGAGTCCTTCTGTAGATGAAATTCTTTTTTTTCTTTTCTCCCAAGATGTTTTTGTCGCCCTTGAGTCCTTGCCGCTTTGGACTCCTTGCCGCCCACTTCTTCTTTACTTCTCTTGGGACTTTGACTATTCAAAGAACATCTCCATGCCTTCTTGATAAATGGGTGTCCCTTTAAGAGCCATTAGATGGCCATCTAATCTGATCCAAACCTTTGAATTATGGTGCCATATATTTATGCATCGCATCTCTTCATTGAAAATCTATGTAGAATTAGTCCGAAGAGTCCTTCTATTTTAAGGTACCTCTTGGACTAAGTCTACGTAATTTTAAAAGGAGTAAAATTTAGAGAGGCATGAGATTGGCTGATGGGGTGTGATATTTTGATGAGGAAAGGGCGTGAGATTTTTTGATGGCACCCCTACGGACATTTTAAATAGGGGTGCACACCAAGAGTCCAGTGTGTGAACATTATCTTTTCTTTCTTACAAGAGTTTCTTTTTGTCCAATTTTGTTTCTTCCTTTCTCTTGTCTAGACCTTGTCATTATAAGGATAAGAAGTCATCTTAAGACTAAGATATTAGGAAGAAAAATTAAGAAGACAAAAGAAAAAGAAAGATAGATAAGGAGAGGCAAGGAAGGTGACATAAAGGCTAAAGAAGGTCTAGTCCTTTTAATTAAAGTTCTTATTATTAGAACTTTAATAAATCAAAGGTGCTGGTGTCTTGATCAAGTCTCTGTGTGGATCAACATTGGAGGGTGAACACGTGAGCACCTGTGGAAATCCTGACAGACTGCTATCGACGATCAGGGTCAATTTAGGGTTTAGCGATAAGAGGTATGTTCTAATACTTTCTTTTATATTACAAATGCATGTTATATAATTTAATTGCTAATAAGGTGGTCCTTGGGTTTGGGTTTGGTTTATTTGATTTCATGTTTTTGCTTTGAAATCCATGCTTCCGCCCTGTACACCAAATCCAACAACATTTAATTCACTTAAGTTTTAATCATTTAGCACTACACATATCTGATTTAATTTTTGAAAATCCAATTCACCCCCCCCCTTAGGTTGTCTATCTAGGCAATAATTGGTATCAGAGCCTTGGTTCTCTACTAATTATTTATCTTATCAACTAGAGACAAAGATCATGTCAATCCAACTAGGAGGTTCACTTGTCGAAGGGCAATCCACAAATAGGCCACCTCTTTTCATTGGGTCCAACTATACCTATTGGAAAGCTCGTATGCGCATTTTCATTCAAGCCCTTGACTATGACATATGGAGTGTCATTGTCAATGGCCCACATACACCTACAATCATTGTCAATGGCACATCCTCTCCTAAGCCGGAGAAGGATTGGGATGAAATGGACAAGAAACTTATCTAATTAAATGCCAAGGCAATGAATGTACTCCATTATGCCCTTGATGCAAACGAGTTTAACCAAATCTCCACTTACAATTCTGCAAAGAAAATTTAGGACAAACTTGAGGTCATACATGAAGGAACAAATCAAGTAAAAGAAACTAAAATTAACATGCTAGTTCTCCAATATAAGTTATTTAAAATTGACCCCACTGAATTTATCACTAGCATGTATACAAGATTCACAAATATTATAAATGATTTAAAAAGCTTAGGTAAAGTTTACACTAACAGTGAATTGGTGAGAAAGATCCTCAGGTCTTTGCCTAGGTCATGAAAAGCTAAAGTAACAGCCATCTAGGAGGCAAAGAATCTGAACACACTGCCACTAGAGGAGCTCATTGGATCCTTGATGACACATGAGCTAGCCATGAGTCAGCACAATGAGAATGACAACAACAAGAAGAAAACAATAGTGCTGAAATCCATGGCTGAAGAAGAAGAAGATGATCTATCCACCAGTAAGAAAAATGATGAAGACATGGCCCTGGTGATCAAAAAATTTAAGAAATTTATGGAAAGAAGAAGACAAGGATTCAAGAAGAGAAACTTCATTAGAGAAGAAGCCAGCAGGGAGAAAGAAAAAGAAAAAAAGAGAGATCAGCCCACTTGCTATGAATGCAAGAAGCCAGGATATTTTATGGTTGAATATCCTCTATTGAAGAAGGGGCCAAAAAGAATAAAAAAGAAAGCCATATTAGCAACTTGGAGTGACAGCGACAAGTCAAGCATGGAGGAAGAAAATCAAAATGAAGCAAACTTATGTTTTATGGCACAAAATGATGAGGTATCCTCCACTTTTGATTTAGATTTTACCTTTGATGAGCTTCAAGATGCTTTTTATGATTTGATGAAAGATTTTAAAAAGATAAGCTCAAAAAATAGAAATCTTAAGGAAATGACTCAAACACTCTTGAAAGAAAAGGAAGAGGTAATTAGTAGCCATAATAAGTTAAAAGAAAAAAATAAAATCCTAAAGGATGAATTGGATGAATTAAAGCCTTTAGTTGATAAATTTACTTATAGTTCCAAAAAATTATAAATGATTTTAAATAGTCAAAGAGGAGTTTATGATAAGGCCAGACTAGGATATAAACCCAATGACAAAACCAAGTTTCTAAAAAATTTCTTCACTGCACCCATCACTAATAGCACTTCTCATACCATCTGCTTTAAATACAAAAAGATAGGACACAAGGCTTTTGAATGCAATACTAGAAGAGTTAATAAAAAGCATATTAAAAGCATTTGGATTCCAAAAGGAACCATGTCTACTAACCCTAAAAGACCCAAGAAGACTTGGGTACCTAAAACTATCACTTGATTATTTGTGTAGGAATGCCTTGTAGCCCAAAGATCAAAATAGGATTGGTATTTAGATAGCGGCTGCTCAAGGCATATGTCGGGTGACAAGCAATAATTCGTCACCCTAGAAAGAAAGGAAGGAGAAGTAGTCACCTTTGGCGATAATGGCAAAGGTAAAATAATTGGCTATGGTAAAATTCAAATTACTCCCTCGATCTTTATAGATAATGTATTATTAGTTGATAATTTAAAATATAACTTTCTTAGTATTAGTCAACTATGTGATAGAGGTTTTAAAGTCTCATTTGAATCTTCTTTATGCAAAATATCTGGTTCCTTGGATGATAATTTAAAATTCATTGGATTTAGGCATGAGAATATCTACATGGTGAATCTTGATGAAATTGCCATAAAGAGTGGCCAATGCCTAGTTGCAATGAATGCTAACATAAAAGAAACTGTTGGCTTTGGCATCGAAGATTAGGTCATACTAGCATGCATACTCTTTATAAATTGCATAATAAAGACTTAGTTAAGGGGATACCAAAACTAAATTTTCAAATTGATTATGTTTGTGATGCTTGCCAATTTGGAAAACAAACTAGGAAAAGTTTCAAATCCAAAAATGTAGTTTCAACTTCTAGGCCTCTTGAATTG
Organism: Cocos nucifera; assembly: GCA_006176705.1. NCBI lineage: Eukaryota > Viridiplantae > Streptophyta > Magnoliopsida > Arecales > Arecaceae > Cocos > Cocos nucifera. The sequence continues at coordinate 350,852 of QRFJ01001469.1, read as the reverse complement.
ATTCATATAGATTTGTTTGGACCTACTAGGACCACAAGCCTAGGAGGAAAGAAGTATGGTCTAGTAATTATTGATGATTATTCTTGTTTCACTTGGATTCTATTTTTAGCTCATAAAGATGAAGCATTTTCATTATTTTCAAAGTTTTACAAGAAAATAACAAATGAAAAGAACTCTACTGTGGTATATATCCATAGTGATCACGACACAGAATTTAGAAACAAACACTTTGAAGAATTTTGCAATGAACATGGCATAGAACATAATTTTTCAGCACCTAGAACCCCTCAATAAAATGGAGTTGTTGAAAGAAAGAATGGAACCTTAGTTGATATGGCCCGCACCATGTTGTGTGAAGGGAATCTACCCAAATACTTTTGGACTGAAACCATTAATACAGCATGTTACATCCTAAATAGAGTTTCTATTCGCCCAATTTTAAAGAAAACCCCTTATGAGCTTTGAAAAGGAAAAAGACCTAATATTAATTATTTTCATATTTTTGATTGCAAATATTTTATTCATAACAATGGTAAAAATAATCTAGGCAAATTTGATGCTAAGGCAGATGAAGGTATATTCCTTGGATACTCTATATCTAGCAAAGCATATAGAGTCTTCAACAAACAATCTTTAGTTGTTGAAGAATCAATACATGTCATTTTCGATGAAGCTAACAATCATTCTTTGAGAGAAGAAGATGTTTTTGATGATGATACAGGAATTCTCAAAGATGGAATGAAGGAGCTAAACTTAAGGGACAACATCATTCATGACAAAGATAACTCTACAATAATCATTGAACAAGATAAGGATGTTGAGATTAAAGCATCTAATGATCATAGAGATCTACCCAAGAAGTAGAGGTATGCACATAATTACCCAAAGAAATTGACTTTAGGTGATCCTTCATAAGGGGTAAGAACTAGATCCTCTTTTAAGGATACATTTGATTACCTTGTATTTGTTTCTCAAATAGAACCTAAAAACATAGAAGAAGCTGAACAAGACTCTAATTGGATGCTAGCCATGCAAGATGAACTAAACCAATTTGAAAGAAATAATGTATGGACTCTTATAAACAGACCCATAAATCATTCTATAATTGGTACAAAATGGATATTTAGGAACAAATTAGATGAACATGGTAATGTTGTAAAAAATAAAGCTAGATTAGTTGCTAAACGATATAATCAAGAAGAAGAAATTGACTTGGATGAAATATATGCACCTGTAGCAAGATTAGAGGCTATAAGATTGTTACTTGCTTTTGCCTGTTATATGAATTTTAAATTATTTTAAATAGATGTGAAAAGCATTTTTTTAAATGGTTATATTATCGAAGAAGTATTTATAGAACAACCACCCAGATTTGAAAATCACTCACTTCTCAATCATATATATAAGTTAAATAAAGCACTCTATGGACTTAAACAAGCACCTAGAGTTTGGTATGAGAGATTGAGCAAATTCTTATTACAAAATGATTTTATCAGAGGAAGTGTAGACACCACACTATTTTTGAAAAAGAAAAATAATGACCTTCTTGTAGTTCAAATATATGTGGATGATATCATATTCGGAGCTACTGATGAAATTCTTTATCAAGAGTTTGCTAAGTTGATGCAAAGTAAATTTGAAATAAACATGATGGGAGAGCTGAATTTCTTTCTTAGACTACTAATCAAACAATCAAAGGAAGGCATTTTCATTAGCCAAACAAAGTACATCAAGGAGATGCTCAAGAAGTTTGGCATGAAAAATGAAAAGAAAATTGGCACACCCATGAGCCCTTCTTGCAAACTTGACAAAGATAAGAATGGTAAGAATATAAATGAAAAGCTCTATAGAGGTATGATAAGATCCTTACTTTACTTAACTGCACATAGGTCTGATATATTATTTAGTGTGTGCATGTGTACTAGATTTCAATCTAACCCTAAAGAATCACACTTATTAGCTGTTAAAAGAATTTTTAGATATTTGATCTATACACACAACTTAGGTTTTTGGTACTCAAAATAATCTTCCATTAAATTGATTGAATACACTGATGCAGACTATGGAGGATGTAAAATTAATAGAAAGAGTACCAATGGCACTTGTCAATTTTTAGGATTGAACTTGATCTCTTGGTATAGCAAAAAGCAAAACTCTATAGCACTGTCAATGGTCGAGGCCGAATATGTTGCTGCGGAAAGTTGCTGTGCTCAAATACTTTGGTTCAAATAACAACTCGAAGACTTTGGAATTAAGCAAAATAAGATACCTATTAAATGTGATAACACTAGTGCCATAAATCTGACAAAAAATCCTGTTCAACATTCAAGAACCAAACATATTGAAATTAGACATTATTTCATTAGAGATCATGTTCAAAACAATAACATTGTGCTTGAATTTGTTTCAACTAAAAATCAATTAGCTGACATTTTTACAAAACCTCTAAGTGAAGATAGATTCTCTAAAATTCAGGATGAACTTGGTATATCTGATCCTTTATAAAAATATTTAATCTTAAATATTTTGGATTATTTTTTGGTCTCCCTCTATCATCCTAAACACTCCTAATTCAATCTTTTCCATGCTCTTGTCTTTTTATGATTCTCTCATTATTGTGATTTTGATACTGACAAAAAGAGAGAGAAATATTAAGGAGAAATATGCAAATGCATAATTAAATCTAACATATAAAATACAAACATATAATCATTCAAATCAAAAATACAAATTCACAAAAAGAGGCTTTTAGAAAATAAAATGATTGAAATGAACAAATACAAAATGAAAAGAATGTTATTCAAATCCTATTCATTTCATTAGAGCATACACTAAGGAGGAGCTTTAGCATAAAAATTTTGCATTCATTAGTTCTTGATATACATTGCTTACATTCCTTTTATGGCTTGCTTAATGTATTGTCATCATCAAAAAAGGAGAGATTGTTGACCCCCTAAGTGATTTTGATGATGACCAAATATTAAAGCAAGTGATTATTAATATATTTTATTTTAAGTATTCAAATATCAGAAGAAAGAGAGTTTTTTTATCAAAACAAGGAAGACATAAAGTGGAAATCAAATAAAATTCAAATTTTCTAAAATTGCCTTGGAGTAGTCTTCGAGACGTCTCGAATTTTTTTTGAGAGCTCTCAAGTGGACTGGCATATAGAAAATGCAATTCTAGCTCAGTTTCGAGAAATTTTGAGTGAATCTCGAGATGTCTCAGTCTCAAGTGATAGAAATCCAGTTTCTGTGCTCTGAGAGCGAGAGATCTTGCAGGATTTTCGAGAGATCTCGTGGTTCCAGCGAGACATCTCATTCAAAATCGAGACATCTCGATCTCAAGCGAGCCATTTTTTTTCAGAAAGATGATTTTTCATGTGACTGAAGATGAGAGCTCTCCTGATCCATTTGAGAGGCCTCGTAACCTAGCGAGACGTCTCGAGACAAACTGAGAGGTCTCAAGACATGGTGGTAGCTTTTTGATAGAGTGTTCCAGGTCGGATTTTTTCCATTCTAACAGCTAGTTGCTGCTCTTCAATAGTCAGATTTTGCTTTCTCTGAACTCCAATCATCATCAGAAAAAAGAAAATGCTAGAGATATAAAAGGAAGAAAGATTATTTTTCAAAAGAAGAGAAAAACAAGAGAAAGAAAAGCACGCTCTATTCTTGAACGAATACCCAATCTCCAATCAATCTATTCTCTCAAGCTTTGAAGAATCCTCAAGTGCATTAACTCCACACATTCAAAGAGGCTTTCAACGAACTGCAAGGATAACTTTTCTGCTCATTCAAAGGGACATTTCGAGTTGCAAAATTCCTTTTTCTCTTTTCGTGTACTTGATTTCAGCAGGGGCTAAAACTTAGGTTTTGATACTTTTTCTCTCCTCTATTTATTCAGATTGATTCGTCTAATTCTTATAAGGATTGTGGTTGGTGAATCTAGAAAAAAACCAACTAAATTTTTAGATAGTGAGCCCAAAAAAACTATCCAACTGTAATCTTGCAAGATTATAGTGAAATTCTCAAGAGTGTGCTTGGAGAGTGGACGTAGATGCTGGGAGAGCATCGAACCACTATAAAATTCTCTTATTTGTGTGTGTGCTCTTAATTGTGTCTTCTAGTTGCTCTTACATTTGACTCACTTAGGTTTTAATCATTTAGCACTACACATATCTATTTTAATTTTTGAAAACCCAATTCACCCCCCCCCCCCCCCCCCACCTCCTTGGGTTGTCTATCTGGGCAACAATACCTAATTAGATTAGGATAAACCTAATCAAATTAGATTTAACCCAATCCAATAAATTTCTAATCATATTAGAAATTAATAAGGTCCAAATCCTGATCAAATTAAGGTCGAATCTTTCTTAGCGTTTAGATCATCTTATGACCTAATTGGGTCAGACCTAATTAAATTAAATTCAATCAGATTTGATCAAATCCTCATTGCTCAATCAAATTAATCTAATTAGCAATCAAATTACTAATTAATCCTCTAAAAAATATTAGTCTTAGTCTAGTGGGATCCATGAAGTTAGAGTCCTAGTCTAATGGGACTCCTGGTGATAGAGTCCAAGTCCAGTGAAACTCTTGACCACAGAATTCTAGACCATTGAAACTCTTGATCAACCATTAGATTAGGTAGAAATTTTTATTATGTGTGACCCCATAGGTTCGAATCCTAAGTCGGTAGCATAGGAACTAATTCCTGTATTAATCTATGTGACCATCTAGCAATAATACTCAATATCCGAATAGGTTGAATAGTTGCATCACAATATCCATTAACCTGTGACATATGGTTACTGTATAATTCATCCTCTTGACCCAAATACTTAAAAGATGACCTAGGGTTTAACTGTCAATCTTAAAAAGTTATCTATATTTTATTTCAAAATTCAGTGTCCATCATATGAACTACTCCAGCCGAGGTTTTGCTAAATGAAAATACAGCGATGCACTTGCTCCAACACATAGAGGGGTCAATCCCATCTTGACTCACGCACTGATTAAACAAGTATTTGACTGTACCTAGTAATCTTCCATCACTAAATTAGAAATTCAGGTAGTCCGATACCAAAGTATAGTAAGTTGCTTGCAAGTCACCATGATGATCTCAAGTCTAAGGGATACTTATATCCATATCCTTCATGAGCAACTCTTGATAGTAGAGAGCTAGATAGTTAGATCACGATCAGTAAAATGTATCCTTATATTTCACATACATACCATACCAATATCTCCATACTCCTTGGTTAAGAGGACAACCAATCCATATGGCATGCAACGACTTACACTCAATAAATGTTATCATCCTAGGAAAGAACGTACCATTTGGTCGCAATTAGATTTAAAAACTAAACAATAAATCCTTCTTTGTCGAGTTTAAATAGTCTTAAGAACTTCATTATGGAAAAGTTCATTATAGAAAGATGCACAAATGTGATGAAATGGCAGAATAATAATTTTATTTATTAAAAAAATTAAGTATTAATTATAATTAGCTCAACCATCTACAATCTAGACAATTGACTTTAGGATATAATACCCAACAATCTCTCTTTGAACTTTTTCATGCCCAAGACAAGCGCCCCCTCTCTCTAGAATTTTATCCTATGAAGTCTCTCTCTCCTTGCATGCATAAAAGTTTTTTCTTTTTATTAGCATCAGTGAGATGGACAAAATGTGTGAAAGGGATAAGGTTGAAGCGGTTGAAGTTGTTTCAACCAATCTCTTAAGTTCAAAATTCAAGAGAACACTTATCCACTTCTAACATCCAATTAAGTGGGTGACGAGTAGAAGGACTCTCCTTCTACATGCCCAATTAATAAGATATTGGATTAAAGGGTTAGATGAATTAGGTCCATTAATTAGATTAGACCTAAGATTAGTTAAAGAATAGACTTAACTAAAGTAATTGATCAAATCTAACCAAATATTAAATTAGATTAGATCAAGGACACTCTAGATTCAACTTCAATAATTGTAGTTGGACAAGTTTATGTCTTTAATAAGGACCAAGATGGACTTGATTCATGGCTAAGTGGTCTAGCCCAAAATTACTAGGTTGATCAGATTGAACCTAATTAATCAGTTGGTGTCTAAGATAAGTTTGGCAATCTAGACCAGTAGTTTTTAATTAGAAGCTACTCGCACTGATTTGATCTTTAATGAGTTAATGGCATATCTCTTCCACTAATCTCGCTTACCTGGCTGACATGGTCAATTAGGATTTGATTACATCACTTGGTGATTCGAGTCGACTCATGTCATTAGAAATCAATTTGACTGATTTCAATCAGTCAAACTGAATTAGGTGCCCATGGATCGAAATTGATCCTAGTCCTCATCTATTGACTTGGTGAAGTTAGTGGAAGGATTTGACTTGGTGAAGTCAGTGGGAGTAAATTGGTCCATATCTTTTCTATCCTTAAATCAAAAATAACCAAAATCCTCTAAATTAATAGGTCCTTAAAAATGATTAAGTTAAGGGGATAACAGAGTCATAGTCTTCTATTAAGGTGAATGGTAATTTATCCAATTTTCTAAGTGGACATTGGAGGTGCCTTACACCTGGTGTTCATTTAGATATTAAAATTACTATCCATCAAATGATGATTAGGTCACACTCTCTGAATGACGATCAGGTTGGCCAGAGCTTTCTTCAAACCTGATCTTCATTCGTTTGATGCACCAAACTCAATCATGTTAATGGTTGGACTTAACCAAACCTTTTCAATGGAGGCCATAGCCTACTAAATTAGCTTTTGGGGCAAAATTAAATTACTAAAAATTATTTTTAAAAATAATTAATTATGAACCTACCTATAGATGCATATGAGTTGGCTAGAACTTTTCTTGGATCTGTTTGTAGTCTATGTGGATTCTAGTACCCACTAAAAAGTTAGTATAATTTCTCAAATTAGAGGTAGAAGATATCAATTCGTAAAAATAGTGGGAGAACCTTTAGACTAAAGTCCAAGTCTTTAGGGTTAAATAATTCGAATACTAATATGGTCTTATGTTTTTCTTTCAAATAAATAGAATGGCTAGTGGTTGGTCGCTCTATTCACTATTGGATAGTGGCAAGCTTATAGGACTTGATTACGAGAAGTCAAGTGTTGACCCTAATAAGACAGACTTGAAGAGGAAGGTCCTCTTGACCTGGATAGGCTAAACAAGGGAAAGCAACAAGGAGTTACTATGCAAGGTTGTTATATGATAATTGATAAGAGCACAATGTTGTTGTTAAGATACCGTATTTATCAATTTAATTTTGACTTCTTTAAAATAATTAAAAATATATAGTTAGCAGTGAATTGGGTCGAATCCATAGAGAAGGCAGTGTTTTAGTTTTAAAATCTTTAATTTTTATAAAAAAATTTAAAAATAAAATTAATATTAAAAAAATAAAATTATAAATAAAAAGTAGAAAGTAAATAGGATAGAAAATTAAACTTGATACTAAGATCTGTTAATTAGATCTTAGCATCTACTTACAATAAAATAAAGTATAAAAATTAAATTTACAATAAAAATAAAGAGTATGAAATTTAAAGAGCAAAAAAGTAAATTTTATATTAATTTAGAATTTAGAATTTAAATACATAAAATTAAAAAATAAAAAGAAAATAAAAACTAAAAGCAAGCTAATCTCTAATCTTGGATCGATATTGGCATGAAGATGGCACAAGAGATAGCTCTTCTTCACAGCACCTATTGCCTTGAAGGAGCCTCTAACCCAAGTATGGCTTCCACCCTAAATCATAACTTTTTCATGATCGAAGATGCTTTGATTTGATGGCCAGGGATCTTATTTATAAGTGTTGAAGAAGAGGAATAAGTGCTATCAGCTAATATGAGACAAAGATAGTGGTTGATTGGCAAAATCTAAAGAAATCTCATGAAAAATTGGATTAAAACTCCTTCTGGATGAATTCTATTGAGTTTCCTGAATTCTGGCCATCAAATTTTGATCAAATGATCCAAAAATTACTAAAAATCAAATTTTAAAAGCCCAGATCAAGTCAGATTAATTTTTAGTCATTGGATTGCTTTGATCTGGAAAATCTAGGTCGTTGGATCGAAGTCTAGATGCCTTAATTACCATCAGAAGCATTATCAATCGTTAGATCATTTCTTGGGTGAAATCGAACCGTCGGATGGTGCTATAAGGGAGCTAGGAAATCGATTCAAAACTGAAAACCACCCTGACCATTGGATCTTCACTGGTAGCGACTACAGCCATCGGATCGTGCCTTACAGTGCATATGGACCGTGGTGGACTAGGCATTTTGCAGACCTAAGCCAATCAGCACGTGGCATGGGTGTGAAATGACCAAAATGCCCTCACATAAGGGTCTACCATGAGTCGTGATAAAATTGACATCATGCTAACGTCAACGACTCTAGATTGGCTTCAAACGCTGGGCTGGCTTATAGTGCACCAGCTAGATGGCTTGGCTGAGCACGTTTGGACACGCCAACTAGAGAATGCATGCTAACTTGGGTTGCAGAGCTGGCTAAGCCATTTATTAATTTTTATTTTTATTTTTTTTAAAAAAATCATATTAGATCGGTTTTAACTCCATTTTGCTCCAAACTTATTATTTTGCAATCAAAAAAATAAGCTCTTTCTATTGATAAATATATTTCTTAAAAATAATAAATAAAAATATTTAATTTTTAAAAATAAATATAAATTAATTAATAATTAAAATTTTTATTGGTAAATTTATTGTACTTATCATACTTTCCAACTTAAGCTTTGCTCATCCTCGAGTAAAGAAAGAATTTAGTTTTAGATACCTTTTAACTTTAGAGTTTTGAATTTTATCCAAGCAATTTTCAAAATAGCCATTGATATTCAATAGAACATAAGTGAGGTATGTCATTGGGATATTAATACTTACTAATAAAAAAATTAAATAAAGAACATTCAATTTTTTTGAACTTTTTCTAAATTATCCCTATCTTTATTTGTGAATCATCTAAACTTTCATATGGATAAGTGTATTGTTACTTCTATCCTTCATTTATTAATTTTTTTATTCATATTTCTCACTTTTTGATGCGAATATCATTGCTTAGGTAATGGGACCCGATTACTCAATGGAAAACTATTTTTTTTTTTAACATTGTACCACTATCTAGTGTCTTAATCCTTTAAGCTTTTTATTTGATCCATGTAGCAAGTCTTAGGCCAATAACTTCTAAATCAGTTGGCTTTAAGGCAGTAAGTATAAAATATCCCTCGAACTTACTAGCTCAAATCAAATAGGCTACAAGTTAAGACTAGCTTTATAACGAGCTTCTTTATCTTTTTCATCTTTTGGCTCGAAACTCAATGCTTGCTTAGGCAAAGAGATCCGGTTACTAAGTGAGAAGTACTTAAAATTTATTTTATTTTATTTTTTTTTGTTTAAAGAAATGTATAGTTACCCTACATAAGCTTATAAAATGTAGACTCTTCTTTGATGCTGATAGAAAAAATTAAAAGTGCTTAAAAAAAATTATTTATGTTCTAGACTTAAATTTTTATTTGGTTTTCTTAATACTTGGTCTCTTAATATCTCATAAATTCTTTAATCTATGCATCAATTTTTTTAAAAAAAATGCTTAGTTCAACTCGATTCTTAAGCATAATCGGATGTCTAAATAATAAATACTAACTTCTTCTCAAGGACTTTTTTAAAAAAAATAAAATTTTAAAATTTTTTATTATTCTTCTCCTAACTTAATCAACATTATTCTCAATAGAGAAAAAAAATATAGGATATAATAAAGAACAGAAAAAAATACACCTGACTTAGTATGTATATGGTCCAGTACATGCCTATGAAAATTTGGGCTCTTCCTCCAACTTATTCAAAATGACCTAAAAAGAAAATCAACTAAAAAGATGAATTAGATGAAAAAGACTAAATATTGGATTGTCTTCCAACAAGCATTAAGTTTACCATCTTCAACCAGATACAAGGCAGTTTACCTATCTTGTATCAGATATTGGATTGATAAATTCCAATGATTTTGGATTGCCAATCTCAGAAAGATAGTTTATTATCCTATTATTGATTTATTTATTATTATTTATAAAAATATAGTTTATGACCCCATTCTCAAACCCTTGTTTCTTAAGAATTTCTCCTATTTGTTCTTATAAAATACTCATGAATTGAGTTTTTGGATTAGGAGTTAAGTTTGATGCAATGGATACTGGAAGAATGTCTAAAAATGGATTTAATTATGGAGGTAAATTAATATGATCTTGATTAAGTAATTTTGTTGATACTTCATTGCATGTCTCTTGGTTTTTTAAGAAGAACTAGCTTCTAGGGTTGAAGGAAATAGGATTTTAGGTTTATAGGTCTCAAGTAACTCATCTATTCTTTTCTTCCTTTTATCTATCTCACTTATATTAGAACAAGCATCAGTACTAGTTTCAGGCTTAGGTTATTTTATATGGTTAGTCTCAGTACTAATCTCTTCTTCTTTATTTTTATTTTAGCTAGCATCAGTACTAGCCTTTCTCACCTAATCTTAGTATGGTTCCATAAGAATCCTATAACTTTTAAGTTTAGAAATTACTTTGGCATTCTCTAATAGGAAATTCTTAAGTGGGACATTAGATTAATAATTTGGTCTAAATGGTTGGTGGATATTAGGTGGATTGTTTATATGAATCGGTTGGCTTGGCAATTGATCTAGTTCTTTCCTTATAATAGACTCAGCTAATTATCCTATTTGTGCTTCTAGCCTGACGATGGATTTTTGTTGAGTTAAAATCGATTGTTGTTGGGTTAGAATTAATTATTGTAATTGATTAAATCTATTATCGGTTAGATTGGTCTATTGAAAAGGTGGGTATGATAGCTGATTATAATATGATGGCTGGATAAACTGACTAGGCTGACCCTTATTATAGGCATAATTTTGATATTGGGTCAGAGCCTATCTGTTGGGGTGTCCAAGAAAAATTAGTGTGGTTCCTCCAATCTGGGTTATGTAAATTTTAAAATGGATTATTAACCAGCTTGGAGTAGTCTTATGTAGCTTGAACTTGTTGTTGAATAAAAGATAGAAATTATGTAGCCATAGAACATTTACTTACATGATGGGTTGGGCTAGCATAGATTGAACAAATCTTCTAATAATTAGAGGGTGGTGTGTATTGTGCAGGAGATTGTCGAAGTAGGATTAGGAGGTAGTCTAATTTTTGGACAAGAAAGTCTACTTTATTTATCAAATTCGAATCAGCCTTAGGACTAGATTCTAGATGTTTGCATTCATGGATCCCTGCCCAGGTTTGGTAGAAAGATAATGAAGCATGATTGATTAAGTTTTCACTCAGGGTTTTAAACAAGGTACAGGCTTCATTCTCACTTTTATTCATGAATGCACCTCCACAAGATGCATCTACCAACTATTTATATTGGTCTCCTAAACCCTCATAAAAAGGTTGAACTATTTGCCACTTAAACAGACCATGATGTGGGCATTTTCTAAGAAGTTTCTTAAGTTTTTTTCATGACTCATGAATTTGTTCTCCTGAAAGCTGAGCAAATTTAGTGATAGCTCATCTCATGGTATTGGTTCGGTCTATGGGATAAAATTTCTTAAGAAATTTACTTTACAATTCAACCCAAGTTTTGATTGGTCTTTCTATTGTGCCAAGCCAGTACTTGGCTTTATCTTTTAATGATAAAGGGAATAAGATTAATCTAAAGACATCATTACTTAAATTTTGAATTTTCACCATAGAATATATTTCTAAAAATTCATCCAAATGCTTATAAGGATCTTCATTGGTGTTTCCATAGAAAGATGGGAGCATTTGAATTGTGGTTGGCTTGATCTCATAATGGGGTGCATGGATATTAGGTAATTGGATGCAAGTTAATGGGTTATAGGTGAAAGAAATAAAATATTTTTTCATCTACCTAGGTGGTTCTCTAAAATTTTCAGCCATTTTGTTATTAGGTTTAATATGGTTTAGCCATTCAATTTAATTATTGGATTCAACTAGATCGAGTAAAGTAATTTTCTACCGTGTATGTACTAGTGCAACCCTAACATGTGGTTCAAAATTTTTTAGATTTTTTTATTATTTTATTATTATTATAATTTTTATATTTTTTACATTATTATTTTAATTTTTTATATTTTTAAATTTTTTTAAATTTTATTTATTATTTATTATTATTTTATTTTTAAAAAAATTAATAATTTTTTAATAATTTTATTATTTTACTATAATTTTATTTATTTTTTATTTAGATCTTATAATTTTTATTTATTTTAATTTTTAAATTATTTTTACTATTTTTAATTGTTTTTATTATTTAATTATTAATTTTTTGTTATTTTTAATTTATTTTATTTTATTTTATTTTATTTTTTTAAAATAGAAGAGGAGAAAAGAAGAAGAAAGATAGAAGAGGTCCTAGGGAGTCCTAGAGCTAAGAAGAGAGAAAGAAATTAGAATTTAATTAGGTTTGATATTCGTTAGCAATCAAGTTAGGCAAACAATTCTAACTAAGAGTTATCTTAGATCTAGATAGCTCCTAACTGCCAAGTTCACCTTCAAGCCCTCCAAGTGTAAGATCAGCCACTCAACTGGCAGGTAAGTATAAAATTGGTGGAAGTTTTTCTATTGCTTGCCTTAGACACCAATTGTTCTTGATCAGGTAAGCTAACGAAATCAATTAAGTAACCATCTTCCTTTGGGATGCAGTTCCTAAACCACTTTTCTTAGACATTAGTTAAACTGACTAACCTTAATCTGATCCAATTCTTAGGATTTCTTATCCTAATGAGCTCGAGTTTCTAGGATTGATGTCTAATTAATTTTAAAATTAAAGACTTAGATCAATGCAGGATGCTAGTTGGTTATTTGTGGGCTAAGAAAGGATGATCAAATCTCCATCTTATCTTGTTTAATAGGTTGTGCCCTTAAGTTGATTTAAGATGAATATGCATAATCACTTTCAAATAAGGGGTTCTATGCAACTAAATTAGATGCATGTAATTGATTAGACTTGAGAAGCTTATCTTATCTCCAACAATCATCAAAAAAAAGTAAAAAATAAAAAATAAAATTAATATAATGGATGCTCTAAGTAGTTACGATTTCTAATCTTGTCATGAAGCTATTAATTAGGCTCAAGTAGATTTTTTTTAATTAATTTAAAAATAAAATAAATAATAAAAAAAATTTAAGGTTTAGGATTGATCACCAAATAAGACTGGAAGCTTCCTCCTTACCCAAATCTTTTTCTCTTTTTTTTCCTTTTTATCTATAAAATAAAGAAGAAAAAGTTAGTAAGCAATATTTATAGAAAAATTAAAGAAAATAAAATTTTATTTATAATTAATTTATAAAAAAATCAAAGAGATAAAAAAATTTTGACACTCTTGCATTTATCGGCAACAACGCTAAAAACTTGATAAGAGCATAATATTATCGTTAAGACACCATGTTTATCAGTTTAATTTTGATTTCTTTAAAATGATTAAAAATACGTAGTCGGGTCAAATCCATAGAGAAGATAGTATTTTAGTTTTAAAATTTTTGATTTTTTTAAAAAATATTTGAAAATAAAATTGAAGTTAGAAAATAAAAAATTAAACTTAGTACTAAAATCTACTAGTTAAATCTTAGCATATACTTGCAATAAAATAAAGTATAGAAATTAAATTTGCAATAGAAATAAAGGGCATGAAATTTAAAGAGCAGAAAAGTAAATTTTGCATTAATTTAGAATTCAAAATTTAAATACATGAAATTAAAAAAAAAAATAAAATTAAAATTAAAATCAAGCTGATCTTTAATCTTGGATCGGTGTTGGCATGAAGATGGCATAGGAGATAGCTCTTCTTCGTAGCATCTATTGCCTTGAAGCAACCTCTAACCCAAGCATGGCTCCCACCCTGAACCTAGCATTTTCATGATGGAAGATGCTTTGATTTGATGGCCTAGGGTCTTATTTATAAGTATTGAAGGGGAGGAATAAGTGCTATCAACCAATATAGAACTAAGGTAGTGTTTAATCAACAAAATCTAAAGAAATCTTATGAAAAATCGGATTAAACCTTTTTCTGAATGAATTTGGTTGAGTTCTCTGAATTCTGACTATCAAATTCTGATCAAACGATCCAAAAAACACCAAAAATCAAGTTTTAAAAGCCCAAATCAAATTGGATTAATTTCTGACCATTAGATCGCTTTGATCTAGAAAATTTGGGCTGCTAGATCTTAGTCTGGATGCCTTAATCATCGTCAAAAGTATTACCAACCATCGGATCATCAGTTGGGAGAAATCGGACCATCGGATGGTGCTATAAGGGAGCTGGGAAACCGATTCAAAAGTGAAACCACCCTAGTCATTGGATCTTCATCGGCAGCGACCACAACCATCGGATCATGCTTACTGTGCATATGGACCCCGATGGATCGGGCGTTTCGTAGACCTAAGCCAATCAGCACACGACATGGGCATGAAATGACCAAAATACCCTCACTTAAGGGTCTACCATGAGCCGACATAAAATTGATGTCATGTTGACATCAACGACTCTGGATCAACTTTGGATGCTTGGCTGGCTTAAGGTGCACTAGCTGGGTGGCTTGGTTGAGTGCGTTTGGACACGCCGGCTAGAGAATGCATGGCGGCTTGGATTGCGGAGCCAGTTGAGCCATTTATTTATTTTTAATTTTATTTTTTCTTTAAAAATTCATATTGAATCTGTTTTAGCTTTGTTTTACTTCAAACTTATTTTGTTGCAACCAAAAAAATGAGCTCTTTCATTAATAAATATATTTTCTAAAAATAATAAATAAAAATATTTAATTTTAAAAAATAAATATAAATTAATTAATAAGTTAATATTTTATTGATGAATTTATTGTACTTAGTAATAACACCTTATAATTTTACTGTTTGTGATACTTCTATCTGGGTATTAGATTCTAGGAGTCCAGTTCATATATGCAATTCATTGCATAGACTTCAAATTGGTAGAAAATTTAAGAACGGTGAAAGATTTCTAAATATTGGAGATAGAAGAAATGTTCCAGTCCTAGCATTAGAAACTCTTGAGCTAGTTTTCAAAATAAATAATATCATTTTAAGTGACTATCATTATTGTCCTTCTTTTATGATGAACATAATATCTATTAGGCTTTTGGTCTAGGATGGTTATTTTTTGTCAATAAAAAAAAATTATTGTGATATCATTATCAATGATGTTACAATAATATGAGGATAATTAAGAAATAATATTTATATTTTATCACAGCCTATTAGTGTAATATACACGTCAAATAAATGCTTGAAACTAGATAATGTCATCAATGCCTATCTTTAGCACTATCGGTTCAATCATATAAACAAAAATAGGATTAACAGGTTAGTCAAGGAGCATATCCTTGACATCGATGATTATAAATTATTGACTACCTATGAGTCCTGCCTTCTTAGTAAGATGACCAAATCGTCTTTTACTAGAAAGGATGAACAGGCTACTAAACTTCTGGATCTAGTACATACTGATGTATGTGGACCTATGAACACATGTGCTAGAGGTGAGTATTACTACTTCATTATATTTACTGATGACCTATCTAGATATGGGTATATCTATCTTATGAAGGGCAAATTTGATTCATTTGAAATGTTCAAATGATATCGCAATGAGGTAGAAAAAAAACTTAGAAAGAGTATTAAAACTCTTTTGTCAGATCAAGGAGCTGAATACCTTTCCAATGAGTTTTTGACATATCTAGGAGAGAATGAAATTCTCTCATAATAGATTCCTTCTAGAACACCATAGCATAATGGTGTGTCTAAAAGGAGGAATCGGACCCTATTGGACATGGTTCGATCCATGATGGAATTTACGAGTCTATCAATTTTTTCTAGAGTTATGCACTTGAGATTGCTTGTTATATTTTCAATAATATTCTGAGCAAGTCTGTTGTAAAGACTCCATATGAGATATGGACTGGGTATAGATCGATGCTCTCTCACCTTAAGATTTGGAGTTGTCCAGCTTATATTAAATGTTTGTAGGCAGAAAAATTTGGACCTAGATCTGATAAATGTTTGTTCATAGGATACTCTAAGGAAACTAGATGTTATTACTTCTACCTTACTGAAGAGCAAAAAAGTGTTCGTCAGCAATAAAGTAGTCTTTTTGAAAAAAGAGTTTCTTAAGGAATGAATGGCTACCTCTAATATTGAGCTTGGTGAAGTTCGATAGGTGAAAAAATTAACACATTCTAGTGAACCTACAGAACTGGATTTGATAAGATTAAATCCAAAGTCCATTATAGAGGCATCCTTGAGGAGATCTGGTAGAGTATCATGTCAATCGGATAGATACTATGGTTTCTTGGTCCAAGATGGTGATCTTGTTGAACTTGATGAAAACGATGAGGATCCAATCACCTACATGGATGCCATGCAGAGGTTTAACTCTGATAAGTGACTGAAAGCCATGAAGTCCAAAATGGAGTCCATGAAGGTCAATAATATATGGACATTGGTTGATCCATCTGAAGGGATAAAATCCATTGGATGTAAGTAGATTTTCAAAAGAAAAAGGAGTATAGATGGAAAGATGAAGATCTATAAAGCCTATCTGGTTGCCAAGGGATATCATCAGCATTATGGTATTGACTATGATGAGATGTTTTTTCTAGTGGTAATGCTCTAGTCTATTCAGATTATGCTTGTGATAGCAGCATACCTCGACTATGAGATCTAGCAAATGGATATGAAGATAGTTTTTTTAAATGGAGAGCTGAACGAAGAGGTGTATATGATACGGTCTGAGGGATTCACATCCACAGACAAGTCCAAGATGTGCAAACTTTAGAGATCCATTTATGGATTGAAATAGGCATCTCAGAGTTGGAATATGCATTTAGATAAAATGATCAAAATTTATGGCTTCATTAAAAATAGAGAGGAATCCTGTATGTACAAATGGGCTAATGATTCTGTAGTTATATTTCTTATACTGTATGTGGATGATATTCTCTTAATCGAAAATGACATCCCTACACTATAGGGAATAAAGGTTTGGCTATCATCTCAATTCTCTATAAAGGACTTGAGAGAAGCTTCCTACATTCTAGGGATGAAGATCGATAGAGATTGATCTAAAAGGTTGCTTGGATTGTCCCAGTCCACATACATCGATACCATACTGAAGTGGCTCAGCATGGTGAATTCCAAGAGAGGCTATCTTTCAATAGGCCATGGAATTACTCTCTCGAAGAAAAATTATCCAATAACTCCTCAAGAGAGAGAGCATATGAGTAAAATACCAAATGCTTCGATAGTGGGTTCTATAATGTACGCCATGACGTGTACGAGATCGAATGTCGCATACTCATTAGAGGTAGTGAGTAAATACCAGTCTGATCTGGATGAGAATCATTGGAAGGTTGTGAAGATAATCTTGAAGTATTTGAAAAATACTAAGAACCAGTGGCTTGTCTATGGAGATGCTGACTTGAAACTTATGGGATATACTGATTCTAATTTTTAGTTAGATCATGATGATGGTAAGAGTGTGTCAGATTATGTATTTATTCTAAACGGTGGAGCGGTCTACTAGAAGAGTTCTAAGAAGCACACTATGACTAATTCTATGTGCGAGGTAGAGTATGTCATGGCATTCGATGCTACTAAGAAAGTTGTATAGCTATGGAAGTTCATCGGCAAGCTAGGAGTGGAACCCTCCTTGGATGATCCAGTTCTGTTTTATTATGACAGCATTGGAGCCATAGCTAAAGCGAAGAAGCCAAAGGCACATCAGTACACCAAGCACATTCTGCGTCACTACCATCTTGTATGAGAGATCATGGAGCGAGGTGATGTTGACCTTCAGAAGATCAATGAAAAGGAGAACATAGCCAACCTATTAACTAAAGTCCTCAAAATCAAAGAGTTCGACAATCATAAATGGAGGATGGATATTTGATACTGTTTTGAATGGCTTTAGTCTAACTAGGAGTTGTTGGATATTGTATCCTAAAGCCAATCATCTAGGTTATAGATGGTTGAGCTGATTGTAATTTATATTTAAATTTTTTTAATAAATAAAATTATTATTTTGGTATTTTATCATGTTTGTGCATCTTTCTATAATGAACTCTTTTATGATGAAGTCCTTAGATCTATTTAGACTCGACAAAGAAGGATTTATCATATAGTCTTTAAACCTGATCATGATCAAATGATACGTTGTTACCTAGGATGACAATATTTATCGAGTGTAGGTCATTGCATGCCATATGGATTGGTTATCCTCTTAACCAAGAAGTATGAAGATACTATTATGGCATGTAGATGAAATGTAGGGGTATATTTTACTGATCATGATCCAACTGCCGAGCTCTCTACTATCAAAAGTTGCTCATGAAGGATATGGGTATAAATGTCCCTTAGACCTGATATCATCATGGTGACTTGCAAGCAGCTCACTGTACTATGGTATCGGACTATCTAAATTTCTAATTTAGTGATGGAAGGTTACTAGGTGCAGTCAAATACTTGTTTAATCGGTGCATGAGTTAAGATGGGATTGATCTCTCCAAGTGTTGGAGCAAGTGTATCACTGTATTTTAATTTAGCAAAACCTCGATCGGGATAGTTCATACGATGGACACAAAATTTTGAAATACAATGTAGATAATTTTTTAGGATTGATAATTAAATTCTAGGTCATCTTTTGAGCATTTAGATCAAGGAAATGAATTATACGATAACCATATGCCACAGGTTCATGAATATTGCGATGCGATTATTTGATCTATCCAGACATTGGGTACCATTGCTTGATGGTCACATCAATTAGTATAAGAATTAGTTCCTATGCTACCAGCTTAGAGTTCAAATCTATGGGGTCATACATAATAGAAGTTCTTACTTGATCTAATGGCTGATCAAGAGTTCTAATGGTCTGGGACTCTGTGGTCAAGAGTCCTACTAGACTAGGAGTCTATCATCGAAAGTCCCATTGGACTGGGACTTTACCTTCATAAGTCCCATTGAATTGGAATTCTAATATTTTTTAGAGGATTAATTAGCAATTTAATTATTGATTAGCTTAATTTGATTGAGCTATGAGGATTTGATCAAATCTGATTAAATTTGATTCGATTAGGTTTGATCCGATCAGGTCATGAGATGATCTAATCGCTAAGGAAGATTCGACCCTAATTTGATCAGGACTTGGACCTAATTAATTTTTAATATGATTAAAAATTTATTAGCTTGGGTTAAGCCTAATTTGATCATAATTATTCTAGTCTAATTGGGTTTGGATAAAATTGGTTTGGTTGAAACCAATTTTGAAAGGTCAAAATTAGATTTGAAGTTTGAACTTCAATCTCCCTACACCACCCTACTTTGATCCATGCCCTTCTCATGCAAATTTTGATTTGCGTGAAGTTTCTTTATGCTAAATTTTGATGTTGGTGCCCTCTCCTTTCTCTCTTTGACCTGGTCCAAGTGTTGGATTGGTTCAAACTTAATTGAATTTTGAATTCAACTTTTTATGGTTAGAGGTTGGTATTGAACCTTATCCTTTCTACTCTCCATGCCTCTCTTGTTCCTTTGTTGCACATTTTTTATGCATTTTTGACTATGGGCACATAGAAGGAGAGTCCTTCTGCACATCAATCACTTTAGGGGCCGTTGGATATGGATGAGGAATCCACTTGAATTTTGAATTCAAGTGGAATTGGTTAAAAACATCTAACTTCTCTCCTTATCCTCTCTACGCATTTTTCCCATGGTATGACGCTCCTTTTAAGATGGAATTTTTTGGGTGTGCATCAGACTTTGTGAGGGATTTCCTGGAGAGAGAAGACTAGAGAGGGGCGCATGTCTTGGGCAAGAAAATAATTTAAAAGTAGAGTTCCTATGCCACACCTTTTTCTATCCTTTCTATTGGTGCAGAAAATGGTGTTGGCGCTGGAGTCGCTGGAGCTGATGGAGATAGGTCTCCATCGAGACCTGCAAGAAAAAGTCCAAATTAGAGATGGATGGCTCCAGCAAGACCCTCCAACGCTCAAGTCAATTTTTCAATTAATAAGAATGGAGTGCTCAGGAGAATTGGAATGGAGAGGAGAGCTTAAGAGAAAAGAAGCATATCTGAGGGGTTCTTTTTATAGGCAAAGCTCATAACATATCGATGGTGATAGTTATAACCATCTACTATGTAGATGGTGTGGTGCTCCCAAGCCTTGGGAGGCCATGGGAGGAGTCAGGATGTTGGCTCCAGGGAGACTAGGACAGGTGTGGTCCTAAGGCTAGGATAGGTATTGTCCTAGGACAGAAGTTATCCTAGGGTAGAGATAGTGTGTAGCCCTCCACAGGCTTGAGGTCCAGGTATTAAGGACCTTGAGTGGCTTGATTGGTGCTTTGAAGATCTGGGATATAAGATGGAGAAAAAAATCAAAGCCAGGGAATGAAGACTGCAGAGAAGGGCTTCTTCTGCAGGTTAGCCGGCTTAGTCTGAAACTGGATTGGCTAAGTCTCAATGGATAG
This sequence comes from Cocos nucifera, assembly GCA_006176705.1. Lineage (NCBI taxonomy): Eukaryota > Viridiplantae > Streptophyta > Magnoliopsida > Arecales > Arecaceae > Cocos > Cocos nucifera. The sequence continues at coordinate 330,283 of QRFJ01001469.1, read as the reverse complement.
GCCAAATAGAAAGGCGTATTTTGTGGCTACAGGCATGGCACACAACTGGATTGGCTTAGTCTGAAAGTGAGCCAACCTAGTCTTAGGTTAGTCGGCTCAGTGCTGAGACTGAGCCGGCTCAATGAACGGGCAGAGCTACATGGAGGGTCTATTTGGGGCTAAGATAGAAACTTATCCTAGGAGTCTTAAGACCTGATTTGAGAAATCTTAAGGGGGCTAACTTATGTATGGATTGAATTTAGATCCAGGGGATGAAAGCATATGAGACATGGGTGTACCTAGGCTCGATGAGTGCTTTCATGTATTGGGCTAGCCTAGGAGAGATTTTGAGCTGCGATTTATTAGGGTTCATGTGGGAATCCTAGGGTATATAAACCAAATATTGTAACTTTTATAATAAGAGTGGAATATAATTGAGCTTTTCTCCCTAACTCTCTTCTCTCTTCTCTCTAGTTTCAACACTAAAATCCTAGATTCCATCCTCTTCTCTCTTCTTTCTTGGATCTTCTTCAATTTGCTAGATTAATACCCAGGTTCATGCAAGAGATCACTTCTACGACTATGGTTTTAAGCAGTCATAGGTATAATAGTTTGTATCAGAGCAGTATCGATTGTTATAATAGTTGGTATCAGAGTCCGATTAAGTGTGAAGGAAGAAGATCAGGTTTTAGCAAAGGTCAGCAGTGAAGTTCATATCTAATGCTTTTCTCTAGGCTTCGTGAGGAAGAAAGTGATCTAAGGGCTGCTGTCCACCATCTCTAGTCAAAATAATTTTTAGATCTACCTGTTAGCTATTTTTATTTGGTTTAATCATGAAGAATAGCAGGTTTAAGGTAGGTTTAGAGAAGTTTGATGGTAAAGAAAGTTTCACGATGTGAAAGATTAGGATGGAGGATCTACTGATTCAGATGAGGTTAGATTCAGCCTTAAAGGATAGGTCAGAGGAGATGACAGACAAGGAGTGAAAGTCCTTGGAGAAAAGGATGTGTGCCATAATTAGGGCTTGTCTGGTGGATGAGATTTTATATGGTTTGTTGGAGGAGAAGACATCCAAGGGTTTATGGTCGAGGTTACATCAATTATACAAGGGAAAGAATATGTGCAACAAGTTGATGCTGAAGAAACAACTATACAGCCTTCGGATGTAGGAGGATGAGGACGTTGCAGGGCATATTCAGCGGTTCGACCGAATGAGCATGAACTTGCTCAACATAGGGATGGATCTCGAAGAGGAGGACAAAAATTTATTGCTGCTATGTTTGCTACCAAGGAGCTTCGATCCATTGGTGACTACACTGCTGTATGGAAAGAAGACACTAGTGTACGAGGAGATCATGTCAGTGCTAAATCCAATGAGTAGTGAGAATCGATGACAAAGAGGAAGGTCTTCCAGGAGGATCTTATGGTTTCAGAGAGGCCTAGGAAAGGAAAGAAGAAGGGCATGCAGAGGGACGGCAAGAGGTCCAAGAGATGCTTTAAGTGTGGTGAAGCAAGGCACTTTAAGCAAGAATGTCCACTTTAGAAAAAGTACAAGGAAGGAGAAAAGTCGGATTTCATTAGTTTAGTCATTGAGAGTGAAGAGTCGGATGAACTCTTGGTGGTCTCGGAGGAGCCTACGGGTGTAGTGTATTTGAGATGGCTTCGGAGGGATCCACGGAGTGTGGAGATCCCAAAGGAGCAGCGATGATGTTCGAGGAGCAGCGACAAGCCCAACAATGCAATGTTGGATGGTTGACCTCGGGTGGCTTGGGTATAGAGTCAGCTTCTATAGCATCAAGAAGACTTTAGTTTTAGATGGAGCAATGGGTAGAAGTGGATTCACAGATGGAGGGAGAAGTGATACAAGTTTAGAGCAGAGAGGTGCAGAGGGAGGAGCTATATCCTAGCACCAATATCGGGGCTGTACAGATGTAGGTGGAGCAGATTATATAGGGAGACAGACATGGCTCTGAGAGGACTGTGTCAGGTGGAGCATCAGGGTATGCAGTGAGTGTCGGTAAAAAAAAATGTCGCATGATCTTCAAGAAAGTCTAGGACAATTGATGCGGCTGTCAAGCAAAAGAATATCTACAAGTTTAAAGATAGTGCAAAGAAACAAGCCAAGATCTTCAGCGGTGGAGGTGGTCATCTCAAAGGCTTCAAAGGGAGCTCAAAAGCTAAAGAAGGATGGCGGTGGCAAGGTAAGCACAAAGAGCTATTAGGACATGCAGGGATAGCAGTATCGTGCAAGAGAATGTTGCCAGGTATGTCAAGGCTTGGGCACATCAAGATGGAGATTGTAAATAGTGTGGTGCTCCCAAGTCTTAGGAGGCCATGGAAGTAGTTAGGATGTTAGCTTCGGAAAGACTAGGATAGATGTGGTCCTAGGACTAGGACAGGAGTTGTCCTAGGGTGGAGGCGGTGTGTAGCCCTCCATGAGCTTGAGGTCCATGTATTGAAAATCTTGAGGAGCTTGGTTGATGCTTTAGAGACTTGGAACACAAGATGGACCAAGAAACTAAAGTCGAGGACTGAAGACTGCAGAGAAGGGCTTCTTCTGCAAGTTAGCCAGCTCAGTCTGAAACTGAGTTGGCTAAGTCTCAGTGGATAGGCTAACAGAAAGGTGCATTTTGGGACTGCAGGCATGGCACACAACTAGATCGGCTTAGTCTAAAACTGAGCCAACCCAATCTTAGGTTAGCCCCCCAGTCTTAGGTTAGCCAGCTCAGTGCTAAGACAGAGCTGGCTAACTGAGCTGCTAAGTGCACGGCTGAGCTAGCTAAGTGCACGGGCAGAGCTATGCGGAGGGTCTATTTGGAGCTAGGATAGAAACTTATCCTAGGGGTCTTAAGACCTAGTTTGAGAGGTCTTAAGGGGGCTAACTCATGTATGGATCAGGTTTAGATCCAGGGGATGAGAGCATGTGAGACATGGGTGTACATGGGCTCGGTGTGTGCTATCATATATTGGGCTAACTTAGGAGAGTTTTTGAGCTGGGGTTTATTAGGATTTATATGGGAATCCTAGGGTATATAAACCAAGTATTGTAACTTTTACAATAAGAGTGGAATATAATTGAGCTTTTCTTCCTAACTCTTTTTTCTCTTCTCTCTGGTTCCAATACTAAAACCCTAGATTCCATCCTCTTCTCTCTTCTCTCTTCTTTCTTAGATCTTCTTTAGTTTTCTAGATTAACACCAAGGTTCATGCAAGAGATCGCTTCTACGGTTGTGGTTCCAAGCAGCCATATGTACAATAGTTGGTATCAGAGCAGTACTGATGGTTACAACATACTAGTGGACCGTTCGAGCTATTACGAGTTTGTTATAGAGAATGAGCTATCATTCTATTGGGATTTGTAGATAATTGAGATTGATTTGTTAGAGTTTGGATATGATTTCTACCTCAATTAGAGAGCAATGCAAGCTGGGGTGGAGAGCCTGAAGTTATGTAGGCTAAACTTAGGGATCAATCTTTGAGTGGCAAGTGACGAACCGGCAATCAATTAAAACCTACTAGTGCTGCTTGCAATAGCATTGAGGAGTTCAGCCACTATAGAATTCGTCTAGAGGTAAATTTAGCTAGACAAGGTTCCTGGCATAAGGTTGACGAGATATGCTGTCAGCTATGAAGGAATTTGGATGTATCCAAGGTTTGCCATAAGCATAGTCAAAAGCTGTTGGGATTTGGCATTCAATAGAGTTCAACAGTCATTGCTCTTAATGGCTCTCAAGAATCCCGCCACCTTCAAGGTCATCCTCAAGTGGGTAATTGTTCTGGAATGAAGATCAAAGAGAACAATGGATTTGTCAATTTGGACTATAGCTAGGTTCTTTGGGGAGAAGCTCAGACTCACGTTAATGATGAGGTCCTTTTTGCCGACTCAAGTTTGCACAACTAATTCTTGATACAGGAGTGTCAAGGTCTGCCATTTATAGAGTGGGGTACAGAAGTTTGATTGAGGAAGAGTTTTGCCAATCCGAGGTCCCGAACATGAGTCTGGTGGAATCTACCAACTGTAGTAGAGAGATAAGGCCAGAAAGAGGTTCAATCGAAGAGGAGTTTGGTTATCTCCAAGGTTGGCTAGATTGGACTATGCTGAAGTTCACTACCCAAAGTCCTGCTGTCTACCTCATGTTATGGGTCATAGTCGATCGAACAGCAATTTTCTTCATTGTTCAAGCTCATCCGAATGAAGTTTATCATGCCTTATGGGTTCTACAATTAATTGGGAAGCTGATAATTATAGTTGGGGAGATCATCTTGCCCACAACTTGACTAAAGTTCGGCCATGATTGCCATAGTTTTGGATGGAACTATACCAAAATTGGACACCCTACAGAACTTTGACGGGAGCCATTTTATCCTCAACATATGTCCCCCTACTCCCGAGTTCAAAAATTTAATGGAGTACCAAAATTGTAACTACCAAAGTTCTCCACTATTTTCCCGCTTTTCGAAAGGCAAAATGTTTTGGCTTTTTCAATTAGCGCCAAGGCTTCCTTAATGATTGAATGATTTGAAACGATTGCAACATTCAAAATTCTCCCTAGCATGGTGCTCTAAGTATGGCTCCATTATTATTTTGGCAGACGTTGGACATGTAAGATCTGGTGTGGTGCTCCTAAGCCTTGGAAGGCCATAGGAGAAGCCAAGGTGTTGGCTTCGAAAGACTAGGATGGATATGAGTCCTAAGGCTAGGATAGGAGTTATCCTAGGTGAAGGCAGCGTGTAGCCCTGCATGGACTCGAGGTTCAAGTGTGAGGACCTTGAGGGACTTGGTAAGTGCTTCGAAGACCTAGGATACAGGGTGGAGCAAAAGGAATCAAAGCTAGGAGAAGAATCAGTCAAGATAAGAGACTGACACACAGACGGGCTAGCTTGGATATGCAGTCGAGCTGGCTCAGGGCGTAGTCGAGCCAGCTCAGGGCATAGTCGAGCCGGCTATCTCAAGTAGATAGAAGATAGGATTCGAGTAAGATGCAGTCGAGCCAGCTTGGCTCTTGATAGAGTCAGCTCGATGGTGGCGAACATAACTGGATGGGATTTTCTATTTGGGTCCAGGATAGACTATTATCTTAGGATCTTAAGGTTTGGATTGATAAGATCTTAAGTGGGCTAACTCATATATGGGTCGAGTTTAGATCTAGGAAATGAGAGCATGTGAGACATATGTACATGGGCTCGGTGAGTTCTTTCATGTATTGGGTTATCCTAGTGGAGTTTTTTAGCTAGGGTTTGGATTTATTAGGGTTCATGTGGTATAGTAGAAATTTTAGGATATATAAATTTAGATATTGTATCTTTACAATAGAGTGAAATATAATAGAGCTTTTCTTTCTAAAACTATCCACTCTTCTCTCTCTGGTTCCAACTTTAAGCTCTAGGTGCCGGCCATCTACTTTATTCTTCTTCTCTCCAACAATTGGTATCAGAGAGGTACCAGGATCCAATAGGACATGTGGCAGGCAACGGCTAGGTGGAGAGGATCTGCAATCATGACCTTCCCTGACTTGTTCAGGCCATTTAAGCTCATTCTTTTCCTCTGACTTTTTACCTTGGCCAGTGTTCTTCTTCTTCTCCTGTTCTTCATCTTCTCCAGGCATCTCGTCTTTCCTTCACTGTAGCCTCCCCGACCGTCGGTGCATCCCTTGTCGAGTTCCTACTTTTTCAGCTATCTTCTTGAGTTCTCCGATCGGTCTAAGTTAGTTCTCCAACCTTTTCCATATGTTTCTTTGCTTTTTCCTGCTCTTGTCTTCTCGAACTCTTCATAGGATTTTACTGTTTGCCCTTGGTTCTTTCAAAACATGGCCATCTTTTTCCTTTGACTTTTGAGGGATTTTTGAATTTAGTTCAATTCATATGTCTTCCAAAATATCTTGGTCTTCTGATTTTAGAAGTCCAGCCGGCCCAAACTTGCTAGACCTTAGCCTTAGGAAAACCATCAAACCCACAAAAGCACCTCGGCTTGCCTTTGCCCCTGAGACCATCCCTTGCTCTTTGTGCCCTGAGGACTTGTCGTTAATCTAGGTCCAATACAAGATCCTTCTGAGTATGAACTTGAGCTTTCCAAACTGAGCGGCCGAGCTTGTGCCCCTCCTATGAGTCACTTTTGTTTGTATTTGGAGGCCTTCCGTGCCAGGTTAAGACTTCCACTTCCTCCTTTTATAGTAGCACTTTTCCAATTTTTAGATATCTTCTTAGCTTCTATTGTGCCGAATTTCTTTAGATTCATCATAGCATTCCTTTCTCTCTATATCTCTGCTGAAATTCGATCTACTATTTCATTGTTCCGCAATTACTTCACCTTCAAACACCATCCCACTGCAAAGGATTGGTGGTATCTCTTCCTCCAGTACAGCAAAAAGGGATTACTGTAGGGTGCCCCTTCTTCCATTCATAATTGAAAGAAAAAAATTTTCTTCGTCTCTTGTCCGACCTTAGGATTAGGACTTTCTTCACGGGGGCATTTAAAAGATTCAATCCATTGAGCCCCTTGGCTAGAAAGGTCAGATCTTGATTCTGTTAATAGGTTAAAGGATTATAAGATTTCTTTGCTGTCTGAACTCATCAACAATCAGACTCTATTCAATCTCGGCCTAAGTCCGCTCGACCCCAGAGGTATTTATATTCACCTTCCTTTGTTCTTTCTATCTTCCTTCTGATCTCAACTTTGTGATTATTGCAGACATGACTCTAGAAGAAATGAAAATGTTGGAGAGAGGGCTTCAGGCCTAAAAATGGAAGAAGAAGGCCCCTGGGGAACCATCAAAGTGGATGAAGGTTGGGGGCCCGAGCTCTGCCGCCCTTGCAAAAGGTGTCTCCACCTTAGAGGCTGCAATGCTGCTGACGAGCCTAACTCTACCCTCCGAGGTCCCTGCTCCGGCTCCTCCTTCTGGGGAGAAGACAACGAAGAAGAAGAAAAAGATCGCTAGGAGAGCCTGCCCCCAACGAAATTTAGGGGGACGCAGTGAAGATAGCATCGATTGGGAGAATGCCTTCTTCGATGACTAGAGGGTCATTAAGGCCCTGACTGACGAATGTGTGCTTCCACACATTGTCAAAAGAATTACCTGCACTAACCTTGACCAGCGAGTCAAGGACTCCTTTAGGGCGTTCCTCGAGGTAATGATTTCTTACTTCATTTTTCAAGTTCAGTCATGTGTTCTTTGACTGTACAAATGATATTGTTGTTTTGCAGATCGGCCACCAATTGATGGCCAACTTTGAGATGATCAAGGCTGAAAAAGTCGAGGCCTCAAGAGCCACCAAGGAGGCCCAAGGGCACAAGGCCGAAGTAAGTCATCTCTTGGCCGAAGTTGGGCACCTGCAAGAGGTGCTTAAAAGGGAGGAGCAGACATCTATCAATTTGAGGGCAACCTTGGCTTTGGAGAAGGGAAGAAGGAAGGAGGTCGAGGGAAACTTTGCTGAAGAGAAGAGGCGAGTGATGGAAGAGGCTATCTCCACCTTCAAATCTTCAGTGGAATTAAGGGACATCAAGGTGGCCTTCACTCAGGAGGCCTTCATCAAGGGATACGACCTCTACCAGTCGAGGGTTGCAGACAAGTTCTCAAAATTGAAGCTTGGCTTTTTATCAGGGGAATCCTTTGAAGATGAAACCAAACTTTCTTTAAGCGAAGCTGCTATGCCAGATGCGGCCACCGACACTACTATGTCTGCTCTTGTTGCCATCAAAGGGACTGCACCGATTGATGCTGCACCAAGTTCCTCCAATCCTCCTATAGGGGTCTGAGACCTCTATCCATTATACCCTTTTTCTTTTATTTTTCATGTATTCAAACACTTTTAATCAATGAAAGAAAATCTTTTTATTCACCATTTTTCTTTGTCATGGTATTTTATGTATCAAGTGCAGTACCCCACTGAAGTCGAACCATTGCCTCAAGGTATCTCCTTGAAGGCCCACATCGTAAGTCTGAAGCAAGAAGTACATCAAACAAAAAAGAAATTATAAAGATCAAGGACGAACTCTAGAAGTTCAAAAAGTGCTATACTAATGTCTCTATTGAAATCAACTATCTCTGTCAATCCTCCAAATAATTCTTTAAGGAGCATATCACTAAAAAGTACCACCTGACTGAGGAGTTGGAACGGGCATGAAAACTTGCTGGTGATAAAGCTTGGAATTTAACCACAAAGATCTGCTCTCTTGAAGACTAGCTTCGTGAGGTAAGAGAAAAGATCGGCCAATTAGAAAAGGGTTTGGCCTGGGCCTAGAGTAAGGGAGAGTACGGCTGGGATTGGTTGAAAAAATTCTCCAACCTCTAGAAACAACTCCATGATGCCAAGATAGAATATGACACTTATTGGATTGATTGGTGTGGATAGATAGAGGAGTTGAAAATTAAGCTCGAGGTAGCTCAACTCTGAACACAGTTGGTAGATAAAGATTGGTCCAGTTTGAAAGGGGATCCAGAAGAAATCGCATCTTTAAAGAGAACCCTAGGAGACCTTTCGGTGACTTATGAAAAGAGTAAGGCAAACTCTTATAGCTCAAGATTCAGATGATTTACAATGAGAGCACAGTGAAGGATGCCGAAGCTGAGTCTGCCATTCTAAGAAAGAGACTGAGAGAGATGGAAGACGATCTCTGGGGCATCAACAAATTACTTGGTGAGAGCCTAGTGGCAAGAAGGGATCTTGAAGAAAAAGTCAATGACTTAAAACATGCTCTTGCATTAGCTGGAGCTGGAAGCCCAAAATCTGACTCTGAATAGTACTTTGGCCTTTCTTCTTTCTATCTCTCTTTTTCTCTGTAATCGGTCTTAATGACCCATGTAACGACTTTTATTTTTAATGAAATGAAGTTTCTTTCATTTACCTATCTGTATTTCAGCTTAGCTTGATGCTTGCCAATTTGCTTTATTTCCTTATTGTGCCCAACATTAACATCATCTCAGAATAATAACTTCTGCTCTGTGTTTTGTATATCTGTCCCCCTTATCTGTGAACAAGGGTCTTTGAATCTATTTGGGGACTAAAACAAAACTTCATATTTACATTCTACCTTTTGTTTTGAAATTAGAGGCTTTCAATTCCCAGTAGGGTCTTTATCCTTATTAGGATGAAATCCACATCCTATTCTTAATGTGATTATCGGGGCATAAAAGGGCCATTGAGAGGACCTCTCCCCATTGTCTCTGGTTTAAGAATCGGAGGTCTTCACCCTTGTTACGACGAGGCTAACCCCCAGTTTAAGAACTAGAGGCCTTCAATTTTCCATAGGATCTTCATCCAAATCAGGACGAGGTCCACCTCCTATTCCTAATGTAGTTAGCTAATTTTTCTTATTAAGATGAGATCCACCTCCTATTTCTAACAAGAGTGTTGGGATACAAAAGGGCCATTGAGAGAGCCTCTCCCTGACATCTCTAATTTAAGAACTGGAGGTCTTCAATTCCCCATAGGATCTTCATCCACATTAGGATGAGGTCCACCTCCTATTTCTGACATGGTTGGCTAATTCTCTTGTTAGGATGAGGTCCACCTTCTATTTCTAATAACATTGCCAAAGCATAAAAGGGCCATTAAGAGGGCCTCTCCCCAACATCTCTAGTTTAAGAATCGGAGGTCTTCAATTTTTCATTGGATCTTCATCCACATCAGGATGAGGTCCACCTCCTATTCCTAACATGGTTGGCTAATTTTCTTGCTAGGACGAGGTCCATTTCCTACTTCTAACAAGATTACCAGGGCATAAAGGAGCGTTGAGAGGGCCTCTCCCCATTATCTTTGGTTTAAGAATCGAAGGTCTTCACCCTTGTTATGATGAGGCTAACCCTCGGTTTAAGAACCAAAGACCTTCAATTTCCCAAAGGATCTTCATCCATGTCAAGATGAGGTCTACCTCTTATTTCTAACATGGTTGGCTAATTTTTCTTGTTAGGACAAGATCCACCTCCTATTCCTAACAAGGTTGCCGAGGAATAAAAGGGCCATTGAGAGGGCCTCTCCTCGATATCTCTGGTTTAAGAACCGAAGGTATTCAATTTTCCATAGGGTCTTCATCTACGTAAGGATGAAGTCTACCTCCTATTCTTGACATGGTTGGCTAATTTTTTTGTTAGGATTAGGTCCACCTCCTGTTCCTAACAAGATTGTCGGTGTTGAAAAATGTGTCCCAAAGTCAATCATTAGCCTGTTGATGGTTGTGCTATATTATAATTATAATTGATTAATTAATTAATAAAATATATTTTTGGCATTTTCATCATAAAGTATTCATCTTCTAACGACCTCAATTATTGTGATGAAGTCCTTAGGACTATTTAGCTTTGATAAAATGAGAATTTATCGATTAGTCCTTAAATCTATTCATGACCAAATGATAGGCTGTTAATTAGGATGATGGCATCTATCGAGCATAGGTCGCTATATGCCATATAGGTTGGTTGTCCTCTTAACCAAGAAGTTTGAAGATACTGGTATGGCATATAGGTGAGATGTATGAGTACATCATCATTGAATGTGACCAACTCTAAAGCATTCTGCTATCAAAAATTTCTCTGATGGGATATAGGTATGTGTTCCTTAGACCTAAGATCACCTCAGTGACTTGCTTGCAAGTCACTATGCTTTGGTACCGGACTAACTGAATTTTTAATTCAGTAATAAAAGATTTTTGGGCATAGTCAAGTACTTGCAAAGTCGGTGTGTGATCAAGATGGGATTGACCACTCCAAGAGTTGGAGAAGAATGTATCACTATATTTCAATATAGCAAAACCTTGGACAGGGTAATCCATAAGATGGATTTGGTATTTTGAAATACAATATGGATAACCTGATTAGAGTTGACAGTTGAACTCTAAGGTGTCCTATGAGTATTTTGGTCAAGAGAATGAATTATATGAAAACTATATCCACATGGGTTCTAAAGATGTTGTTCTACACATTCGACCTATCCGGCCATCGGATACCATTGCTAGATGGTTACTTCGATTGGTATAAAAATTTATTCTTGTAGTAATAGCTTAGATTTAGACCTATGAGGTCATACACGTTAGAGCTCACAATCTCATCGGATGGTTGATCAACGATTAAGAGTCATTCTAGGATTAAATGATCAATACAATTGATGTTTAACCTAGTGCAAGTGTTGTAGGAGGATTGATTAAGTAATTAAATTGCTAATTATCTTAATTTGATTAATCCAGAGGATTGAGATTAAGTCTAATTAAATATAATTTAATTAGATTTGGTTTGAGCTTGATTGGATTATGTCCAATTGGCTTATTAGATAAGCCAAGTGCAACAAAAAACTAGTCCTAGTTCAACTAGGTCTTAGGTCAAAGCAATTTCCTAATTTGATTAAAAAATTAAATCAAAATTAAATATAATTTAATTTAATTTAATTATATTATTAATTGGGTTAGGGCCTAATTTAATTTGGTTGACTTGGTTCTGATTTAATTTGATTTAAGAAACCACTTTGACCAAGTCATAGATGGAATCCTAGTAAGACTAGGATTCCACCTTGCGCCACCTTACCCCCTCATGCCCCATGCCCTATTTCTCCTCAATTTTGTGTGACAAAAATCTCTCTCCCAGGCCTTCTCACACATTCCTTTCTCTCCTCTCTTTCTCATATGAAAATTAGGTAGTGGACCAAGTCAAAGAAGGGAATTTGTTTTAGTTTCAAATCCTATGAGATAGTGTTTTGAAAAAACAAAACTCCTCTTCCCATATGTATCACCCTCCTCCCTATTTTCTCTCTATTTTTCATGATAAAAAGGAGAAGGTTTTGGGCAATTTTCTCAAATGGTCCACACCTAAAATTTTGGAGAGGGCACCCAACTCTTGGACATTCCATGTCTAGTTTTTGACCTAGACAAGGACTCCTCTTTTCCTATATATTTAGGATGAATTTTAGGCTGATTTTTTGTATGGTTATAGATCATTGAGAGAGGTTTGGGATGTATGAAAACTAGGGAGATAGGATCTTTGGGCATTGGGGTTTCATAGACACCAAACTAGGTGTCTAGGTAAGAGCAAAGAGAAGAAGAAGAGGGTCATCTTCTAGGGTTGCTATGTTCACCTCCTTTCTTCCTCCTTCTTTGAGTTTTCTAAGAGTGTCTCACATTTGAAACCTCTTCTCCTCCTTCTCCTCTTTGGAAGAATCCAAATCTAGAAGAAGAAGGCATCTAATCGACTGTGAAAGAAGGATCAGCATAGTACTAGCATACTGTGTTGATTTTCTGCATCAAAATTTTTGATCATGATTCGTGGGCTCGTGTAGATGACTCCTAGAGGCTAGACACGTGTGCGACTCCCAACTTCATTCTCAAGCCTATATTAGTAAGTTAGAATGTCTAACTTGCATAGATAATAGATCTGATCTATTATTTCCATACTTGCATTAGATGTAGTGTATATACATGTTGATGTGATCAACATGTTTTAGCTTCTTTATTATATTTTAATTTTTTATTTAATGGCATGTCATGATCATATAATAAGTTGCTAGAACTAGGATATTCTTTGATATTTAAAATTAATTTTGATTAATTTTAGTCTTTTGCTATCTGATCTTGAAAAGTTTCAAGGTCTAGCCCTGAAACCCTAGATCTGGTTTCTTTAATTGGTTTCAAAGCCTAGGTTGATTATTACATGATTATGTGTGCAAGTTTAGATTATCACTTAGATTAGATCTAATTTATAATCTTATTATTAAATCTAAAATTAAAAATAATGATCACACGAACTGATATAAGATTGTCCTGCTATAAGATTTACCCCTTATAGTGGAGAGGTTGTCCTAGTTCGTGTAGATCTATCTCTAATCATAAATTTATTAGATGTGATCTAATTTTATTTATAATTTAATATATTTAAAATAGTTTTAGATCTAAAAATAAAAGTTTTAGATTGCATAAATTGATTATAAGGTTGTCCTGCTGTAAGATTTATCCTTTATAGTAAAGAGGTTATTCTAGTACGTGCTGATTTGAAATGTTGATCATAAAATTTTAAATTAGATCTAAAAAATTTTATGATCTAATTAAAAATATTTTAATCTAATTTTAATCATCATAAATATGTTAGATTTGATCTATGATAATTTATGATTGATTATAGTTAAAATTATTTCAATTACATGAACCTGTTTAGATTAGATCTAAAGTAGTTTCATGCTTATCTTACTTGCATATTGATTATGAATCAAACATGCAACTTAGTTGATAGAACCATGTTATAAAAATATTTTATAAATATAAAAATTATTTTTGAAAAGTTGAACCCCAACCCTCAGTCCAAGACTTAATTAAGAATTAAGAAGTTGTTTGATTAGGATCTAGAATTATGAATTGAAGATCCTAAGATACAAATCATAACACATTGGGTTAAATGGATTAGTGAAGATTAAGTCCATTAATTGGGTTAGACCTAGGGTTAGATTAAAGAATGGACTCAATTAGAGAATTAACTAAATCTAATCAATTATTGTCTTAGATTAGGTCAAGGATTCTCTAGATCAATTACAATAGTTATAGTTGCTCAAGTCCATATCTTTAACAAGACTCAAGATGGACTTGATTCTTGACTACGCGGTCTAGCACGAACTGTTAGGTTGATCTAATTGAAACTAATTAAACCAGTTGGTGTCTAAGATAAACCAGACCGATGGTCTTTAATTGGCGGCCCACTTATCTGGTCATTTTTTATGGTGTCTAAGGCAAGCTTTAGTAGACCCTCCCACTGATCGAACTTAGCTGACCTCTTGGTGAAATTATGTTTTGATCGGATCACTTGACTATTCAAGCTGATCCTTGTCAGCTAGGTAAATCAGTATGACTGATTTAGGTGCTCCTAGACCAGCCTATTAATGGTCTTCCTTAAGCTGACTTGGTGAAGTCAATGAAAAGATCATGACAAGCTGGTTCATCTGACCTTCCCTCATCTTCGAATAAAATAGTGGAAGAATCTTTTGATTAAAGTCAGATGAACTAATTAGATAAATTAAAGTTAGATGAACTAATTAAAGTCAGATGAATAAAATAGTAGGAGAATTATTTGATTAAAGTCAGCTAGGTAAATTATAAGGTCCCTAAAATAAAATAGTTATTATGATAACTAGATCATAGCCTCCCATTAAGTGGGCGATAATGAGTCTATTAGTTGGATAATTATTGAAGGCCCAAAGGCCTGGTGTTTATTGGCTAATGGAATTATCATTTATTATATAATTTCTTGGCTACATCTTTCTAAATGGTGGTTAGGTTGGGCAACCAAAATTGGACCTAATCATTCATTGGTTAGATGGGCCAAGTATGATCATGTTAATGGTTGGACCTAATCGGATCTTTTTAGTGGAGGCCAAAGTCTATTGATTAGGAACTGGGGTAAAATTTAATTACTAAAAATTATTTGGAGAAATAATTGATTATGAACCAATCCTTAGATGTATATGGATTGGCCAACCAAAGTTGCGCTCGTGTGTAGTCTATGTGGATTCTAGTACCTACTAAGAAATTAAGATAATTCCTCAAATTGGAGGTAGAGGCTACTAATTCGAATAAAATAGTGAAAAAATCTTTTGATTAAAGTCCAAATATTTAGGTTTAATAAATCAATTACTAATTAGGTTATAATTTTTCATAATGCAGATATGGCCACTTTTCTATCACTCCGATCATTGTTGGATAATGATAAGTTGATGGAATCCAACTTTGATAGCTCATACCAAAAGTTGAAGATAGTTCTGGAGCATGAACGGATCCTATATGTGCTGACGGATCCTACAGCTGAGGAGCCAGCTACCAATACACGTGGAACAATTAGAGACACTTACTAGAAGTGGCTCAATGACTGGATCATGGTGCACTGCATCATGCAGACTGCCATGAGTGATGAGTTCAGTCGTAGATTTGAGATGGCTCAGCCAAAGAACATGCTTCAAGTGTTAGAGGATTTCTTTGGCACACCCAATGATGTGGAGAGGCACAAGACTACTTGTGCCATCTTCAATGCTAGGATGCGGGATGGTGCCTCTATCACCGATCATGTATTGTACATGATCGAGCTGATAGAGCGATTGAGCAAGCTCAACTTTTCCTTACATAAACAGCTTAGGAAGGATGCAACACTGAACTCACTGTCTAAGTCTTTTCTCCCATTCCTCACTCATTTTAGAATGATAAATCCTGAAGTAGGCTACCATAGGTTACTGGGGTTGCTTCAAAACTTTGAGAAGGATCACCAACTCCACAAGAAGTCGGTGAACTCATCTTCTCGTTCTCGATCCTTTAGGAAAGGAAAGAAGAACAAAAAGAAGAAAGCTAAGAAGGTGCAAGCTTAGACTGGGACATCTATGTAGGGCCAGACCAGGAAGATCAAATCCGATAAGAGTCAAGCTGAATGCTTCTTTTGCAAGAAGTGGAGGCATTGAAAGAGAAACTATCCTTAGTACATTGCCTCTCTAGACCCGAACAGGTAGAGAAAGAAGTAAACTATTACTGGATAAGATATTTATATGATAACTTCTTATAATTTCTCTATTTGTGATATTACTGACTGGGTATTGGATATCAATAGCCCTTACCATATTTGTAATTAATTGTAAGATTATAGGTCAATAGAAGATTTGAGCAAGGCAAAAGATTCTTGAACGTTGGAGATGGAAGACCAATTCCAGTTCTAGTTTTAGAAATCCTAAAATTTGTATTTGAGTCCCATACCATTGTTCTTAGTGATTGTTATTTCTATCCCAATTTTTTTTTAAATGTTATTTCTATAGGCCTTCTGATCAAAAATGATTATAAAATTTTAATAAAAAAATAAGTTTACAATATCATTATGAATGGTGTTACTATTTTCTATGGATATTTGAATAATGGTGTGTATATGCTATCACAACCTGTTAATGTAGTCTATTCAACTGGCAAGCATCCTAGATTAAATAGTGTATCAGATATCTACTTATGGTACTGTAGACTAGGTCATATAAATAAGAACAGGATAAACAGATTGACTTAAGAGAGAATTCTCAAAGTCAGTGATTGTGAATCACTCCCAACCTGTGAGTCCTATCTTCTTGGTAAAATGATCAAGTCACCTTTTTCTAAAAAGGATGAGAGAGCTACTGAGCTCTTAGGTCTAGTACATATTGATGTATGTGGACCAATGAGTATAGGTGCCAGAGGTAGATATTTTTACTTCATCATTTTCATAGATGATCTATCCAAATATGGATATGTCTATCTAATGAAATATAAGTCGAATTTATTTGAAATGTTCAAATGATTCCGAAGTGAAGTAGAAAAACAAACTGGGAAGAGTATTAAAACTCTTCATCTAACCAAGGAGGGGAATACCTTTCCGATGAGTTTTTCATATATCTAGAAGAGAATGGAATTCTCTTCCAATGGACTTCTCCAAGAACACCATAGCATAATGGTGTGTCTAAAAGAAGGAATCGGGCTCTATTAGACATGGTCCAATCCATGATGGGTTTTGCTAACTTGTCGATATCCTTCTGGAGATATGCTCTCGAATCAGCTTGCTATCTATTAAATAGAGTTCCAAGTAAGTCTATAGTTAAGACTCCATATAAGATATGGACAGGGTGTAAGCCAGCACTTTCACACCTTAGAATTTGGGGGTGCACGGCTTATGTCAAACGATTAATTACAAATAAACTTGGACCTAGGTCTGACAAGTGTACATTTATAGGATATCCAAAAGAGATCAAAAAATACTATTTCTATCATGCTGATGAACAAAAGGTATTCGTTAGCCTTAAGATAATCTTTTTGAAAAAAGAGTTCCTTGGTGAAGAAATTATTGCCTCTAAGGTTGAACTTGATGAAGTTCAACAAGTAAAAAAACCAACACCTATAGCTGAACATGAGTCAAATTTGATTAGATTAGATCTGAAGCCTAATGTACCTACACTAATAAGGCAATCTGGTAGAGTACTGCATCATCCGAATAGATACCATAATTTCTTGGTCTGGGATGGTGATCCTATTGAACCTGATGAGAATGATGAGGATCTGATCACCTATATATGGATGCTATGTAGAGATCCGATTCTGAGAAATGGCTTGAGGCCATGAAATTCAAAATGGAGTCCATGAAGATCAACGATGTGTGGACATTAGTTGATCCACCCAAAGAAATTGACCCACCCAAATGGGTTAAACCCATTGGGTGTAAATGGGCCTTCAAAAGAAAAAGGAGCGCAGATGGAAAGGTGGAGATCTATAAAGCCTATCTGGTTGTCAAAGGATATCGTCAACATTATGGTATTGAATATGACGAGACATTCTCTCATGTGGCAATGCTCAAATTCATTTAGATAATGCTTGCGATAACTGTCCATCTGAACTATGAGATCTAGTAGATGGATGTGAAGACAGCTTTTCTAAATAAAGAGTTGATCGAAGAGGTGTATATGATACAACCTGAGGGATTCATATCCACAGATGAGTTCAAGGTGTGCAAGCTTCAGAAATCCATTTATGAATTGAAGCAAGCATCTCGAAGTTGGAACATGCATTTTGATAAGGTAATCAAAACGTATGGCTTCGTTAAGAACGAAGAAGAGCCCTGCATTTATAAATGGATAAATGGTCCAACAGTGGTATTTCTTATCTTGTACGTGGATGATATTTTCTTAATCAAAAATGATATCCCCGTACTGTAGAAAATAAAAGTCTGATTGTCATCATAGTTCTCCATGAAGAACTTGGGTGAAGCATTCTACATTCTAGGGATGAATATCTATAGAGATAGATCTAAAAGGATGCTTGGATTATCCCAGTCCACATACATAGATACTTTACTGAAGAGGTTCAGTATGGAGAATTCCAAAAAGGGCTATCTTCTGATAGGCCATGAAATTTCTCTCTCTAAAAAGGATTGTCCGACAACTCATGAAGAGAGAGCATATGAGTAGAGTCCCATATGCTTCGACAGTGGGATTTATCATGTATGCCATGATATGTACGAGATCAGACATGGCATACTCACTAGAAGTAGTGAGTAGATACCAGTTTGATCCTAGAGAAAATCACTAAAAAGTAGTTAAAACCATTCTTAAGTATTTAAGAAATACTAAAGACCAATGGTTGGTTTATGGCAAGTCAAATCTGAAAATTATGCGGTTTACAGACTCTAGCTTTCAATCTAACCATGATGATAGCAGAAATATGTTGGGATATATCTTTAGTCTAAATGATGGAGCCATCTACTGGAAGAGTTCCAAGCAGCATACTATGGCAGACTCTATTTGTGAAGTAGAGTACATCGTAGCATCAAATGCTGTAAAGAAAGCTGTATGGCTGAGAAAGTTTATCATCAAGCTCGGAGTAGCATCCTTCCTAGATGGTCTGATCCTACTCTAGTGTGATAGTACTAGTACCATAGCTCAGGCGAAGGAACCAAAGGCACACCAATGAACGAAACACATCCTATGCTACTTCCACCTGGTCCGAAAGATCGTGGATCAAGGTGATATCGACCTTCAGAAGATCGATGAAAAGAAAAACCTAGCCAACTCCTTCATTAAAGCCCTGGCAATAAAGGAGTTCGACAACCACAAGTCGAAGATGGGTATTAGATACTATGCTGAGTGGCTTTAGGATAAATGGGAGTTGTTGAAAAATATGTCCTAAAGCCAATTATCAACCTATTGATGGTTGTGCTACATTATAATTATAATTAATTTATTAATTAATAAAATATATTTTTGGCATTTTCATCATAAAGTATTCATCTTCTAACAAAATCCATTGTTGTGTTAAAGTTCTTAGGACTATTTAGCTTCAATAAAGAGAGGATTTATCGATTAGTCCTTAAATCTATTCATGACCAAATGATAGATTATTAATTAGAATGACAACATTTGTTGAGCATAAGTCGTTGTATGCCATATAGGTTGGTTGTCCTCTTAATCAAGGAGTATGCAGATACTAGTATGGCATATAGGTGAGATGTATAGGTACATCATCATTAAATGTGATCAACTCTAGAGCATTTTGCTATCAAGAATATCTTTGATGAGATATAGGTATAAGTGTCTCTTAGACCTGAGATCATCTAAGTAACTTGCAAGCAACTCACTGTGCTTTAGTATCAGACTAACTGAATTTCTAATTCAGTAATGAATGATTTTTGGGCACAATCAAGTACTTGCGAAGTCGATGTATGATCAAGATGGGATTGACCACTCCAAGAGTTGGAGAAGAATGTATCGCTATATTTCAAAAAAGCAAAACCTTAGCCAGAGTAATCCATCAAATGGATTTGATATTTTGAAATACAATATGGACAACCTAATCAAAGTTGATAGTTGAACTCTGAGGTGTCCTACAAGCATTTTGGTCAAGGGGATGAATTATATAGAAACTATATCCATATGGGTTCTAAGGATATTATTCTACACATTCGACATATCTGACCATTGAGTACCATTACTAGATGATTATTTTGATTGGTACAAAAATCTATTTCTATGCTACTAGCTTAGGTTCGAACCTATGGGGTCATACATGTTAGAGCTCATGATCTTATCGGATGGTTGATCAACGATTAAGAATCGTTCTAGGATTAAATGATCAATATGATTGATGTTTAACCTAGTGCAAGTATTGTATGAGGATCGATTAAGCAATTAAATTACTAATTAGCTTGATTTGATTAAGTCAGAGGGCTAAGATTAAGTCTAATTAAATATAATTTAATTAGATTTGGTTTGGACTTGATTGGATCAAGTTCAATTGGCTTATTGGATAAGCCAAGTGCAAGAAAAAACTAGTTGTAGTTCAACTAGGACTTAGGTCAACCCAATTTCTTAATTTGATTAAAAAATTAAATCTAAATTAAATTTAATTTAATCTAATTTAATTATATCATTAATTGGGATAGGACCTAATTTAATTTGGTTGACTTGATTTTGATTTAATTTGGTTTAAGAAACCACTTTGACCAAATCATAGATGGAATCCTAGTAAGACTAGGATTCCACATTGCACCACCTTACCCCCTCACACCCCATGCCCCATTTCTCCTCTATTTTATGTGACAAAAATCTCTCTCCCAGGCCTTGTCATGCATGCCCTCCACTCCTCTCTTTCTTATATGAAAATTAGGTAGTGGACCAAGTCAAAGAAGGGAATTTATTTTGGTTTCAAATCCTATGAGATAGTGTTTTGAAAAAACAAAACTCCTCTTCCCATGTGTGTCACCTTCCTCCCTATTTTCTCTCTATTTTTCATGGTAAAAAGAAGAAGGTTTTGGATGATTTTCTTAGATGGTCCATGCCTAAAATTTTGGAGAGGGCGCCCAAGAGTTGGGCGCCCCTTTGACTTGCCCAAATTGGACATTTCTTATCTAGTTTTTGACCTATACAAGGACTCCTCTTTTCCTATACATTTAGGATAAAATTTTGGCTGGTTTTTTGTGAGGTTACAAATCATTGAGAGAGGTTTGGGGTGTGTGAAGACTAGGAAGAGAGGGTCTTTGGGCATTGGGGTTTCATAGACACCAAACTAGGTGTTTAGGTGAGAGCAAAGAGAAGAAGAAGAAGAGGGTCTTCTTCTAAGGTTGCTATGTTCACCTCTTTCCTTCCTCCTTCTTTGAGTTTTCTAAGAGTGACTTCCATCTGAAACCTCTTCTCCTCCTTCTCTTTGAAAGAGTTCAAATCCAAAAGAAGGCGGTATCTAATCGATCATCAAAGAAGGATCAGCACAGTACTAGTCTACTGTGCCGATTTTCTGCATCAGGACTTCTGATCATGATTCATGGGCTCGTGTGGATGACTCCTAGAAGTCGGATGCATGTGCAGCTCGCAACTTCATCCTCAAGCCTGGATCAACAAGTTAGAATGTCAAACTTGCATAGGTAATAGATCTGATCTATTATTTTCATACTTGCATTAGATGTAGTGTATATACATGTTGATGTGATCAACATGTTTTAGTTTTTTCATTATATTTTAATTTTTGATTTAATGACATGCCATGATCATGTAATAGGTTGCTAGATCTAGGATATTCTTTGATATTTAAAATTAATTTTGATTAATTTTAGTCTTTCACTATCTGATCTTGAAAAAGTTTTAAGATCTAATCCTAAAATCCTAAATCCGGTTCCTTCAGTCGAGGCACAAAAGGGCCATTGAGAGGGCCTCTCTCCGACATCTCCAATTTAAGAATTGAAGGTCATCAATTTTTTGTAGGATCTTCATCCACATCAGGATGGGGTCCACCTCCTATTCTTGACATGGTTGGCTAATTTTCTTGGTAGGATGAGGTCCATCTTCTATTTCTAACAAGATTGCTGGAGTACAAAAGAACTATTAAGAGAGCCTCTCCCCAACATCTTTGGTTTAAGAACTGAGATCTTCAATTTTTCATAGAATCTTTATCTACATTAGGATGAGGTCCACCTTCTGTTCCTGACATGATTGACTAATGATAAGTACCATAAATGCACCATTAAAAAATAATAATTTATTAATTAATTTATGTTTATTTTTAAGAATTAAATATTTTTATTTATTATTTTTAGGAAATATAGTCATCAATGGAAAGAGCTTATTTTTTTTATCACAACAAAATAAGTTTGGAGCAAATTGAAGTTAAAATGGACTCGATATGGATTTTCAAAGAAAAAAATAATTAAAAAATATTTTGGCTCAACCGGCTCATCTAGCCAAGTCGGCGCGCATAGTCAAGCCATCAAAAGTAGCTCAATCAGTGCATCCTAGCTCAGCTGATGCACTGTCCAAGCTGACTCAGTCGCAGAAGCTACCCGTCGGTCCATGAACCAAGCATGGACCGCCAACTCAACAAAAGACACCCAATCACATGCTGCCACGTGGTGAACCAAGACCATTAAGAAGTTTATAGAAAATTCATCATGGTGTATATGGATAAAATGGTAATTTTACATGGCATGGTGCACACTAATTGGTCTGGTCTTCAAATGCACTCAATCTACATGGTCCATGGGCATAGTAATTGCGCCATTCGATGGCTATGCTCCTTCCCGATCTAGATCCAATGGTTAATGTCTTTTTCTAGTTTGATTCAAATCCAAATAGTGGTTGTTGCATGATCGAATGACAGCACTCTTTCCAAACTTTGATCTAATGGCCAGTATTCATCCCGATGGTGATTAAGCTCTCTAATGCATGATCGGACGATCAACAGCACTCTAAAGCTTCGATCAAATGGCTGGTATTCAATCCAACTAGGAAAAGAATTTATGTGGCTTTTGATGCAATCTGAGAGTTGAAAATCATCCATCAAGGTCGATCTAGTGGCCAGAAATTAATCCAACTTGATCTAGGCTTTTAAAATGAGATTTTTGGCATTTTTTGGATCGTTTGATTAGAATTTAATGGCCAGAATTCAAGAAATTCAACAGAATTTGATCTAGGAGCTATTTTAATCTAATTTTTGCCATGATTTCTTCATATTTTTCAATCAAAACTCTTCTTTAATCCCACATTGGCTAGAAATAAAAAATCTAGCCCTCCTAACTCTATTTAAAAGACTTCAGGCCTCCAAAGTTTATTATCTTCAGTCAAGAAGAGGTGATGGTACAGGATGGGAGTCATGGTTGGATTAGAGGTTGCTTTAAGGTAATGGATGTTGCAAAGAAGTGCTGTCTCCTATGCCATCTTCATACCAACGTCGATTCAAGATCGAGATCAGCTTTTAGTTTTTATTTTATTTTTTTTTTTAAATTTTATGTATCTAAATTCTTAAATTTTAATTAATGTAAATTTTATTTTTATGCACTTTAACTTCATGCTTTTTATTTTTAATTATAATTTAATTTTTATACTTTAATTTTATTGCTCTTTAATTTTATTATAAGTAGATGCTAAGATCTAACTAATAGATCTTAGTACCAAGTTTAATTTTTTGCATCATTTAATTTTTACCTTTTATTTATAATTTTATTTTTTGACTTCAATTCTATTTTAAAAAAATTATAAAAATTAAAAATTTTAAACTAAAACTCTATCCTTTTTATGGATTCGATCCGACTCACTACTCACTATCTATTTTTAATCAATTTAAGAAGTCAAAATTAAACTGATAAACATGATGTCCTAACGACAACATCACGCTCTTATCAAGTTTTTGGCATCATTATCGAAGAGGGCATTATTGAAAAATATATTCTAAAGCCAATCATCTAAGTAGTAGATGATTGAAATTAGTATATAAATTACCTAATAATAATAGTTATTTGGCTGATTCATCATAGAAGTTCTATCTTTCTTAAATGAACTCCTAAATTATGATGAAGTCTTTAGAACCACAATCAATTGATAAAGGAGGATTTATCGAATGGTTCTTAAAATGTTCATGATCAAATGATAAGTTATTAACAAGAACGATAACTTATCGAGTGTAGATCGTTGTATGCTATATGCGTTGGTTGTCCTCGTAACCATTGTTAGATATGTGTGCCCTAGAAGCCAGAATTGGCTAACACTTGTAATACACTTCTAGGGGCAAAATTATAATTTTGACTATAAATAATAAAATGGGTTATTTTCTATCACATATGTGTATTTAGTGTCTGTGATACATCCCTTGAGTTAATGGTAATGATAATTCATATTTTCAAGAGTTAAAAATTTAAGACATGAAATAATCATTATTAACTCATAAACATGCTCCCGACCATAGGATCATCACGAGGATGGTGATTGATCCGGAAGGTTGGTGTACGATCGCTTCTCTTTAGTAGATGAGTCTTGAGTCTACGGTGTGGAGACACCGGAGCGAGAGTACAGGTACTCGTTAGAGAACGAGGGCACTGAGCGTGACCACCTCGAGTAGTCATTAGGAAGTCTACCTTCTCGTCAATGACTGACTCGATGCTGCAGTAGTGTGTCTGGTTCTTTGACCTGAGATGCATCGGCAGTTCACCTTGAGGGTGTTATAGTTTGACTACACCATTACTCGGTCTCCTAGCCATATGGAACCCTGAGGTGTATGTTGGCTATAGCATGTTCATTGTAGGAACTGGATTGCATCAAGATGGGAATCTATCTACCTCGGTGGTAGAGGAGTAGCAGCCCTATGATGATCATGAGAATCAAGTCCAGAAGCCCATGGCCATGGTAGAGTGAAATAATAGAAAGAGTTTCTATTTAGATTTTCACATTGGACTCGAATCGAATGATTACATCATATGACGAGACTAGGGTTTGACGAGTTCACCTTAACCCTAATCTGATCGGGGCTCAAGATAGAAGAACTTAATCACACAGGTAGCTGCACCCAAGAGGTTCGCATTTTCAGCTCTGATGGGTTGCCACCATATACTGCTAGGTGTCACTGGTGGATTTTGGGAGCAATTAGAATGATTTAGATGATCGATCATTCTAGCTGTTCGAATCAGAAGAGTTCTGATCCATCGAAAGGAGTTTCGATGATGATGATAGAGATCATGACATATCCCATTACCATACAGAACTGAACCTAACTGGGTCACACAAACAAGGGTTTGAATCTGGTGATCATCAATTGAACTGATCTAGTTCAATTGATCTGAATGAGATTCAATTAGGTTCAAGGAAAATCGTGCTAGCACTCGATTGAACCTAACGTTCTTCTTTTACTATCATAAATAAGTTGTCTCTGACTGAGCCAAAGGAGTTTGTGCTCAATCAGGGCCTTCATATGGTCTGACTGGAGGTTGTCCAAGTCAGAAAAGGTTGTCTTATTTTGTAAATTTGAGACATTACCTGCCATTTTTGGTCACCTGCCATTTCTTGTTCTTTGACTTTGGTCAAAAGTCTACCTTTGACTGGTCAAACGTTGACATCTTTGACACCATGTGTCATGCACCTTATTGGAGAGCTGGTGGGGGCTTGTCCCCTACCAGAACCTGGCAAGGAGGGGGCGCACGCCAAGGGAGGCGTGCAGCCCAATGGTAGGGCGCCTAGGAGTCCCTTGTTGGACAAGGACTCCAGGTCTCCTTTTGGATTCCAATTAGAGTGATCCTTACCAAGACTTTGACCAGTCTTAGGCGCCCTCTAAGGAGAATTAGGATCTCTCATTTGGAGGAATCAGGGATCTCATTCCCACCAATCAGATTTAGATCTGATTTCACAAAGGGTTGTGATTGATTGGGAGGAAGAGGAGTTGGATCAGCAGAGGTCTATAAATAAGACCCTGCTGCGCCCAACTTTGAAAGAGTTCAATTTAGCCCATGCCCCAAGGCTGCCTCTCCCCTCCTTCCTCCATGCCATCTTTAGTCCTTCTCCCTCTTGCTCTCCACGTCCAAAAGGAAAGTTTTGGACTCCAGTTTGGTTGGTGCGATTCAGATCAAGGAAAAGGCGATCAAAAGCAAGAAGGCTGCGCTGCTGCAAAAGGACGACTGCAGATCTTCAAAAGGAGTTTTGAAGATCCTCCAGATCAGATCCAGATCTGATTTTTGGAAGGTGTGATAGAGAAGAAGAGGATCTCCAGATCCAAGCCTGAGTGGATACCGGTAGAGGCCAGGCGCTTGCGTGGCTAAGATCCAGAACCTTCCGCTGCAATCAGGATCATCTACAGGGTAATAGGATTACCCAAATCAAGGTAAATTAAATTTGATTTAATTTATCTTTTTATATTTTATTTATTAAAATAATAAGAATTCAGATCTGAAAATATCAAGATCTGATTAGATCAAAGAAAAATTTTTGAAATATATCTCTTGATCTGATCAGATCTGAACGAACCTGGACCGGGAAATCAGGATTTCCCTTCAACTGGTATCAGAGCCATGGTTCTAAAATTATTTAGATCTGATTTTAATTTTATTTTAATTAGAAAATAAATGATTTTAGATGTCACATGAGATGTGATCAGATCTGAAATCAAAAAAATTAAAATTAAATGATTTGGATCTAGAACATGAAGATATGCATGACTAGTTCTAGAATAGAATAGTTCTATAGAATAGTTTTGCATGTCTTTGATTTAATCTGATTAAATCATATTTTAGATCTTCTTATTTACTATTTTTTGATATTATAAGTGTTATAATAACATCTGAAAAATAGCAAATAAAAATTATTTAATTTTAAATATCATATGAGATATGATTAGATGCATGTCTAGACTAGTTGTAGAATAGTTCTACATAATTGTCTAGATTAGAATTTATTTTGATTAGATCAATTTAAATCTAATTTTTTAGATTATTATGAGATAATTTAGATCTGAAAACATGCATGATTATGATACATGAGATGTATGCAAAATATGCCATGATTAGATCTAATTTTTATATATGAGATATATGATATAGATCTAACTGTTTTGTAGTATTTACATGTTCCTGATTAAGGCGTTCCTCTTGGCCGTCCGGTCATAAGAACGAAGAAGGGTTTAAAGGCCCTCTCTTCCCATTCGATGGGGTGTTCTTATGATGTGTAGGGGTGCTGCGTGTTCGTCCTTAATCAGAAACCCAAAACTTACTTTCTGCAAAACCCTAGATCCTGAAACCCTAGGATTTATTGTGCATATTTTGTTTATGAACCCTACTTAATTAAGAATTAAGTTTATGGAATATTAATTAGGTCTAAAATTGAGAATTTCAGATCTAAGACATATTCATAATACTGGGTTCGGGCTTGGGTAGCTCAATTAGGTCTAAGCGGTTGATCAAACCGAATCAAGAGTTGGTTAGATGGGATCAACAATGCTTAAATTGACCAGCCTAATAGGATTAAGTCTGGGTCAAGATCGAGTCACGATCAAGCAAGACCTAATTAGGCTCAGAGGTTAGAGTCTGGATTGTAGGCTAACCCAATTGGTTCTGACTCAACAATTTGGTGTCTAAGGTAAGTTTGGCACAGACGACCGACTGGTTTTTAATTGGAAGCTACTCGACCTGAATGCGTTCTTGTGCGAGTTAATGGCATATTCCTTCCACCGGTCTCACTTACCTGGCCATATCTGTTGACACAGTTCTGATCTGAGGTGGTCAATAATCCGAGCTAACCCATGCCACTAGGTTAGTCATAATTGTTATGACTAATGCCAAGTCTAGTTTAATGAGACCTGAATCAATTCTCCCTAAGAAAAGATTAAGTCTGAGGTCTTCCACCATTGTAGATGTGCGGGCCCTTCCCGGGGTTGATTGTTCTCGGCTGGATACAGTGGCTCAGTTGCACCGGGAAGATGCAACCATGTCTATTAGGCATTGGATGCTATGGGCTGGAGGATGAGTTGGGCTCAATATTTCGGATACGGTGAGAGACTCAATTAGGAACCCAGTCTATGCAAATGGTGGGTCTGACTTAACTAAGGAGTGGATCAATATTTCGGATACGGTGAGATTCATGAATTAGAGACCAAGTTTGGGTGCACCATGATTAGAGAATCATTGAACAAGAGTTGTTCACTCATTGGCTAACCCATCACCAATAACTGTTAGGTGAGGTGATGAGTCAGTTGGTGAGACCGCACCACCCACTAGAAATCATTAATCGTGGAGATTTTCGCATCTCTACAGAGGGAGTGTAGGGATCCGAGAAAATAGTGGGAGCTAATTTGTTTAAAAATAAAATCCCTAAATAAATTGGTCAAGTCAAAATTACAGTATCTAACTAGAATCTTTGACTCTCTACAGGAAAATGTCTGCGTCCAACCCACTGGCACGTATCCTGGACACACATAGACTGACTGGACCCAATTATAAAGATTGGCTCAGGAACTACAAAATTAGTTTTGGATTTCAGAGAAGTTAACACATGTTTTGGACCAGGACCCTCCCACCTTACCAGCTCGTCCATCCACTGAACAGAGAGCGTCTCTGGAAAAATGGATTGACGAAGACAATAAGGCCAGATATTACATGTTGGGCTCGATGTCTGATGAGCTCCAGCGCCAACATGAAGATATCGGGACTGCTCGCCAAATGTTGGCTCACCTGCAGGAGATGTTTGGTGAACAGAGTCGCGCAGCCAAATATCAAGTCACGAAATGACTTTTTAAGGCTAAGATGCGTGATGGGCAGTCAGTCCAAGATCACTGTCTGACAATGATCAAGGACATGGAAGAGCTTGAGAAGCTCGGTGTGAAGTTGGACTTGGATCTGCAGAACGATATTATTCTGCAATCCTTGACTGATGCATATGGGCAATTCATCATGAATTACCACATGCATAAACTTCAAAATTCCTTGGCCGAAGTTGATGAATATGCTGGTTACCGCTGAGCTTTCTATGAAAGGTTCTAAAGGCTCAGTTCTTGCTATGGAACGGACTTCTTCCAAAAGAAAGTCTTATGGAAAGAAAAAGAAGTCTGTGAAAAAGCAAAAGGTGGAAAGGAAGGATCAAAGAAGAAGAAGGCAGAAGCCGAAGAAGAAGCCGATGATGGCAAAGGAAAGTGTTTCCATTGCAACAGCGACGGCCATTGGAAGCGGAACTGCCCTACTTACCTGGCCACCCTGAAGAACAAGAAGGAAGGTCCTTCTGGAGGTATGCTCGTTATTGAGTCTAACCTTACGGTTTCTTCTGCATCCAGTTGGGTGCTTGACTCTGGTTCTAGTGCTCATCTGTGCACTTCTATGCAGGGTCTTGAGGATAGCAGGAGGCTGAGGGATGGAGACATGATCCTACACGTCGGTAATGGAGCAAGAGTTGCTGCAGTAGCCGTGGGAACATACCCTCTTCGATTACCATCTGGTTTAGACTTAGTTTTAAAAGACTGTTATTATGTGCCTGCAGCTAGCAGGAATTTGATTTCTGTTTCATGCTTAGCACAAGAAGGTTATGTGATCACCTTCTTTAAGGACCATTGTAACATTCTTTATGAAAGAAATAAAATTGCAAATGGTTTCCTTATTAATGGTCTTTATCAGTTACATATTGATGTACCTATTTTTAACTATCGAGCAAAACGTGAATGCCAAACGACCTAGGGATAGTCCAAACGACAGATATCTATGGCACCTGAGATTAGGTCATATAGCAGAAGATAGGATTAACAAATTGGAGAAAAATGGGCTATTGAGTCCATTGACTTTTGAGTCATATCCAACTTGTGAATCTTGTCTTCAAGGCAAAATGACTAAACTCCCTTTTGTTGGACATGGGGAGAAAGGGCCACAGATCTCCTTGCCCTAGTACATACTGATGTGTGCGGCCCATTTGATGTGCCGGCTAGAGGCAATTTTGTCTACTTCATTACCTTTACCGATGATCTGTCTAGGTATGGGTATGTGTATCTTATGAGACACAAGTCTGAAGCTTTTGAAAAGTTCAAAGAATTCAGACATGAAGTAGAAAAACAAACTGGAAAAACCCATTAAGGTTCTTCGATCAGATCGAGGAGGTGAATACCTTAGCCGGGAATTCCTAGACTATCTCAAGGAAAATGGCATAGTCTCTCAATGGACTCCACCAGGAACACCTCAACTCAACGGGGTTTCAGAATGGAGAAATCGGACTCTATTGGATATGGTTCGATCCATGATGAGCTTCACAGACCTCCCTGATTTTCTTTGGGGACACTTCATTATTAACTTCAATCTATTTACTGAATAGGGTTCCCTCTAAAACCGTTCCTACCACACCGTATGAGATATGGCACGGTAAGAAACCAAGTCTGAGTCATCTCAGAATTTGGGGTTGTCCGGCTCATGTCAAAAGACAACAAGCGGACAAGTTAGAGTTTAGGTCCTTTAGAGCTCGATTCATAGGATATCCTAAAGAGTCATTAGGATACTATTTCTACATTCCAGAAGACCACAATGTGATTGTGAGTCGACATGCCATCTTTCTTGAAAAATAGTTTATTCAAGATAGCGGCATTGGAAAGCAGATTCAAGCTTGATGAGAAAGTCTCACAAGCAGCAACGAGCTAAGGACCAAAGTGGAACCAAATCAGGTTGAGCCAATAAGAACACTACCTCCTCCACCTCGTAGATCGGAAAAGAGTTTTCCGTCCCCCTGAAAGATACTTAGGTATTATTTCAGAGGATGTAGAGGAAATGTTCCTCGTAGGTAATGGTGCTCATGGTGATGATCCCAAAACCTACAACGAGGCGATATCAGATATCGACTCCGAGAAATGGCTTAGAGGCAATGAAGTCAGAAATTGACTCGATGCACTCAAACCAAGTCTGGACCTTGGTAGATCCACCAGAAGGTATAGTACCTATTGGGTGTAAATGGATCTTCAAGAGAAAGATTGGTGCAGATGGGAATGTGGAGACATTCAAGGCTAGACTAGTGGCAAAAGGTTATAGTCAACGCGAAGGCATTGACTATCAGGATACCTTTTCCCAGTAGCTATGCTAAAATCCATCCGCACATTGCTTGCTGTTGCAGCCTATTTCGATTATGAAATATGGCAAATGGACGTGAAAACGGCATTCCTTAAATGGATATCTTGAGGAAGATATCTATATGGAACAGCCGCTAGGTTTCACATCCAGTGATACTGATCACAAGGTTTGCAAGCTGCAAAGGTCCATATATGGACTTAAGCAAGCATCTCGGAGCTGGAACACTCGTTTCAATGATGTGATCAAAAAGTTTGGTTTCATCAAAAATGAAGAGGAACCATGTGTTTTCAAAAGGGTCAGTGGGAGCGCTGTTGTCTTCCTCGTATTGTACGTGGATGACATCCTCCTTATTGGGAATGATATTCCCATGTTGACATCAGTCAAGATGTGGTTGTCCTAAAGGAATTCTCCATGAAAGACCTAGGTGAAGCATCCTTTATTCTAGGAATTAAGGTCTATAGGGATAGACCGAATAGGATGCTAGGACTTTCACAGAAGATGTACATAGAGGAAGTACTAAAGAGGTTTAGTATGGAAAACTCTAAGAGGGGATTAATACCCTTCAGACATGGTATTCATCTTTCCAAGAAGATGTGCCCCTAGCACACCTGAGGAAATAGAACGCATGAGCAAGATCCCTTATGCTTCTGCAATAGGGAGCCTCATGTATGCCATGCTATGTACACGACCTGATATAGCCCATGCTGTGAGTGTCACAAGCAGATATCAGTCAAATCCAGGTGAAGAACACTGGACTTCTGTGAAATGTATCCTTAAGTACTTGAGAAGAACTAAGGATATGATGTTGGTCTTTGGTAATGGAGAACTCCAAGTTCCAGGGATACACAGACTCGGATTTTCATGTCCGATATAGATGATCGAAAGTCGACATCTGGGAGTCTGTTTGTGTGCAATGGTGGAGCTGTCAGCTGAAGAGTTCCAAGCAAACTGTGATAGCAGATTCCACCATGGAAGCAGAATATATCGCTGCATCAGAGGCTGCAAAGGAAGCATTCTGGTACAAGAAGTTTGCTGCAGAAATTGGAGTAATGCCATCAGATGCCATTCCTCTTACTGCGACACAATAATGGCGCCATAGCCCTTGCTAAGGAGCCGAGGTCTCACCAGAAATCCAAGCACATTGAGCGGCGATACCACCTCATCCGCGATTACCTCGAGAAAGGTTACGTCGAGGTCAAGAGAGTCAACTCCACAGATAATGTGGCAGACCCACTTACAAAGCCGTTGGGCCAGCAGAAGATCGAAGCCCACCTTGAGAAGATGGGACTTAGACTTGTAGCCAATTGGCTTTAGGACAAGTGGGAGATTGTTAGATATATGTGCCCTAGAAGCCAGAATTGGCTGACACTTGTAATACACTTCTAGGGGCAAAATTATAATTTTGACTATAAATAATAAAATGGGTTATTTTCTATCACATATGTGTATTTAGTGTCTGTGATACATCCTTTGAGTTAATGGTAATGATAATTCATATTTTCAAGAGTTGAAAATTTAAGACATGAATAATCATTATTAACTCATAAAATGCTCCCGACCATAGGATCATCACGAGGATGGTGATTGATCCGGAAGGTTGGTGTACGATCGCTTCTCTTTAGTAGATGAGTCTTGAGTCTACGGTGTGGAGACACCGGAGCGAGAGTACAGGTACTCGTTAGAGAACGAGGGCACTGAGCGTGACCACCTCGAGTAGTCATTAGGAAGTCTACCTTCTCGTCAATGACTGACTCGATGCTGCAGTAGTGTGTCTGGTTCTTTGACCTGAGATGCATCGGCAGTTCACCTTGAGGGTGTTATAGTTTGACTACACCATTACTCGGTCTCCTAGCCATATGGAACCCTGAGGTGTATGTTGGCTATAGCATGTTCATTGTAGGAACTGGATTGCATCAAGATGGAATCTATCTACCTCGGTGGTAGAGGAGCAGCCCTATGATGATCATGAGAATCAAGTCCAGAAGCCCATGGCCATGGTAGAGTGAAATAATAGAAAGAGTTTCTATTTAGATTTTCACATTGGACTCGAATCGAATGATTACATCATATGACGAGACTAGGGTTTGACGAGTTCACCTTAACCCTAATCTGATCGGGGCTCAAGATAGAAGAACTTAATCACACAGGTAGCTGCACCAAGAGGTTCGCATTCAGCTCTGATGGGTTGCCACCATATACTGCTAGGTGTCACTGGTGGATTTTGGGAGCAATTAGAATGATTTAGATGATCGATCATTCTAGCTGTTCGAATCAGAAGAGTTCTGATCCATCGAAAGGAGTTTCGATGATGTCGATGATAGAGATCATGACATATCCCATTACCATACAGAACTGAACCTAACTGGGTCACACAAACAAGGGTTTGAATCTGGTGATCATCAATTGAACTGATCTAGTTCAATTGATCTGAATGAGATTCAATTAGGTTCAAGGAAAATCGTGCTAGCACTCGATTGAACCTAACGTTCTTCTTTTACTATCATAAATAAGTTGTCCTGACTGAGCCAAAAGGAGTTTGTGCTCAATCAGAGGCCTTCATATGGTCTGACTGGAGGTTGTCCAAGTCAGAAAAGGTTGTCTTATTTGTAAGACATTACCTGCCATTTTTGGTCACCTGCCATTTCTT
Source organism: Cocos nucifera (assembly GCA_006176705.1). Taxonomy (NCBI): domain Eukaryota; kingdom Viridiplantae; phylum Streptophyta; class Magnoliopsida; order Arecales; family Arecaceae; genus Cocos; species Cocos nucifera. The sequence continues at coordinate 297,379 of QRFJ01001469.1, read as the reverse complement.
GTTCTTTGACTTTGGTCAAAACGTTGACCTTTGATCCTTTGACTTTTGACCACATGTCATGCACCTATTGGAGAGCTGGTGGGGGCCTTGTCCCCTTACTGCCAGAACCTGGCAAGGAGAAGGGCGCACGCCAAGGGTGGTGTGCGCCCATGGTAGGAGGCGCCTAGGAGTCCTTGTTGGAAGGACTCCACCTCCCTTTTGGATTCCAATTAGAGTTCCTTACCATAGACTTTGACCAGTCTTAGACACCATCTAAGGAGGAATTAGGGGCCTCTCTAAGGAGGAATCCAGGGGATCTCTATTCCCACCAATCAGATTTAGATCTGATTTCACAAAGGGTTGTGATTGGTTGGGAGGAAGAGGAGTTGGATCAGCAAGAGGTCTATAAATAAGACCCTGCGCCCAACCCAACTTTGAAAGAGTTCAATCAATTAGCCCATGCCCCAAGGCTGCCTCTCCTCTCCTTCTCCATGCCATAGTCTCTTCTCCCCTTGCTCTCCACGTCCAAAAGGTGTTTTGGACTTAGGTTGGTGCGATTCAGATCAAGGAAAGGCGATCAAAAGCAAGAAGGCTGCGCTGCTGCAAAAGGACGACTGCAGATCTTCAAAAGAGTTTTGAAGATCTCCTCCAGATCAGATCCAGATCTGATTTTTGGAGGTGTGATAGAGAAGAAGAGGATCTCCAGATCCAACCCGAGTGGATACCGGTAGAGGCCAGGCGCTTGCGTGGCTAGATCCAGAACCTTCCGCTGCAATCAGCAGGATCATCAACAGGGATAATAGGATTACCCAAATCAGGTATAAATTAAATTTGATTTAATTTATTTTTATTTTTATTCATTAGATCTATAAAATTAGATTTGAAACATCTCAGATCAGATTTGGATGCATGAGAGAAATTTTTAAAATATCTCTCTTGATTCGATCAGATCTGAACGAATCTGATCCGGGAAATCAGGATTTCTCCTTCAACCATGCGGTGTGGAGACACTAGTTTGGCATCCAGGTGAGATGCAGAAGTATATCTACACTGAATGTGACTAATGTAAAACTCTATTATCAAGAGTAGCTAGCTAAGGCCAATGGATATAAGTGTTCCTCCGACCTAAGATCACCATGGTGACTTGTAAGTAACTCATTGTACTTTGATGCCGGTCTGCCTATATTTCTAATATAGATTCAAAAAAATTTTGGGTATAGTCAAGTACTTATGAAGTCAGTGTATGAATTAAGATGGGATTGACCACTCTTGATTAGCTTCAAAAAGAGAATGTCTTGTTGTATTTTAATTTAGCAAAACCTAGGCCTACTTGATCCTCGTAAGGAGTCACAAGATTTGTAAAATTTTGAGGTATAATAGAGATAACTTATGTGAGTGTTGATAGCATGCTCAAAGTCATCTTGGACATTATTGGTCAAAGGGATGAATTATACAATAACCATGGGCCAGGGTTCTAAGAATCTTGCTTTGCATACATTCGACCTATCTAGACATCGGGAACCATTACTAGATGGTTACTTCGATTGGTACATGAATTAATTTTGGTGCTACTAACTTAGGTTCAAACCTATAGAGTCACACAAATAAGAGGTTGTAATCTAATCAGATAGTTAATCGATGATTGAGAATCATTCTAAGATCAAACATTCAATGCGATTGATGTTTGACCTAATGCAAGTGTTGTAAGAGGATCGATTAGCAATTGGATTGCTAATTAGCTCAATCTAATTGAGCAATCAGGCTGAGATCAATTCTAATTAAATTTGATTTAATTAAAATTAGTTTGAACTTAATTAGATTAAGTTTAATTTATTTATTAGATAAGCCAATTACAAGAGAAAAATAATTTCTAGTTGGACTAGGATTTGAGTGCACCTAATTCCTAATTCAGTTAGGATTTAAATTAGATTTAAATATAGTTTAAACTTGACTTAATTAGGATCCTAGTTGGACTAGGATCACCCATAATTAGACTTACACTAATCATATATTAATTAGATTAAAAATTGATTTGACCTAGTCAATACATGAGAATCCTAGTTAGACTAGGATTCCCTATTTCTTCCCTTGCGCCATTATGTTGTTCCATGCCCACATTTAATTCCAGATTTTTTCTATGTGATTTTTTACATGCCTAAGAGAATTCTCCCACACCCTATATCTAGTGAATTTAAAATTTTATTTGACTTGGTCAAATATAGGAATTGGTTTTGAGTTTTACTCTATCTGATAGAGTCCCATAAAACCAAGACACCTCTTCCCATCTTGCACCAATATTCCCTATGCCCACCTATTTTTTGTCGCCAATTTTTTCTATGTTTTGTGCATGGAATTGAGGCATCTCACACTTGATTTTGTGGGAGGGACATCCAAGAGTTGGATGCCCCATAGGATTCCTTACAATCCTCCTAAAAACTAGGTTTTGACCTAGTCAAAGGAGTTTGTTAGGGGATGCCTCCTTCTATCATTTTTTAGCACAAAAAATTATGGTGATTCCATGGAAAAAGGGCAGATAAAAAGAGTTGTTGGCTTGGGGATTATGGGTGCCAACTTTCTTGGAGAAAAACTCTTCATTAAGACATGAAAGGTTCATGTCTTGATGAAGACAAAGGTAAGAAGAATGTCTTCTTGTATATTTTTCTTTCAATGTTTGTTTTCTCCTTATTCTTTGTGAGTTTTATATGATAAAAATCTAAAAGAGAGAGAGAGAGAGGAAGAGGGAGTGGGGATCTATGCTCCAAGGTGTTGGGGCAGAATGATCAATTTTGAACATGATCTGATCACGTCTTAATGAAAGAAAAAGGGAAGAAGGTCATCTCTTAGGGTTTCTTTGAGAACCCTTCTTCTCCATATTTTTGTGGAATTTTTTTGTGAGAAAAATTAGAGAGTGTAAGATCTAAAAACATGAAAAAAGTCTAAGGGAGAAGGTCTCCTCTTGTCCTAGCATAAAGATGTTTTCAGGACATCAATTATTGATGTCTTGATGTCCTGAAAGAGAAGATTTGTCTTCTCTTAGGATCTTTTCTAATATATTTTATTTCTAATTTTTGGAAGATCCAAAGGTTAGATTTCTTCCTTATTCCTCCTCTTATTCTTTGTCTCTTGGAGTGTCCAAGAGATTCGAAGAATAAATTTTAGATTAACCATCCGAAAGAGTCCGCGAGAAGCTAGCACTGAGTGGATCTTCGTTCGACGAACCTCCAATTTTGTTGCAGCCTCGTGTGGATTACCTGTAGAGGTTGGACGTGTGTGCGGCTCCAAAGGCAATAATGTAAATTAACTACAAAATTCCCAACCCACACAAAGGTAAGAGATTTGATCTCTTCTTTCACTTAGATGCGATCTAGGTTTTAGATCTAGAATCATTCTGGATCTAGGATATTAATTTGATCAATACCAAAACCTTTTATTTTCAAATTTAAGAATGCATTATAACATGTTATAGATCCTAGATATAGGATTTAATAATTAGATTACATGCATTTATAAATTAAATGATCTAATTTATAACTTTTGCTGCGTTATATTTTAAAAAAGTTTTGAAATTCATGCATAAAACCCTGCATATTTTCCATCAGTGGTATCAAAGCATCTAGGTTCATTTATTACATGATCATATTTACATTAAATTAAATTCTAAAAATTAAAACTTTAAAGATTGCACATATTATAAGGGTTATTGTCCTGTAAGGTTTATTCCCTTACAATGGAGAGGATTGTCCTAGTATGTGCTGATCTATTCTTGAATTATGAATAAAGTTAGATATGATCTAAAAAATTTTATGATTTCATTTTTTGATTTTAAAATTTAAAATTAAATAGATGTTAGATCTAATTTTAAGATTATTTAGATTAAGATTCTAAATAATATCGAATTGCTACATACTGCTATAAGAGTGTCCTGCTGTAAGGTTTATTCCCTTACAGTGGAGAGATTATCCTAGTAAATGTGCTGATATGAATAACCTAAATCATAAATATATTAGATGAGATCTAAAAGGATTTATGATTTCATTTTTAAGATTTTAAATCTAACTTTAAATAATTTATGATATGATTCTATATGATGCATTTTATGTTTAGATCTAGATCCTTATTATTGCATATGTTGATATATAATTTTTTGTTTTGAATCTAGAATATGTATATGATATATTTGTTTTATAGAATTTAAATTAATGAACTTACTTTCTGCAAAATTCTTAGATTTAGAAATCCTAGAACATGATTCGAAACATTAAAACTAAATCAGATCTAAAACCATATATATTGAATATTGATTCAATATAAATTACTTATTAATTTAAAAATATTTTAAATGTTTCAAATCAAAAATTAGTTCTGAAGATTTCATAAATCTCAAACCTCATAAGCTTTAAACTTAATTAAGAATTAAGTGATTGTTTAGGATCTGAGGTTTGTGATTTAAAGATTCCTAAGATAATTTCATAAAATATGGGATTAAAGAAATAATGGGATTAGCTTTGATCAGATCCTTAACTAGGATTAGACCTAGGGATTAGATTAAATATGGACTAAGTTAAGAAATTGATCAAATCTGATTAATAAGTTAATTAGGATTAGATCATTTTTCTATAGATCACTTCAATAGTTGTAGTTGATCAAAAGTCCATACATCTAATAAATGGATATTGATCGTGGCTCGATGGTCGAGTTTGAGTCTTTAAGGCAGATTCAAATCAAAATTGATAAATCGATTGGATGTCTAAGGATAAGTCCTGGCATCCTAGATCAATGATTTTTAATTAGCAGCCCATTTACCTAGCCATTTTTGATAGTGTCTAAGGACAAGCCTTCAGCAGATCACTCCCACCAATCTTCACTTATCTAGTCAATGTGGTTAATCAGGTCTTGATTAGGCTGCTCGTTGACTCGTGCTAACCCTATATCACATAGGAAAATTAGTAAGATTGATTTTATTTAGTGAGACTCAATGAGACTGATTTAGGTGCCCTATAGACTCGATATTGATCCTAGTTCCTTATCAAAGACTTGAGAAGTTCAGTGGGAGGACTTGACTTGGTGAAGTCAGTGGGAGCAAATTGATCCATATCCTTTCTATTCCTTAAATCACTAAATAATTTTAAATCTTCTAAAATTATTAGGATCCTTAAAATGATAAAGTTATAGAGATAACTGGAGTCATAGCCTCTCATTAAGATGTTTCAATAATGGATCCATTAACTCAATAATCATTGGAGGCCCATAGGCTTGGATGCCTTATTGACTAATAGAATCATCATCCATCATATGATGACTTGAATATATCTCTCTAATGATAGTTAGATTGACCAACCATAGTCGGACTTAATCATTCGTTGGTTAGATACACCAAGTATAGTCATATTAATGGTTGGACCTAATCGGATCCTTACAGTGGAGGCCCTAGCCTACTGATTAGGTTTCTGGGGTAAAATTAAATTACTAGAAGTTATTTCGAGAAATAATTGATTATAAACCTATCCTTAGATGTACATGGATTGACCAACCATAGTTGGGCTTGTATGTAGTCTTTATGAATTTTAGTACCTACTAGAGAATTAAAGTAATTTTCTGAATTGGGGGTAGAGGCTACCAATTCAAATAAAATAGTAAAAGAATCTTTAGACTAAAGTCCAAATCTCTAGGCTTAAAAAAATTCATATACATTAGATCTATATTCTCTTTTCTCATAGAATAAGGCTAAACCCTAATTGCTCCTATTACTATGATAACTTATAGGATCCAACTTCGATAATTAGAATCAAAAGTTGAATTTGGTTTAGCAGTATGAATGGGTTTGTACTGGGGCTTCTAAGTTCAATCAAAATAATTAGTCCAATATTGATCCAAAGCAGGCATAATGCTTCTACTATTAGAAGCAGAGTCATAGGAAGAAGAATTATCTTGCTTTTCTTGATCATAATAGGCTAAACAAGAGAAAAGAATAAGAGTTGCTTATCAAGGATGTTATATGATAATACCTTAAAATTTTTCTATATGTAATCCTGCTACCTGGGTATGGGATACCAATAGTCCTATGTAATTTGTTTCAAGGATCTTAGGTAAGTGGAATGTTTGAAAATGATGAGAAATATCTGAACATTAGGGATGAAAGTTCTGTTCCAATCCTAGCTTTAGAAATTATCAAGCTTATTTTTAAAAGATGTCATTTTGAATGATTCTCACCATTGTCCATCATTTATAATAAATATGATCTCTATTAACATTTTGATCAGAGATGGTTATCATTTATCAATAAAGAAGATTGTTATGATATTATTATGAATAATGTTACAATAATACATGGACAATAAAAAAATGATATTTAACATTTATACAACCTGTTAAGTGTAATGTACACATTTAATAAACATCCAAGTTAGATTATGTCATGGATGTCTATCTTTGGCATTATAAGCTTAATCATCTTGACAAGAACAAGATAAATGGGTTAGCTTGAGAGGAAAACCTCAACATCAATGATTGTGAATCATTGATAGCCTGTGAGTCTTGTCTTCTTGGAAAGATGACAAAGTCACCTTTTAATAGAAAAGGTGAAGGAGCTGACAAAGTTCTAAGTCTCATACATAGTGATGTATGTGGACCTATGAACTTAAATGCCAAAGAAAGATATTAATATTTCATTGACGACCTATCTGGGCATGGGTGCATCTAGCTTGAATCATTTGAAATGTTCAAACGAGTCAATAATAAAATAGAAAAATAAACTAGAAATGGTATTGAAACTCTTCGATCAAATCAAAGAAGCGAATACTTATCCAATAAGTTTGTGACATATCTAGGAGAGAATTAGATTCTCTCTCAGTGGATTCCTTTTTAGAACATAGTATATCGAAAGAAGAAATTGAACTTTATTAGACATGATTTAATCCATGATAGGGTTCACTAGTCTGCCTGCTTCGGGGTTGTGCTCTTATGACTACTTGTTTTACTCTGAAAATATACCGAGTAAATCTATTGTATGAATTCCATATGGGATATGGATCGAGCGTAGATCTAGACTCTCTCACCTTCAAATTTAGGATTGATCAACCTATGTCATAGGCCTGCACATGGATAAGCTTGGATCTTGGTTCAATAAGTATTTAAAGATGATTAATTCTATCATGTTGAAGAACATAAGATGTTCATTAGCAGAAGGGCATTCTTTTTGGAAAGGAGTTTCTTAGAGAAGGAACTGATGCCTATCAAGTTAAACTTGAAAAAGTTTGACTAATAGAAAATGAACCGACATAATCTAGTAAACCTACAAAGCTAGATTTGATTAGATCAAATCTTGAGCCCATTAAAGTAGCATCTTTAAGGAGATCCGATAGAATACCACGTTAGCTGAATAGATACTTCAATGTCTAGGTCTGAGACGACAATCCTATTGAGCTCGATGAGAATAATAAAGATCCGATCACCTTTAGAGATGCAATGCAGTGGTCTGACTCTGAGAAGTGGCTTAGAGCAACATAATCCAAATTAAAGTCCATGAAAATCAATAGTGTGTGGACACTAGATGATTCACCTAAAGGGATAAAATCCATTGAATGTGAATAGATTTTCAAAAGGATCAGAGTAGCACAGACAGGAAGGTAAGGACCTATAAAGCTCGTTTGACTATCATCTCAGAGTTTGAACATATATTTTGAATGTATGTCTTTGTTATGAATAAAGACAAACCCTGCATTTGTAATTGAAAAAAATATTCTGTAGTATTATTCCTTATGTTATCTATGGATGAAATTCTCTTAATCAAGAATGGCATTCCAGTATTGCAAGAAATAAAGATTTGACTGTCAGCTAATTTCTCCATGTTCAAAATCAGATATGGTATACTCACTAATGGTAGTGAGTAGATACCAGTCTGATCTAAGTAAGAACCACTAGAAGATTCTATAGACAATTCCTAAGTATTTAAAAAATACTAAGGTCCAGTGACTCAAATATGGAAATACTGACTTAAAATATGTAGATGTTTTAATTTCAATTAGAATAAGATGACAAGAGAATGTCGGATCATACCCTAATTATAGGAGCAATCTACTGGAAAGGGTCCAAGTAAGATATTATAGCCTATTCAGTTAGTGATGTAGAGTACATCGTGGCATATGATGCTGCCATGCAAGCTGTGTAGTAGCTAAGATTTATTAGTAGGTTAGGAGTGGCACCCTTCACTGATGGTCCAATCCTATTGTAGCACTGGAGCCATAGCTCAAGCTAAAGAACCAAAGGACCAGCATATTCTGCATCACCACCACCTTTGATTTTAGATCATGGTGACATCGATCTTTGGAAGATCAATGAAAAAGAAGAACTTGACCGACCCATTTACTAAGGCCTCAGAACTAAAAAGTTCTATGAACTCAAGTGGAAGATAGGATATTTGATATCATTCCAATTGGCTTTAGTCCAAGTGGAAGTTATTGAAAAATATGTTCTAAAGCCAATCATCTAAGTGATAGATGATTGAAATTAGTATATGAATTATCTAATAATAATAGTTATTTGACTGGTTCATCATAAAAGTTCTATCTTTCTTAAATGAATTCCTAAATTATGATGAAGTCTTTAGAACCATAATCAATCGATAAAGAAGGATTTATCGGATGGTTCTTAAACTGTTCATGACCAAATGATAAGTTATTAATAAGAATGATAACTTATCGAGTGTAGGTTGTTGTATGCCATATGCGTTGATTGTCCTCTAACCAAGTGGTGTGGAGATACTGGTATGGCATTCAGGTGAGATGTAAGAGTACATCTATACTGAACATGATCAATGTAGTACTCTACTATCAAGAGTAGCTAGCTAAAACTAATAGATATAAGTGTCCCTCCGACCTGAGATCACCATGGTGACTTGCAAGCAACTCACTGTACTTTGATACTAGACTGCCTATATTTCTAATATAGATTTGAAAGATTTTTGGATATAGTCAAGTACTTGTAAAGTTGGTGTATGAGTCAAGATGGGATTGACCACTCTTAATTAGCTTCAAGAAGAGAATGTCTCGTTGTGTTTCAATTTAGCAAAACCTAGGCTTGAGTAATCCTCGTGAAAAGTCATGAGATTTGCAAAATTTTAAGACATAATAGAGATGACTTGTATGAGTATTGACAGCATACTCGAAATCATCTTGGGCGTTATTGGTCAAAGGGATGAATTATACAATAACCATAAGCCAGGGTTCTAAGAATGTTGCTTTGCATATATTTGACCTATCCGAACGTCGGAAATCATTGCTAAATGGTTACTTCGATTAGTATAGAAATTAGTTCCTATGCTATCTACTTAGGTTCAAACCTATAAGGTCACACATATAAGAGGTTGTAATCTAATCAGATGGTTAATCGACAATTGAGAATCATTCTAAGGTCAAGCATTCAATGCGATTGATGTTTGACCTAATGAAGTATTGCAGGAGCATCAATTAGCAATTGAATTGCTAATTAGCTCAATCTAATTAAACAATCAGGCTAAGATCAATTTTAATTAAATTATATTTAATTAGAATTAGTTTGGACTTAATTAGATTAAGTTTAATTAATTTATTAGATAAGCTAATTGCAAGAAAAAAATAATTCTAAGTTGGATTAGGATTTGAGTGCACCTAATTTTTAATTGAGTTAGGATTTAAATTAGATTTAAATATAGTTAAAATCTGACTTAATTGGACTTTTAGTTGGACTAGAATCATCCATAATTAGGCTTACACTAATCATATATTAATTAGGTTAAAAATTGATTTGACCTAGTCAATACATAAAAATCCTAGTTAGACTAGGATTCCCTGTTTCTTCCCTTGCGCCATTATGTTGTTCCACACCCACATTTAATTTTAGAGTTTTTTTACATGATTTTTTCCATGCCTAAGAGAAGTCTCCCATATCTCATATCTAGTGAATTTGGAATTTTATTTGACTTGATCAAGTATAGGAATTGGTTTTGAGTTTTACTCTATTTGATAGAGTCCTATGAAACCAAAACACCTCTTCCCATCTTGTGCCAATATTCCCTATGCCAACCTATTTTTTGTCACCAATTTTTTCTATATTTTGTGCATGGAATTGAGGCATCGCATGCCTAATTTTGTGGTAGGGGCATCCAACTTTTGTGGGAGGGGCATCCAAGGGGCATCCAACTTTTGTGGGAGGGGCATCCAAGAGTTGGATGCCCCATAGGATTCCTTACAATCCTCCTAAAAACTAGGTTGTGACCTAGTCAAAGGAGTTTGTTAGGGGATACCTCCTTCTATCATTTTTTAGCAACAAAAATTATGGTGATTCTATGGCAAAAGGGTAGAGAAAAAGAGGTGTTGGCGTGGGGATTATGGGTGCCTACTTCCTTGGAGAAAAACTCTTCATTAAGACATGAAAGATTCATATCTTGATGAAGACAAAGGTAAGAAGAATGTCTTCTTGTATATTTTTCTTTCAATGTTTATTTTCTCCTTATTCTTTATGATTTTTCTATGATAAAAATCTGAGAGAAAGAGAGAGGAAGAGGGCATGAGGATCTATGCTCAAAGATGTTGGGACAGAATGATCAATTTTAGACATGATCTGATCATGTCCTAATTAGAGAAGAAGAAGAGAAGAAGGTCTTCTCTTAGGATTTCTTTGAGAATCCTTCTTCTCCATATTTTTGTGAGATTTTTTTATGAAAAAATTAGAGAATGTAAGATCTAGAAACATAGAAAAAGTCTAAGGGAGAAGGTCTTCCCATGTCCTAGTATAAATCAGGACATCAATCATTGATGTCCTGAAAGAGAAGATTTAGCTTCTCTTAGGATCTTTTTTAATGTGTTTTATTTCTAATTTTTGGGAGATCCAAAGATTGGATTTCTTCCTTATTCCTCTTCTTATTCTTCATCTTTTGGAGTGTCCAAGAGATCTGAAGAATAAATTTTAGATTAACCATCCGTAGGGATTCGCTATCTTCGTTCGACGAACCTCCAATTTTATTGTAGCCTTATGTGAATAACCTATAAAGGCCGAACGCGTGTGTGGCTCCAAAGGCAACAACGTGAATCAATTGTGGAGTTATCGACCCATGCAAAGGTAAGAGATTTGATCTCTTGTTTCACCTAAATGCGATCTAGGTTTTAGATCTAAAATCATTCTAAATCTAGAGTATTGATTTGATCAATACCAAAGTCTTTTATTTTCAGATTTAAGAATGCATTATGACATATTATAGGTCCTAAATATAGGATTTAGTAATTAGATTACATGCATTTATAAATTAAATAATTTAATTTATAACTTCCTATGTTATACAAAAAAATTATTCATATCAAACCCTTATTTCACATTTCTTTTGATTTCTTTGATTTATTAAAAATAATTCGGCAAACGCACCAAGTTTTTGGCGCCGTTGCCGGGGAAGGCACGGATATTAAATTTTTGATTCTCTTTGATTTTTCTATAAATAAATTATAAATAAAATTTTTATTTTCTTACTAATTTTTTTTATTTATTTTGTAGGAAAAAAAAAAAGAAAAAAAGAAAGATCAGAAGTTTAATGCCTGGTGAGATCAATCCTAACCCTAGTTCTCTTTTCTTTTTATTTTATTTATTTATTTATTTTATTTTTAAATTAATTTAAAAAAATATTCCATTTAAACCTAATTAAAAGCCTCATGATAAGATTAGAAATCCTAACTGCTTAGAGCATGCATCATATTAGTTTTATTTTTATTTTTATTTTTTTTTTTTTGGTGATTGCTGGAGGCAAGGTAAGCCTTTCAGAATTCAATTAGTTGCATGCATCTAGTTTAAATTGCATAAAACCCTTTGATTGAAATTTTTTTTTTTTTCGTGCATATTCATATTAAATCAAATTAAGGGCACAACCCAATTAAACAAGATAAGGTGGGGATTTGATCACCCTTCCTTAGCCCACAAACAACCAACCAGCATCCTGCATTGACCTAAGCCTTTAATTTTAAAATCAATTAGACATCAACCCTAGGAACTCGAGCTCAATAGGACAAGGAATCCTAAGAGTTGAACCGGGTTAGGATAAATCAATTTGACTGGTGTCTAGGAAAGTGGTTCAGGGACGATTGGGCCCGAAGGAAGGTGGTTTCTAATTGGTTCCGTTTGCTTACCTGGCCAAGCACAATTGGTGTCTAAGGCAAGCAACGGGGGGACTCCCACCAACCTTACACTTACCTGGCCAGTTGATTGGCTAATCCTACACTTGGAGGGCTTGAAGGTGACCTTGGCAGTTAGGAGCTGTCTAGATCTAGGATAACCCTTAGTCAGGATTGATTGACCAATTTGATTGCTAACGAATATCAAACCTAATTAAACTTAATTCTTCTCTCTCTTCTTAGTTCTAGGACTCCTTAGGACCTCTTCTTTAGAACTCTTCTTTCTTTCTTTTTCTTACTCCTCTAAAAATAAAATAAAAATAAAATAAAATAAAAATTAAACTAACTAAAAATTAATAATTAAATTAAAAATAATAATAAAATAAATAAAATAATAAAAAAATTAAAAATAATAAAATAATTAAAAATAATAAATAATAATAATAAATAATAATAATATTAAAAAATTAAAAAAATAATTACCTAATAACATTAGGGTAATACACTAATACATGCATGGTAGGAAATCGCATTTTTTCTGATTTAGTTGAACTTAATTGAATGGTCTGATTTAAGTTGAACTTACATAATTAAATGTCATAATAATTCAAATGGCTAATATAAATCTAATAATATCCAAAAATTAGATAAAGTTGATCCTTAATTAGAAAAATCAGAAAATAGACCTTCTTCAGAAAATAGATTAACTCCTAATCCTAGGTCAATAATCAACTCAATAACAATCTTCTAATTATCAGGAGAATTATTCAATCTGTGCTAGTCCAACCCATCATGTAAGTGAATATCCTATGACTGCACAGTTTCCATATTTTATCCAAGAACAAGTTCAAGCTACTCAAGGATACTCCAAATTGATTAATGACCCATTTTCAAATTCATATAATTCAGATTGGAGTAACTTTAATTTTTCTTGGACATCCCAACAGACTCAGGCTCAGACCCAAATTTCACTTGAGCAAAATTATCAAAATTATGCCTATAATAATGGTCAGCCTAGTCAGTTTAACCAGCCATCATATTATAATCAGCCTTCATACCCACCTCCTCAACAGACCAATCTAGCTGATGATAGATTTAACCAACTTCAACAATTAATTCTAACTCAACAGCAATCTATCGCCAGACTAGAAGCTCAAATAGGATAATTAGTTGAGTCTAACATGAGGAGAGAACTAGATCAACTACCGAACCTACCAATTTCAAATAACCCACCTAATGACCACCAACCACCTGGATTAAATTATCAATCTAATGTTTCATCTAAGAATCCCAATTTGAGAATACCAAAGTAATTCCTGAACTTAAAAGCTATAGGATTCTTATGGACCCATACCAAGACCAGGTGAGAGAGGCTAGTACTGATGCTAGCCAAAATAAAAATTTAGAGGAACTGGTTAGTACTGAGACTAACCACATAGAAGAACCCAAGCCAGGAATTAGTACTGATGCTAGTTCCAGTTTAAATGAGATAGAAATAAGGGAAAAGAGAATAGATGATTTACCCGAGACTTATAAACCTAATGTCCTATTCCCTTCAACCCTAGAAGCTGGTTCTTCTTATAAAAATCAAAAGGCATGTAATGAAATGTCAATGGAGTTGTTTAAGCAGGATCACATTAATTTACCTCCAGAATTAAAACCGCCTTTAGTCACCATTCCAGCACCCATTGAATCAAACTTAACTCCTAAAACTCCATTCATGAGCATTTTAGAAGAACAAATAGGAGTAATTCTTAATAAACATGGGTCTGAGAATGGAATCATAAAATTATATCCCAAAAATTAACAGTGAATATATCAATAATGGGATTAAAAATCAACATCAACTTTCTGAGATTGGCAATCCAAAACCATTGGAATTTGTCAATCCAATATTCGACACAGGATAGTGAGCTACATTGTGTCTGGCTGAAGACGGTAAACTTAGCGCTTGTTGGGAGGCAACCCAATATTTAGTTTTTATCTAATTTATCTTTTTAGTTTTTTTTTTAGGATAATTTGAATAAGTTGGAGGGAGAGCTCAAATTTGTAAAGGCATAAAATAAATAAATAAATAAATAAATAAATAAATATATACTGAGTTAGGTGTATTCTTTCCATGTTCTTTATTACATCCTTTATTTTTTCTTCTCCATTGAGGACAATGTCGATTAAGTTGGGGGGAGAGAAAAATAAAAATTTTAAAATTTTAAGTCCTCGAAAAAGTTAGTATTTAGTATTTTAGATACTTGATTATGCTTAAGAATCGAATTAAACTAAGCATTTTTAAAAGAAAATTGATGCACAGATTCAGAGAATCTGTGAGATATTGAGGAATCAAGTATTAAGAAAATTCAATAAAGAGTTAAGTCCTAGAACATATAAAAATTTTTCTTGGAGCATTTCTAATTATTTTCTACTAGCATCAAAGAAAAGTCTACTTTTTATAGGCTTGTGTAGGGTAACTATACATTTCTTCATATAAAAATTTATTTTAATAAAATAGTTTCCAAGTACTTCTCACTGAGTAACCGGGCCTCTTTGCCTAAGCAAGCATTGAGTTTCGCGTCAAAAGGTGGGAAGGGCAAAGAAGCTCGTTGTAAAGCTAGTCTTAACTCGTAGCCTATTTGATTCGAGCTAGTAAGCCCGAGGGGTATTCTATACCTAGTGCCCTAAAGCCAACTGGTTTGGGAGTCATTGGCCCAAGACTCGCTACATGGATCAAATAGAAAGCTTAAGGAGTTAAGACACTCAATAGTGGTACAACGTTAAAAAAAAAAAAAAAAAAAAAAAAAAAAAAACATTGGTTTCCCACCGAGTAACCGGGTCCCGTTGCCTAAGTAAGCAATGATATTCGCGATCAAAAAGTGGGCAATGTGAAAATAAAAATTAATAAATGAAGGATGGAAGTAGCAATACACCTTGCCTATATGAAAGTTTAGACAAATCAGAGATAAAAGTGGAATAATTTAGAAAAAGTTCTAAAAAATTTAATGTTCTTTACTTAATTTTTCTATTGATAAGTATTAATACCCCAATGATATATCTCATTTAAGCTCTACTGAATATCAATGGCCATTTTGAAAATTGCTTAGGTAAAATTCGAAACTCTAAAGTTAAAAGGTATTTAAAACTAAATTCTTTCTTTACTCGAGGACGAGCAAAGCTTAAGTTGGGGGGTGTGATAAGTACCATAAATTCACCATTAATAAAAAATATTAATTTATTAATTAATTTATTTTAATTTTTAAAAACTAATTCATATTTTTATTAATTAAAAAATTAAAAAATTAAAAATTAATAAAAAGTAAAAAATAAAATTTTATTATCAATAGAAAGAGCTCATTTTTCTGATCACAATGAAATAAACTTTCAAGTAAAATCGGAAGCTAAAATGGAACCCAGATATGAATTTTTAAAGAAATAAAATAAATAAAAATAAAAAAAATATTTTACGGCTCAGCCGGCTCATCCAACCAAGTCGTCGAAAGGAGCTTAGCCGACACGTCCCAGCTCAGTCAGCATGACGTCCAAGTTGGCTCAGCCATAGAAGTCATCCATCGGTCCACGAACCATGCGTGCGCCGCCACCTCAGCAAAAGACACCCGATCACACACTGCCACGTGGTAGACCAAGACCATTAAGAGGTTTATAGAAAATTCATCACAACATATAGGGGCAAAATGATAATTTCATAGGGCATGGTGCGCACTGATTGGTCCGGTCTTCAAATGCACCATTCGATGGCTGTGCTCCTTCCCGATCTAGATCCAACAGTTGATGTCTTTTCCTAGTTTGATTTTAATCCAAATAGTGCCTATTGCACGATCGGATGGCAATGCTCTTTCTAAACTTCGATCGAAGGGCCAATATTCATCTCGATAATGATTAAGCTCTCCAACATGCGATCGGATGGCCACAGCACTCCAAAGCTTTGATTAAATGGCTAGTACTCAATCCGATTGGGAAAAGGATTTTAGTGTGGTTTTTGACGTGACCTGACAGCCAAAAATCATCCATCAAGATTGATCCAATGGCTAGAACTTAATCCGACTTGATCTAGGCTTTTAAAATAAGATTTTTGATATTTTTTGGACTATTTGATTAGAATTTGATTGCCAGAATTCAGAAAACTCAATAGAATTCGATCCAGGGGCTATTTTTATCCAATTTTTATCATGATTTCTTCATATATTCTAATCAGAACTCCTCTTTAATCCCACATTGGCTAAAAACAAAGGTTCCAGTCCTCCTAACTCTATTTAAAAGACTCCAGGCCTTCAAAATTCATTATCTTCGATCAAGAGGAGGTGATGGTACAAGATGGGAGCCATGCCTGGGTTAAAGACTACTTCAAGGCAACGGGTGCTGTGAAGAAGAGCTGTCTCCTACGCCATCTTCATGTCGACGTCGATTCAAGATCGAGATCAGCTTTTAGTTTTTATTTTCCTTTTCTTTTCTTTTTAAATTTTATGTATCTAAATTCTTAAATTTTAATTAATATAAATTTTATTTTTATACACTTTAAATTCATGCTTTTATTTTTAATTATAATTTAATTTTTGTACTTTAATTTTATTGCTCTTTAAATTTATTGCAAGTAGATGCTAAGATCTAACTAGTAGATCTTAGTACCAAGTTTAATTTTTTGCATCATTTAATTTTTGCTTTTTATTTATAATTTTATTTTTTGACTTTAATTTTATTTTTAAAAAATTTAATAAAAATCAAAGATTTCAAAACTAAAATACTGTCTTTTCTATGGATTCGACTTGACTCACTACTCACTACCTATTTCTAATCAATTTAAGAAGTCAAAATTAAACTGATAAATATGGTGTCCTAACGACAACATCGCGCTCTTATTAGCTAATTTTCTTGTTAGAATGAGGTCCACCTCCTATTCCTAATAAGATTGTCGGGGCGCAAAAGGGTCATTGAGATAGCCTCTGCTCGACGTCTTTGGTTTAAGAACCGAAGATCTTCAATTCTCCATGGGGTCTTCATCCACATCAAGACGAGGTCCACCTCCTATTTCTGACGTGGTTGGCTAATTTTCTTATTAAGATGAGGTCCACCTCCTGTTCCAAATAAGATTTTCGAGGCACAAAAGGGCCATTGAGAGGGCCTCTCTTCGACGTCTTCAATTTAAGAATTGGAGGTCTTCAATTTTTCATAGGATCTTCATCCACATCAAGATGAGGTCCACCTCCTATTCCTGACGTGGTTGGCTAATTTTCTTATTAGGATGAGGTCCACCTCTTGTTCCTAATAAAGTTGCTAGGACACAAAAGAATCATTGAGAGAGTCTCTCCCCAATATCTCCAGTTTAAGAACTGGAGGTCTTCAATTTGAAAATGAAATTCAGTTGAACAATTCCTGCCATTACATAGTTTTTGCACCAAAGAAGGGAATGTTAAAATGGGAGAATTTTATTAAAAATGGGTTCATTGATAGTACATTCATAAGTTTTCCAAGTTCCAAGGCCATGGGAGTATAGTTTCTCCGAGCTTCTTTAGATAATAAGATCAAGGTCGAGCGATTTTCATAACTTCATAAGGGCCTTCCTAGTTTGGAGCAAGATTTTTTTGATTTTATGGCTATGAGATATCCACTCGTCGAAGTACTAGATCTTCCACTTCGAAAGTTTTGCTCCTGACTTTAGAGTTATAGTAGTGGGCCACTTTTTGTCTATAAGCTGCCATTCAGATTTGGGCTTTCTCTCATTTTTCTTCTAGCAGGTTGAGATTTGCTTTGAGATTTTGGGAGTTGTCCTATTCACCAAAGCTCTCAACTCATGCCAAGGGAAGTCCTAGCTCAACTGATATTACTGCTTTAATTCCAAAAGCTAGGGCAAAGGGAGTTTCTCCAATTAGTAACCTTTGGGTAGTTCTGTAAGCCCAGAGAACATGATAGAGTTCGTCCATTTATATTTCTTTTACTCTTTCAAGCCTAGCTTTTATCCCTTAAAGTAAGATCCTATTTGTTACCACGGCCTCACTATTTACTTGCGGATGAGCTACTGAAGTAAAATGATAGGAGATGTTTAGATCTTTGCAGAACTCAGCAAATTTTATTCCTGCAAACTGACTTCCATTATCTATGATGAGAGTTCGAGGTAAATCGAATATGCAGACTATTGACTTCCAGACGAAGTTCTATACTCTGGCTTTAGTGATCTTTGCTAGAGACTCAGCCTCAACCCACTTGGTAAAATAATCCATAGCAACTAGAAGAAATTTTTGCTATCCAGATGCCACAGGAAAGGATCCAAGTATGTCCATTCCCTATTGTGCGAATGGCCAAGGAGCGCTCAGAGATGTGAAGCCAGCTATCTCTGAATGTTAGCACTATTTTGACATCGATCACGTCTCTTCATATAATCTATAGCATCTTACTACATAGTTGACCAATAGTATCCTTGATGGAGCAATTTGTAAGATAATGACCTAGCTCTAAGATGATTTTCATATATACCTTCATGAACCTCTTTCAATGCATAATCGGCCTCAAAAGGTCGCAGATATCTACAAAGTGGCAAAGAATATGACCTCTTGTATAGCTTGCCTACATTCAGAACATACCGTGAAGCTTGATTTCTTAGCTTTCGAGCTTCTTTGGGATCTTTAGAGAGAATACCATCTTTGAGATATGTAATGAGTGGGTCAATCCAACTGGGCTCATGAACAACTTGCATTATTACTTGGAATTCCTCCAAACTTGGTTGTTGCAGAACTTCATAATAAACCTCTTTTGGTAGTTCATTCAAAGCTAAAATGGCTAATTTAGATAGAAGGTTAGCTCTAGTATTTTTCGCTCTGGGGATCTACTGGATATTGAAACTACTAAAAGCCAAGATCAAGTTCTTCACCTTTTTCAAATACTTTATCATACTTTTCTCTCAGGCTTCATAAGTATCACTAACCTATCCCACTACTAGTTGAGAGTCACTATAGACCTTCACATGGTCCACTTTCAATTCTCTAGCTATTCTCAATCCCATAATTAGAGCTTCATATTTTGCTCCATTATTTATTATAGAAAATTCAAAGCGCAGTGCATACTCAGCAATAACTTCTTTCGGATTAATCAGAATTAGGTCCACACCTACTACGGAGGTATTAGACAAACCATCAATATATAAAGCCCAGAAGTCTTCAGAGAGGTTGATTTTTTCCTCAGTGGGGTTTGACTGTGGACCAAAGGTACTATCTTCTTGATGTTCAAGTTTGGCTAGATCTGGAATAGTACATTCTACAATGAAATCTACCAATATCTAAGCCTTAATGGATGGCTGAGTTTGGAAGTTGATGTCAAACTCAATCAGCTTAATCGCCCATTTAGCTATTCTTCCTGAGGTATCAGGTCGATGAAGAATTACTTTTATGGGTTGATCAGTGAAAAGCATGACTGTATGCCCCTGGAAGTAAGGTCGGAGCTTCCTGGCTGCAATCAACAAGGCATAAGTTAGTTTTTCTAATTTTGTATATCTTATTTTTGTATTCCTCAAAATTTGGCTTTTATAGTAGATCGACTTTTGAATTTTAGCCTCTTCTCTGATCAGAACTGCTCCAATAGCTATTGGAGACATTGCCAAATATAGAAATAATTCTTCTTAAGGGTCAGGCTTAGCAAGGAGAAGAGGTGAACCGAGGTAGTTCTTCAATTTCTCAAAGACCTTCTGGCACTTAGGAGTCCAACATAAGTTCTTGGACTGCTTGAGCACTTGGAAGAAGGGCATGCAATGCTTCGCTGATTTTGAGATGAAATGATTTAAAGCTGCAACTTTGCCTATAAGATGATGGAGTTCTTTTATTATTTTTGGGGTAGTCATTTTTTGGATAGCTCAAATCTTTTCTAAGTTCACCTTGATTTCATGCTCCGACACCATAAATCCTCAAAACTTCCTAAGAGTTACTCTGAAAGCACATTTGGTTGGATTCAACTTCATCATCTTATACTTTCAAAGGGTGCTAAAGGTCTTTCCAAGATCGATAATATGATTTGATGAAGATCGACTTCTAAAAAGCATGTCATCTACGTAGACCTCCATATTGCGATCGATCTGCTTCTTGAAAATCTTATTTACCAGGCGATGGTATATTGCACCTGTATTTTTTAATCCGAAGGGCATAACTCTATAATAATAAAGATCACAATCAATAATAAAAGTAGTTTTCTTTTCATCCTTCGGTGACATCTGAATTCGGTTATAACTAGAAAAGGCATCCATGAAAGTGAGAAGCTCATAGCCTAAAGTCGCGTCCACCAGCTAATTAATTCTGGGCAAGGCGTAGCTATCTTTTAGACAAGCCCTATTCAAGTTAGTGAAGTCTATGCACATCATCCACTTGCCATTTACTTTCTTGACAAGGACCACATTCATAATCCAGTCTGGGTATGATACCTCCCAGATGAACTAGGCTTTGGGAAGTTTATCTATTTCATCTGCAATGGCTTTCTGCTATTCTAGTGCAAAGCTGCACTTCTTTTATTTTACTGGTTGACATTTGAGATCTACAGCCAGACGATATTTCATCACCTCTGCATCAACCCCTAGCATATCTGCAGGCATCCAAGTGAAGATGTTGATATTCTTCTATAGGAAGGCGATGAGCTGCTTTTTTATTTCTCCTCTCAGGTTGGAGTCAATTTGGACAGTATGGTCCTCATGCCCATCATTTAAGTAAACTATGATAAGATCTTCAATCGGTCCCCCTCGCTCTTCAATAAATCATCATGGGTATCAAGCTCATCCACTGAACAAGATTCTATCTACCTTCCCCCTTGCAAAGTGATGGTGTAACAATGTCGTGCTAGGGCTTGATCTTCTTTAACTTTTCGACCCCAGGACTAGTTAGAAACTTCATCTTCGAGTAATAGGTCGAAACCATGGCTCGAAGTGCATTTAAGCTAGGTCAGCCAAGAATAGCATTGTAAGCTAATGGAGCTTTCACCACTAAAAAATCCACCTGGGCATTTGACTGCCTTAGGTACCGATCTACCATGATAAATAAGGTTATTATTCCTTCAACTGACACCGCATCATCGGTGAATCCCACTAATGGGAAACTTATTGGTCCCATGCGATTGACACGTATAGACATTTTAAAGAATGCATCGTAAAATAAAAGATCAGCAAAGCTTCCATTATCAATTAAAATGTAGTGTACATCATAGTCAGCAATATTTAAAGTTATTACAACCACGTCACTGTGCGGAAACCAAACCCCCTATGCTTCTTCTTCAATGAAAGTAACAAGTTCTTAAGTCCTCTGCCTCTTTGCAGGTTCTACTGTTTCATTGGTTTTCCCCTGCCAATGTCCTCCAGCGATGGTATTGATAATTTTAAGTGGAGGTCGATCTCCTTACAGCTCATCTCTTCGAGGTGGCTCAGGCTGCGGCAGAGCTCTTGGCTGATCCTTCCTCCTTTTCGATCGACATCTCAGAAAGCGATCCAACCATCCTTGTCTAATGAGCTCTTCAATCTCATCTTGGAGCTAGATGCATTCTTTGGTATCATGACCGTGGTCACGATGGTAGAGGCAATACTTGTTGGGATTGTGCTTGGCCAAATGGGATCGCATCTTCTCTGGCTTTGGTTACTGCTCCTTAATCTTCATCAGTATCTGAATCTTTGAAGCATTCAAAGGAGTATAGTTATGAACCTTTAAGAAGGGGAGTTTCGTCTTGCCCTCCGATCTGGGCTTCCTTGCCAATGAGCTTGGGGTGGAGTCCTAGCTTGTCTGCACTCAGGAGTAGTTCGAAAGCATGGTCGAGCTTCACTCAACTTCTCATCAATTATGGGCTTGCTTGATTCACCCATCTACCGCTCTCTTGTGGCCTTATCTTTTAGCTTGAAGGCCTCCTCCGCTCGAGCATAGCCTTTAGCCCAGGCTAGGATGTCAGCAAAGTTTCGAGGGTACTTCTTCTCCAAGAAGAAGAGATGATTATTCTTTTGGAGACTGCCCTTCAATATGGCTATAGCAACCAATTGGTCCAAGTTTTGGACCTCCAATGCAGTAGTATTAAAGCAATTGACATAAGCTCGGATGGACTCTCCTTTCTTTTGCTTGATGTTCACAAGAAAATCCAAACCTCATCTCTGATGCTAGCTGCTAATAAAATAAGTCATGAATTGATAGCTCAGCTAATCAAAAGAAAAGATGGTATCAAGTTTAAGGCTTGAGTATCAATTCCTTACCGCTCTCTTCAAGGTGGAGGAGAAAGCTCGGTACAAGATATCATCAGACACACCATGAAGTAACATCATCATCCTGAAGGCCTCGAGGTGGTCGATTGGATCGATAGTTCCATCGTAACTTCCAAATTGAGGAAGTTTTGAAGTTTGGTAGGGTAGGCTCTTACATAATCCAAGTAGAGAATGGGGGCTCGGTGTAGATATCATTATGGTGAGCGGGGGTAACATAGCGGAGTTTCTCGATCTGCCGATTTATTTCTTGAAGTTTTTGATCGAGAATATCATCTCAATTATAGATCTCAAAGTGTGGCTGGTTGGAGGGGGGTAGAGACTCTCCAGGACTAGAATCTTGGTCAGAACAAGGGCTTTCTGCTTTCTGCTTTCCCTTCCTAGGAGTCACCGGTCAGCTCACCCAGGTGGGTCTTCCTGGTGCCGAACCTTAGTATTTTGGCAAAGCTCTTTCTGACTGGACTGGTGCTAGGGGCTGTTGCATCGCCTTTACTACTTCAGTAAGGCCTATACCCTGCTACATTAGTAGGTTTAATTATTCTAGATCCACTATTACTATTGGTGGAGGTTAAGGTGCCGGCGATGAGGTCAAAATGAGCAGATCTGTTGGTTCTTGGACGAATCTAGCAGCAAAGGCAGTGGATCACCAGGTTGAAGCTCTCCTAGGTGGCATTCCAAGAAGAGATCAAAAGAAAAAGAAGCTAAAGAATTGAAGAAGAATAGAAGAAGATAAACTGAACTGGGTACTCCTTTAAGAATTAAGGGCTCAGAATCCCTTCCTCTAGCATCAATCCTATTGGTGCAGAAAATGGTGTTGGTGCCAGAGTCATTAGAGCTGATGGAGATGAGGTTGCCGAAGAGACCTGTAAGAAGAAGTTCAATCCAAAGATGGGTGGCTCCGACAGGGCCCTCCAATGCTCAAGTCAGTTTTCTAGCCAACAAGACTGGAGTACTCAGGAGAATTGGAATGGAGAGGAGAGCTTAAGAGAGAAGAAGCGTATCTGAAGGATCCTTTTTATAGGTGAAGCTCATAATAGATCGATGGTGATAGTTATAACCATCTATTAGTTGGCTATTCAGGCCATTATAAGTTTGTTATGGAGAATGAGCTATCATTCTATTGGGATTTGTAGAAAGTTGAGATTGATTTGTTGGAGTTCAGATGTGGATTCTGCCTCTATTAAAGAGCTATGCGAGCTGAGCTGGAGAGCCTAAAATTATGTAGGCTAAACTTGGGGATCAACCTTTAAGTAGCAACTAACAAACTGGCAATCGATTAAAACATCCTGGTGCTGCTTGCAATAGCATTGAGGAGTTCGGTCACTATGAAATTCATCTGGAGTTGAATTCAGCTAGACAAGGTTCCTAGCATAAGGTTGACGAGATATGTTGTCAGCTATGAAGGAATTTGGTTGTATCCAAGGTTTGCCATAAGCAAAGTCGGAAGGTGTTGGGATTTGGCATTCAACGAAGTTCAATGGTCATTGCTCTTGATGGCTCTCAAGAATCCTACTACCTTCAAGGTCGTCCTCAAGTGGATAACTGTTCTGGAATGAAGATCAAAGAGAATAATGGATTTGTCAATTTGGACTATTGCTAGGTTCTTTGGAGAGAAGCTCGGACTCACGTTAACGATGAGGTCCTTTTTGTCGACTAAAGTTTGCACAACTAATTCTTGATGCAGGAGTGTCAAGGTCTGCCATTCATAGAGCAGAGTATAGAAGTTTGGCTGAGGAAGAGTTCTGCCAATTCGAGGTTCCGAACGTGGGTCTAGTAGAATCTGCCAACTATAGTGGAGAGATAAGGCTAGAAGGAGGTTCAATTGGAGAGGAGTTTGGTTATCTCTAAGGTCAGCCAGATTGGACTATGCTAAAGTTTGCTACTCGGAGTCCTACTATCTACCTCATGTCATGGGTTATAGTCGATCGGATGGCGATTTTCTTCATTGTTCAAGCTTGTTCAGATGAAGTTTATCATGCCTTGCGGGTTCTATAATTAATTGGAGAGTTGATAATTATAGTTGGGGAGATCATCTTGCCCATAGTTTGACTGAATTTCGACCATGGTTGCCACAGTTCCGAATGGAACTATACCAAAATCAGACACCCTATAGAACTTCGGTAGGAGCCATTTTATCCCCAACACTTTCTTATGCCACTTTTTAAATAAGTTTAAAAGTGTGTGTATGTTTTTTCTAAGAAAGAGTTTCTTAGAAATCAAAGGGTGTGGCGTGAGCTTTAGCTGGGTGTAAGGACTTTCATTGGTCATAAATAAAAACCCTAAGAGTGGGACTCTAGGGTTCTGAATGTGGATTGTCTTAGGATTTTGACCCAGAATTTGGGTGGAGAGATTGAGCGCCATGAGTGCCCAATCACCATCAATTTTTTACCACCACCTCATCATCCTTCGTGTATCATATCCTAACCTTATGAAGCATCAAGGACATCAAGAGAAAGATTGTCAATCAGATCGACGAAGATCGGTCGTCGAAGGCTCCGACGAGAAGCTAGCACTTTAGGGGAGCTGGTCAAGACCAGGAGCTTCGTGTGGACTGATCGAAAAGGTTGGACAACTATGCAGCTGCAGCACGACGTGAGGGCTTCTTCTTGCAATTTTGGATTGCGGAGATCATCTACCTATGCACAGGTATTATGTTCTGAACATAGGTCGATCAGCGAATGTGATTTGCTGATCGAATGTATTTAAATTTTTTATTACATATAAGCATGTCTAGATCCATGTGTAGGGTTTATGATTAAATCATAGCATATATAAAATTAATATTAGATTAATTTTAGCTTCCACTGTAACTTAAATTTCAAAAAAGTATCATATTGTATGTTTTAAATCCTGCATGATTTTCATTAATGATCACACCTAGAAAGGCCAATACTTCTCACATAAGTATCAAACCACTTGTACCACTATCTCGGAGACTGCTTCAAATCATACGCAATTTCTTTAACAAACATACCTCTCCCTTTGACTCAGGCTCCCTAAAGCCCTATGGCTAGCTGCTTCATATATATGTTCTCCTTCTAAGAGGAATGTTGTCTTGATGTCCATTTGCTCCAGCTCTAAATCCTGAGTAGACAATTATGCTCAACAACATCCTGATGGATGTATGCCTGACAACTAAAGAGAAGACTTCTAAGTAATCAATATTTTCTCTCTGTGAGTACCCTTTGGCTACCAGTTTATCCTTGTACCTCAATCCACCTTGCTCTAAAGGTGCTTTCATTCTAATGAAAATCTATTTTAAGCCAATGAATCGAGCATCATCTAGTAGATCCACCAACTGCCATATTTGATTCTTCCTAAGAGACTTCATCTCCTCCATCATGGTCTGCATCCATGACTCTTAATTTGGACTTTTCATGACCTCGTCAAAGCTCTCTGAATCTTCATTGATAATAATGAGAGCATAGAAGATAGTCTCATCAATGTCATATCACACCAATTTACGAACAGTATGCTTTGGCTTATGCAGTGCCACTTCTCTTATAGTATCCTACAAGTGTACTACTTGTGGCTATCTCTATATCTCCTCTAGGATAGATCGCTCTTCTTACTGGCCCTTCATAGGTGTATCACCATGCCTGCCCAACTCCACATCAAATTGAACATGACCCGAGGTTGATGTTGAGGGCAAATCATCCATATTCAAGAGTTGCCCAATGCTACCCTATGTTGTCTTTACACCTTTATCTATACTTTTTGGCTTCATCATGATGCTCTTCTCATCAAATATTATATTTCAACTGATGACACACCTCTAAAAATATGAATTTCATAGTAAGTAATGTTGAAAATTGTATCCTAAAGCCAATCATGAACCTATTGATGGTTGATCTCTTTCATGTAAACATATGTGAATTGATAATTAATAAAATATTATTTAACCTTTTTCATCATAAAAGTGTACATCTTCTAACGAACTCCTATATTATGATGAAGTTCTTAGAACTATTTATAATTGATAAAGAATGATTTATCGTTTAGTCCTTAAATCTGTTCGGGACCAAATGATATGCTATTACAAAGATAATAATAATATCAAGTATAGGTCATTGTATGCCTTATAGATTGATTGTTCTCTTAACCAAAGAGTGTGAAGATACTGGTATAGCATATAGGTAAGATATAGGAGTATATCTATACTGAACACGACCATACTAGAGCATTCTACCATCAAGACTTGCTTCAAAGTGAAATGGACATAAGTCTCCCTCGGAGCTAAGATCACCATGGTGACTTACAAGCAACTCACTCACTGTACATTAGTACTAGACTACCTAAATTTCTAATTCAGTGATGGAAGATTTTTAGATGCAGTCAAATACTTGTTAAATCAGTGCATGAGTCAAAATGGAATTGATCCCTCTAAATAAAATTGGAGATAGTACATCGCTATATTTCAATTTAGCAATATCTTGACTACGGCAATCCATGTGATGGATTTAAAATTTAAAATATAATATAGATGACTAATTTAGGATTGATAATTAAACCCTAGGTCTTTCTCAAAGGGATGAATTATACCATAATCATATTCTAGTAGGTTCTGAATGTTGCTTTGCATACATTCGACCTATTCGAACATCGGGTACCATTGCTAGATGGTCACTTCGATTGGTATAAAAATTTATTCCTATGCTACCGACTTAGGTTCGAACCTATAGGATCACACTCATAAGAAATACCTATCTGATTAAAAGTTTTATTGGATTGGGACTCTCTAATCAAGAGTCCCACTAGATTGGGACTTTATGATCAGGAGTCCCACCGAGCTAGGATTTTATGATTAAGAGTCCTACTAGATGGAAACTCTATGACCGAGAGTCCTACTTAACTAGAACTCTTTCATTGAAGAATTATTTAGTAATAAGATTACTAATTAGCTTAATTTGATTGAGCAATAAAGTTTGGATCAAATCTAATTGAATTTGATTCAATTTGATTTAACCTGATTAGGTTATGAGATGATCTAATCACTAAGGAAGATTATTTTCTAATTTGATCAGGACTTGGACTTGGTCAAATCCTAATTTGATTAGAATTTAATTAAGTTGGTTTCAAGCCTAATTGAATTAGGTTTAGTCTCATTAGTTTGGTTCTAATTAAATTAGATTTGGTTAGATCCAAATGAAAAATTCCATGAGTCTAAACATTGTTGGACTGCTCCCTATGCCACCTTGTTCTTTGCATCACCTTCTCCATGCATAAAAGAAGTTTATGCATGGGATATTCATCTAAAATTCACCTTGTTATCGCCTTACTTGGATAATATTGGATTGGTTTGAGTTTGGTTCAAAAAGGATTTGAGATAGAACTCTAACTGATCACCTTATCCACTTAGGTTGATGACCTATAGAAGGACTCCTTGTTTTGTGCAACAAAAAAATGAGTTTTCTCCCATATTTTCCCATGCCAAATTGTCTTGTTCAGCCACTATTCTAGATGGACATGGATGGTTATTAGTTGGATTAAGTTTGGATTTAAAGGAGTTTAAATCTATGCTAAAACCTAAGACCTATCCTTACTTGTCTAGACTAGTAGTGTTTCACATGTATAAAAACCTCTCTCTTTTGTGTGCCAATCCTAAGCAATTTTTTATGTGAAATTTCTAAGAGAGAGAGGGGCCTAACATCATCTTGAGGTATGAGGATTGGGGTGGGAGTTTTCTTAGGCATGAGAGAAAAATAGAGGAGATCTTCCTCCTTTTGGTTGAGAGATCAAATCCTAGTTTCAATGTTTTATTTTGGGAGAAAGAAAAACCAGAGAGAAAAGTTATTTTCTTTGTTCTTCTTCCTCTTCCTACATCCTCTAGTGACTCATCTTTGACTTTAGAAAGTCTGAGAGGTTTGAAGAATGAGAAGAGTTTAGATTAGCCTATCATATGATTTTTGCACGATCTAGCAATCCCGGGAGATCAAATCAGCACAAGACTTTGAGTGGATGATTCGTAGGGGCCAGACACTCTGTACATCTATAAGCAACCTTTAGATCTTCACATCTAAAAATTACAATAATGGAGATCAGTGATCCATGCTCAGGTATAAGGTTCTGATCCTTAGCTGTTAGATCTAAAAGTTAGATCTAGGTTTCTACATCGATGTGATCGATGTTAATATTTTTACTTTTTAGATTCTTATACATGCTATATTTTTTTTTATAGATCCTTAGGTCAGTCTTTTAGATCTGATCCTAAGCATATAAAATATACTAAAATATTTAATCTTTTATTTTTATATTAAAAAAATTTAAAAATATGCTTAGAATGTCTATCAATTTTTCAATAATGGTATCAGAGCCATAGGTTCTTTATAACATGATTTGCATACATGTTTGGATTTGATTTTGATTATTTAGATTAGATCTAAATAATTCTATCAATAAAAATCTAAAAATAATAGATCGTATATACTGATATTATAAAATTATTATGCTGCAAGATTTACCTTTTAAAGTAGAGAAATTATCCTAGTATGTGCTAATCTAAGAACATAAATCATAAATATTATTAGATTATATCTAAATAATTTATGATTTATTTTTTATGTTTGTTTATAAAATTTATTTTTAAAATTTACATGCAAATAGAAATTAGTTTTGAGGTACCGAACCCCAACCCATCAGCCTTGAACTTAATTAAGAATTAAGGCTTATTTGCTAGGATTTAGGATTGTGAGTTAAAGATCCTAAGACATATTCATAACTCATAGGTTAATGGGTTAGCATATCAAATCATTTAATTAGGTTAGACCTAAAGTTAGAATTAAAGAATGGACTAATCAAAAGTAGTTGATCAAATCTAACCAAATATTGTTTTAGATTAGATCAAGGACACTCTAGATTAATTACAATAGTTATAGTTGGTCAAGTCCATATCTTTACTAAGAATCAATTAGACTTGATTTTGACTCAGTGGTCGAGTTTGGATTATTAGGTTGATTGAGTCGAAAACTAATTAATCAGTTGGTATCTAAGATAAGTTTGGTAGTCTTGATTGATGATTTTTAATTAGAAACTACTCACATTGATTCGATCTTTGATGAGTTAATGGCATATCCCTCTCATTGATCTTACTTATCTGGCCGACATGGTGGATTAGATTTTGATTAGATCACTTGATGATTCATACTAACTCATATCAATTAGAAAAATTAGTATAACTGATTTTGATCAGTAAGACTGATATAGATGCCCTTAGACCAAAATTGATTCTAGTCCTCATTAATGACTTAGTGAAGTCAGTGACAGGATTTGACTTATTAAAGTCAGTGAAAGTAATTTGATCCATATCTTTTCTATCCTTAAATCACATGTAACCTAAATTCTCTAAATTATTAGGTCGTTAAAAATGACAAAGTTATGGGGATAACTGAGTTTCAGCCTTCCATTAAGGTGGTTGGTAAGGGTCCAATTATCTAGGTGAACATTGGAGGTGCCTTACACCTGGCGTTCATCTAGATATTGAAATTACTATCTATTATATGATGATTAGATCATACTTTTTGAACGATGATTAGGTTGGCCAGAGCTTTCCTTGGACCTGGTCATTATTCATTTGATGCACCAAACGCAATCATGTTAATAGTTGAATCAAACCAAACCTTTTTAGTATAGGCCAAAGCCTACTGATTGCTTTTTAGAAAAAAAATGGATTACTAGAAATTATTTAAAGAAATAATTGGCTAAGAACCTATCTGTAGATGCACATGGGTTAGCCAGAGTTTTTCTCAGGCCTATTTGTAGTCTATATAGATTGTAGTATCCACTAAGGAGTTAATATAATTCCTCAAATTAGAGGTAGAGGCTACCAATTCATAAAAAATAATGAGAGCATCTTTAGACTAAAGTCCAATTCTTTAGATTAAATAATTCATGTACTAATAAGATCTGTTATTTTGTTTCAATTAAATATAATGGCTAGTGTTTTATCGCACCATTCATTGTTGGATAGTGACAAGCTTATAGAACCTAATTTTGATAATTAGTATCAAAAATTAAAGGTTATTCTAGAGTACAAGCAGATCCTATATGTTCTTACGGATCCGGCACCTAAGGAGCCTACTCTGAATGCTCATGATGTGATCTGAGATACTTACTAGAACTGGCTCGATGATCGTATCATGGTGCATTACATTATGCAGGCAGCGATGAATGAGAAGTTCAGTCACAAGTTTGAGGATGCTGAGCCAAAGAAAATAATTCAAGTATTGAATGAATCCTTTAGCACTCTTGGAGAAAAGGTACGTCATGTTGGGGTGTCTCAGCCCCTATAGAACAAGAAGTCCATTGCTAATTCTAGTCAGGTAGACTTGAAGGAAAAATATCCTCGTGACCCGAATAGGCTGAATAGGAGAAAACAATAAGTAGTTGCTAGTCAAGATTGTTATATGATAACATCTTAAAATTTTTCTATTTGTGATACTACTATCTAGGTATTGGATACCGAAAGTCTAGTTCATATATACAATTCGTTGCATGGACTTCAGATCAGTAGAAAGTTTGATAATGTTGAAAGATCCCTGAATGTTAGGGATCGAAGTAATGTTCTAGTCTTAGCATTAAGAATTATTGAGCTTGTTTTCAAAATAGATAATATTATTTTAAGTGATTGTCACTATTATCCATACTTTATGATGAACATAATATCTGTAGGACTTTTGGCCTAAGATGGTTATTACTTATCAATAAAAAAAAATTATTGTGATATCATTATGAATGATGTTACAATAATATAAGAATAGTTAAGAAATGACATTTATATATTATCACAGTCTGTTAGTGTAATACACATCTAATAAATGCCTAAAACTAGATAATATCATCAATGCCGATCTTTGACACTATCGGCTCGGTCATATAAATAAAAATAGGATCAATATATTAGTTGAGAAAATTCTCAATATTAATAATTTTGACTCATTGAATACTTATGAGTCCTACCTTCTTGAAAAGATGACTAAGTCATCCTTTACTGAAAAGAGTGAACAAACCAGTGATGTTCTAGGTCTAGTACATCTGATGTATGTGGACCTATGAACATGTGTGCTAGAGATTGGTATTACTACTTCATTACATTTACTAATGATCTATCTAGGTATGGGTACATCTATCTTATGAAGAATAAATCTGATTCATTTAAAATGTTCAAATAATATCATAATGAGGTAGAAAAATAACTTGAAAAGAGTATTAAAACTCTTCGATCAGATCGAAGAGGTGAATATCTTTCCAATGAGTGTTTGACATATCTAGGAGAGAATGAAATTCTCTCTCAATAGATCTTTCCTGAAACACTACAGCATAATGGGGTGTCAAAAAGAAGGAACCGAATCCTGTTAGACGTGGTTCGATCCATAATCGGGTTTGCAAGTCTCAATTTATTTTTGGGGTCATGCACTTGAGACTTCTTATTTTGTTCTGAACAATGTTCCAAGAAAATCTATTGCAAAGACTCCATATGAGATATGGACTGGACATATGCCGATACTCTACCACCTTAGGATTTAGGGTTGTCCGGCTTATGTCAAACATTTGTATATAGATAAACTTGGATCCATGTCCGATAGATGCTTGTTCATAGGGTACCCCAAGAAATCTAAGAGATATTACTTCTATCTTACTGAAGAACAAAAGATATTCATTAACAATAGGACAGCCTTTTTGAAAAAAAAAGTTTCTTGAGGAGGAAACTAATGCCTCTAAAGTTGAACTTGTTGAAGTTCCATAGGTAGGACTAGTACATTCTAGTGAACCTACAAAGCTGTATTTGATAAGATCAAATCTAGAGCCAAATGTAGAAGCACCCTTGAGATGATCTAGTAGAGTACCACGTCAATCGAATAAATACTATAATTTTTTGATCCAAAACGGTGATCTTATCGAGCTCGACGAGAACGATGATGATTCGATCACCTATATGGATGCAATGTAAAGATCCAACTCTGATAAGTGGCTTGAAGCCATGAATTCCAAAATGGAGTCCATGAAGGTCAACGATGTATGAATATTAGTTAATCAATCTAAAGGAGTAAAATCCATAGGGTGTAAGTGGGTCTTCAAAAGAAAAAGGGATACAGATGGAAAGATGGAGATCGATAAAGTCCATCTAATTATCAAAGAATATCATCAACATTATGGTATAGACTATAATGAGATGTTCTCTCCTATAACAATGCTCAAGTCCATTCAAATTATACTTGCGATAGCTGTCCATTTGGACTATGAAATCTGGCAGATGAATATGAAGATAGCTTTCCTAAATAGAGAGCTGGAAGAAGATGTGTATATGATATAGTCTAAAGAATTCACATTCATAGATGAGTCTAAGGTATGCAAGCTTCAGAGATCCATTTATGGACTGAAGCTGGCATCTTGAAGTTGGAACATGCTGAAGAAAAAATCCTATTTTTCTTGTACAGGATCGTTCAAATCTGATTGGATCTGAAGAAATATTTCAAAATAAATTTCTATAATCCTAATTAGATCTGAGATATCTCAGATTTGATCCTAAAGATCTAATATTAATATTAAAAATAAAATTAAATCTGATTTAATTTTATACCTTTATTTTGGGTAATCAAATTATTCTGTGATGATCCTGATTGATCCTAAGGTTCTAGAAGGAGCCACACACACGTCTGGCCTCTACCGATATCCACTCGAGTAGGATCTAGAGGTCTTCTCCTTTTGAATCATCCCTTCAAAAATCAAATCTTGATCTAATCTTGAAGTTCTTCAAAACTTTTTTTGAAGAAGCAACGGTCGTCTCTTTCAACAGTGCTTCCTTCTTCCTGATCTGGGTGCCTTTTTTCCTTGGATGGTACTTGAACCTGTGCCCAACTCCTTGGGTGTGGAGAGGAAACAGAGAGGATTAGAGGAAGGCATGGAATAGAGGAGGGCAGCCTTGCAGCATGGTGAAAAGAAAAAGCACTCAAACCCTAGGCATAGACATGGTTTAAATAGATCCTACTGCTCCATGCAGTGCCACATCATTCCGATCAATCAGAGGCCTTCATTCAATCATATCAAATTCTGATTGGTGAGATGATGTCATCTAATCCAATCAAATGAGAGTTCCTCAAAAATCCACATAGGTGGCGCCAAGACTGGATAAAGCAAGAGTCTTTGGTGCCTAGGTATTTAAATCCATCATGAAACCCTGGAGTCCAATCTATATGGGACTCCATCTCTTATCCACATGGGGTGCACACCTAGGATGGCATGTGCCCTCTCTCTTGCCACTTTTAATAGGGGGACAAGAGCACCAGGTGCTCT
This sequence comes from Cocos nucifera, assembly GCA_006176705.1. Taxonomy (NCBI): domain Eukaryota; kingdom Viridiplantae; phylum Streptophyta; class Magnoliopsida; order Arecales; family Arecaceae; genus Cocos; species Cocos nucifera. The sequence continues at coordinate 263,770 of QRFJ01001469.1, read as the reverse complement.
TCTATAGGTGCATGACACATGGCCCTATGTCCAAGTGTCTAGGGTCAACTGTTAACCTATGTCTAGAAACATAAATTAGTAGGCAACAGGAATTGGCAAGTGTTGTCTTAAATCTATCTAATAAATTAAGATAATCCTTTTTTGATCTAGACAAGCTTCCATCAGACTAAGATAAGGTTCCTAAGTGAGCCCAAATAAATTTGGCTCGATCAAAACAAACCAAAATGATTACAAAAAAAAGAATATTAGGCTCAACTGTGTGCTAGCATGATTTTCTTGAACCTAATTGGATATAATCCAAATCATTTGAACTGGGTTAGTCCAATTGATAACATCCAAATCTAAATTTTTATTTGTGTGATTCAGTTAAGTTCAGTTTCGTATGGTAATGAGATATGTCACGATCTCTATCATCAAAATACCTTTCGATAGATCAAAACTTTTTTAATTCATACAATTAGAATGAATGATTATCTAAATCATTTTAATTGCTTCTAAAATCTACCAATGACACCTAGCAGTATATGGTGGCAATCCATCAGAATCGAATGCAAACCTCTCGGCACAGCTATCTGTGTGATGGGGTTCTTCTATCTTGAGCCCTGATAGGATTAGGGTTAAGGTGAACTCGTCAAACCCAATATCCATCATATGAATTAATCATTCGATTCGAGTCCAATGTGAAACTCTAATAGAAACTCTTTCTATAATTTTCACTCTGCCATGACCAAAGGCTTATAGACTCAATCTCATGATTGTCATAAGGCTACTTCTCATCTATCGAGGTAGAAAATCTCCTATTGAAGCAATTTAATTCCTACAATGAACATGCTATAGCCAATAAACACCTCAGAATTTTGAATGACTAGAAGATCAAGTTATGGTATAGTCAAACTATAACACCCTCAAGATGAACCGTGGATGCACCTCAGATCAAAGAACCAGATATACCACTGCAGCATCGAACGAGTCATCGATGAGAAGGTAGACTTTCTTATGACTGCTCGAGGTGGTCATGCTCAATGCCCTCATTCTCTAACGAGTATCTATACTTTCGCTCCAATGTCACGACACCGTAGACTCAAGACACTGATAGGTTTGGTGTATAGGGTGGAAGCATGGATTTTAAAGCAAAAATATGGAATCATATAAACCAAACCCAAACCCTAGGACCACCTCATTAGCAATTAAATCATATAACATATATTTATAACATAAAAGAAAGTATTAGAACATACCTCTTATCGCTAAATCCTAAATTGACCCTGATCGTCGGTAGCAGTCCGTCAGGCTTTCCACCAGGTGCCCACATGTTCACCCTCCAACGTTGATCCACACAGAGACTTGATCAAGACACTAGCATCTCTGATTTATATATTTAGAGTTCTAATAATAAGAACTTAAATTAAAAGGGCAAGATCTTCTTTAGCCTTTATGTCACCTTCCTTGCCTCTCCTTATTTATCTTTCTTTTTCTTTTGTCTTCTTAATTTTCCTTCCTAATCTCTTAGTCTTAAAATGATTTCTTATCCTTATAAGGACAAGATCTAGATAAGAGAAAGAAAGAATGAAAATTGGACAAAAAAAAACTCTTGTAAGAAAAAAAGATAATTTTCACACACACAGACTCATGGTGCGCACCCCTATTTATAATGTACATAGGGGTGCCAACTAAATTTCTCACGCCCTTTCCTCATCAATATCTCATGCCCCATCAGTCAATCTTACATCTTATCAGTAAATAATGAGATGTAGACTTAGTCCAAGAGGTGTCTTAAAGAAGAAGGACTCTTGGACTAATTCTACGTAAGTTATTTACAAAGAGTCGCAATATTTCATCTTTGGCGCCATCCTTTTCATCCATTATATCATATAAAAAGACCATCCAATAGCTCTAAAAAGGGATGCCCATTTAGCAAGAAGGTGTGGAGATAATCTTTCAATAGTCAAAGTCCTAAGAGACTTTGACTTGGTCCAAGAGGCATCAAAGAGGAGTGGGCAGCATGGAGTCTTGGGCGGCAAGGGGTCATGGGCGACAAAAATCTAATAACGAAGTATTTCATCTGCAGAAGGACTCTTCTGCACCCCATATCTGATGTCCATACCAATATAAAAATTTACGTGACATAACAAAATGGAAAAAGTCAAAGAAGGTAGGTGCCAACTAATTCCATGCACCAAAGAATTCTTTGCGCATGAAAGAGTTCCCACGCGCAAGAGAGAGACTCTCTGGCACATGGGATTTAGGTATATGGCACCCCAACTAAAGCCCAATCAGTCTAGGTTAATCTAATTCAAGATTAAATCCTATTTGGCTCAAGTCGGATCTAAATTAGCCCAAATCGGAAGCCGATTCGAATCCAATTCGAAACCAGGTGCTAGGGTTTGCTACATGTGCTAGCATGTTCATCTTGCAAACATGGTCTAATCCAATTAGACCCTTAATCAACTCTCTTTGTGTGTGATCCATTGGATTCCACATCTAACCAGCAGTGAGTCTGGGTGTGATTTGACCTAACCTGGTTAGAACTTAACCAAATCGATTTAAGTCAAAACTAGCCAACCCAATTTGACTTAATTTAGCATACTTTCTAATTTAATGATCAAATTAAAATTTTAATTTGATCGAACCCACAAGACATGATTGACATCTAGCAACATATCATGACTTTCTAGAAGATGTAAAATTTTGATGGAAATATCATAAATACCCTTCAGTGAAAATTATCATGCAACTAGATCCTTCGATCTCCCTACATTCTGAATATAATTCTAGGTATGAAAATATGTCAACCCCAATATCATATTCATTTCTCTTTCAATCTTCATGATGATGATTCATTTAATGAAATATTAGAAACTATTTCTAATTTTTCATCATGCTTTGATCAAAGTCTTCCTGAATCATCATTTGTTTGAAGCAAGTAGGATGCTATTTCCTCTTACCAGGAGAGATCGATTCCATGTTAACCTACTCACAACCTTCATATATATAATCTACCATATCCAGATCATCCCATACATAACTGAGTCATGAATGAGTATGAACCAAAATATGGATTTATATATATAAGATTCTATGGTAGTTTTAGGTCAAAGGATTACATGCACAAATTCCACTATGAGAACCATCTATTGACATGTAGATAAGACTCCATTAGATATTCTTGATTTGGATCAATTCAGTGAACTCATTCTCTAATGAGCACCCACATTCTTGTATTAGTGTCATACACAAGTTATTATGAGATCAATCACCCTCTAAATCGAGCATACAAAGAATGTGCTAGTCTCACCGAAAAACATTGATCCCTAACTCAATGTCCCATCGACTAGGAATATTTAAATTAGGATTTTAAGGTTTTAGGTCTCACTGATATGATCTTATCATAATCCTAAAATCATAGCCCTAATTTATAGGATTCATCATAATCTTAAATAAATAATAAGACACTGCATATGATGAAATAAATACCTTTATTTATTAAAAATATCATTACATGAGTTTGGAAGATAAAGAGCATCCCAAAAAATTAATTGACTTGAGAGCATATTCCTTTCAATCTTTCACTTGCACTAAAGCCAATCGCCCTTATATTTTAATCCCATACAATCAAGGTGGTGATTAAATAGTTGTAGTGGTAAAGCCTTAGTGAATGGATCTACTATGTTGTTCTTTGTATCCACTCGTTCTATGACTACATCTTGTCTTTCAATAATTTCTCGAACGAGATGGAAGCATCTCAGAATGTGTTTGAATTTATGATGAGACCTTGGTTCCTTTGCTTGAGCAACAGCTCTAGTAATATCACAGTAAAGTGGTACTAGATTCTCAATTTTAGGAATAACTCTCAATTCAATGATAAACTTCTTCATCCAGATAGCTTCCTTGGTGACTTCACTTATAGCTATGTATTCTACTTCAGTGGTGAATCAGCTATAGTTGGCTGCTTAGTACTCTTCCAACTTACTGCTCCACCATTCAGAGTAAAGATATATCCTGAAATGGATTTGCTATCATCTAGGTCTGATTGTAAACTAGAATCAGAATATGCTTCTAATTTAAGATCAAAACCACCATATACTAGAAAAATATCTTTAGTCCTTCTCAAGTACTTAAGAATATTTTTCACAGCTTTCCAATGATCCTCTCCTGGATCAGCTTGAAATCTACTTGCAATGCCTAAAGCATAAGCAACATCAGGCCTTGTACATAACATGGCATACATTATTGATCCAACAGCCGAAGCATAAGGAATAGAACTCATTCTATTTCTCTCTTCAGGTGTCTTTAGGAGACATCTTTTTAGAGAGATGTATGCCTTGACTCATGGGTAAATAACCTCTTTTACTCCCATCCATACTGAATCTTTTCAGTATTAAGTCAATGTACCTTGATTGGGACAAGCCTAGCATCCTCTTAGATCTATCTCTATAGATCTTTATTCCTAGTATATAGGATGCTTCTCCCAAATCTTTCATGGAAAACTTATTTGATAGCCATAATTTGACTGATTGTAATATTGGGATATCATTTCCAATGAGGAGTATGTCATCTACATACAGAACCAAGAAGACTATGGTTCTCCCACTAGTTTTCTTGTACACACATGGTTCATCAACATTCTTGATAAAACCAAACTCTTTTACTATTTCATCAAAATGGATGTTTCAACTCCTTGATGCTTGCTTTAATCCATAATTGGATCTCTTAAGCTTGCATACCTGATTTGGTCTCTTATTTGACTCAAATCCTTCTAGCTGTGACACATAGACCTCCTCCTCAAGGAAACCATTAAGGAAAACAGTCTTTACATCTATTTGTCATATTTCATAGTCGTGGTATGCTACTATAGCAAGCATAATCCGAATAGATTTGAGCATGGCAACAGGTGAAAATGTTTCATCATAATCAATCCCTTATTTTTGCCTAAAACCCTTAGCCACCAATCTAGCCTTATAGGTTTCAATTTGACCATCAGCTCCAATCTTTTTCTTAAAAATCCATTTGCATCCAATAGGATTTATATCCTCTAGTGCATCCACCAAAGTCCATACTTTGTTGGTGCGCATGGATTCTATTTCAGATTGCATGGCAGCCGGCCATTTGTAAGAGTCTTTTATTTTGACTGCTTCCGTATAGGTCAGAGGTTCGTCATTCTCAATGACTTGGGCTTCATTATTCTCAATAATGAAACCATACCTCACAGGTGTATTTCATACTCTTTTAGACCTATGGATAGGAGTTATGTGTTCTGGTTCTTTTATGTGATTATATGGTTAAGAAATTTCTATTTGATTTTTCTTGAACTTCACTAAGTTCAATATTTCTGCCACTGCCCTTTTCTAGGATAAATTTCTTTTCCATGAAAAGTGGCATGCCTACTTACAAATACCTTTTGTTCAGTAGGATGGTAGAATAAATATCCTATACTATTTCTAGGATATCCTATAAATAGACATCTGTCTGATCTAGCATCAAGTTTATGTCCAAAATTTCTTTTGACATAAGCTGGACAACCCCATATCTTAAGATACTTAAGATTAGGTTTCTTACTTCTCCATATGTCATATGGAGTACTAGATACAGATTTAGAAGGAACTCTATTCAAGATGTAAATTGCAGTCTCCAGAGCATGACCTCAGAAGAAAATAGGTAATTCAGTGAAGCACATCATGGACCGTACCATATCTAATAAGGTATGATTTTTTCTTTCGGCTACACCATTTAATTATGGTGTATAAGGAGGTGTCCATTCAGAGAGAATCCCTTTAAATTTAAGATAGTCTAGAAACTCACTAGATAAGTATTCTCCTCCTCGATCAGATCGAAGGATTTTTATACATTGTCCAGTTTATTTTTCGACCATACTTTGATACTCTTTAAATTTATCAAAGGCTTCTGATTTGTGTTTCATAAGATACACATATCCAAACCTAGATAAATCATTCAGTGAATGTTATAAAATAAGAGTATCCTCCTCTAGCTTGAGTTGTCATAGGACCACATACATCCATATGTACAAGTCCTAATAACTCATTTATCCTTTCTCCATGTCCACTAAATGGAATCTTGGTCATTTTACCCATGAGGCATGATTCACAAGTTCCTAATGATTCATAATCAAAAGGATCAAAGAACTTTTCTTTGTATAACTTGTTAATCCTAGCCTCACTAATATGACCTAATCGACAATGCCAAAGTAAAGTATTATTTATGTCATCTCTCTTACGTTTTCTATTTTCATCAATATGAAATATATTGTCATCCAAACATAGAGTCAACAAACCATTGCTAAATATGCCAAAACAAATATTTTCATTAGAATATTTGATCGAGCAACCTTCGCTCGTTACATTAAGACTATAACCTTGTTTTAATAACAAGGGTATAGATATAATATTTCTAATGATCTTAGGCATATAATAACAATTTGTAAGCTCTAAGATCTTCCAATAAGGTAACTTCAATATATTTGTCCCTACAGCTTCTGCTTGGATAGACTCTCCTCCAGCGCCATAGAGCTTGAAGTCACCTTTCTTCAAACTCTTAATTTTCTACAGCCCCTGCAAAGATTTGCAGATATGAAAACCACAGTCGGTATCTAATACCCAAGAATTTGAAATGAAAGAATTTAATGATAATATAGTATGTATCTCATACATACCTTTTGGTGCATTATTTGCACCAGACTTCACGGTTGCAAGGTAAGCCTTGCAATTCCTCTTCCAATGACCTATTTTGCCACAGTGAAAATAGGTCATCTATCCAGAGACCTTCTTTCCCTTTTTTCTACTTATTTATACCACTTTTAGGATTCAACCTTCTCTTTGAACCCTTTTTGCCTGCCTTCTTCTTGGAGATCCCATCCACAAGAAGAAGAGGAGCCTTATCTTTCTTGATATGGCTTTCTACTATCTTGAGCATATTTAATAGCTCAGGCAAGGAAGAATTTAGTTTGTTCATGTGATAGTTCACGACAAACTGAGAAAATGATTCTGGGAGTGATTGCAGGATCAAATCCTGACTTAACTCTCCATCCATAACAAAACCTAATTGACTTAATCGAGTGATTAGGTCAATTACCATCAAAACATGATTTTGTACGGATGTTCCTTCTATCATTCTTGCATACGAAATAATTGCTTAGATATCTCATATCTAGCAGTCCTACTATGCTCTCCATAAAGCTCTTTTAGATTGAGCAATATGGATTGAGTGTCCATGCCTATCATGCTGCCTCTGTAATTCATTATTCATAGAGGCAAGTATGATGCATTTGACAGTAAGAAAATCATTTTGCCACATCTTGTATGTGGACTTATCTTCATCTGTGGCATCATTTTCTAATGGCTTAGGATCAGGGGCATCAAGAATATAGGAGAGTTTTTCTTGACTGAGTACTATTTTTAGGTTTCTCAATCAGTCAACATAATTTTGATCAGTCAATTTATTTGAATCCAAAATTGAACGCAATGAAAGTGAAGAAGCCATTTAATCTACATAATAAAGAACAATATATAAGCAAACAACTCATGATGACAAACATAATTAAATTAGGACTTTAATTTAATTATGTCTCCCACTATTTAATCAAAAATCATAACCCTCTTATTGATTTTCTTAGTGAGAATAAGATCCTAATTCCTTATAAAAGGTCTTGTGGTTGCACAACAAACCTGTTATAAGTTCAAAGATAGGAAACTCTTTCCAATTGCACTTTATGCAACTCTTAAAAAAACTTTTGCCTCTAAAACATTAATAGCCTTGTGTTAGCACAACAAACTTTAATATTTTAGTTTAAATAGAACCCTTCATTTCTATACAGTCAAAATGAAATATAACTACTTTTGTGGTTACACAACAAAGTAGTATATTCAAAATGCTGTAAGCATCTCAATGCACTAGATTAATATTACATCATTTCCATGATAGATCTTATGGTTACACAATAAAACTAATATGGTTCTGGACATAATAAGAAACTAGTATGAAGGAAGGCCTTAATGTAGTGAATATAATACTAAGCATTTCAATCTAGAATTGAATTAATCGAATCAGCCAGGTAAATGGGAGAGAAGTGGGAGTCATTGCTTTCCTTAGACACCAATAAATTGGCCAGGTTCAGACAATGGAACCAATTAAAAACCACATGTTCTCTTTACCAATCATGAACCATTTTTTCCTAGACATCGATTGATCAATTAGACATCCTGACTGATTAAAGCTATAGATTAATTACACTACAACTTAATATAAATTTTAAAGAGAGATTTAAAATGGTCTCGATGTACATTCTGATTTAAAATCAAACTAAATGCCTAATAGCATCAATTATAATAAAATTTATATATATCTATTAACATGTATAATTATTCTAGGACAACCATCATTATATAGTGAATACTTTCCACTATATCAGGGCAACCTTTACAGAATAATATATACAATCATAATCTCATTATGATAAATAAAAGAATATGATCTCATCATATAAATAACATGCAAATAAACATAAAATATTATATCATATTTTTCATTTATGCCATTATACTATAAGCAAAGCATTATATGATTTAACCTAATAAGGCTTGCTCTGATACCACTGATAGGTTTGGTGTACAGGGCAGAAGCATGGAATTTCAAAGCAAAAACTATGAAATCATATAAACCAAACCCAAATCCTAGGACCACCTCATTAGTAATTAAATTATATAACATGCATTTGTAATATAAAAGAAAGTATTAGAACATACCTCTTATCGCTAAACCCTAAATTGACCCTGATCGTCGGTAGCAGTCCGTCAGGGTTTCCACCAGGTGCCCACGTGTTCATCCTCCAACGTTGATCCACACAGAGACTTGATCAAGACACCAGCACCTCTGATTTATATATTTAGAGTTCTAATAATAAGAACTTAAATTAAAAGGGCAAGACCTTCTTTAGCCTTTATGTCACCTTCCTTGCCTCTCCTTATCTATCTTTCTTTTTCTTTTATCTTCTTAATTTTCCTTCCTAATCTCTTAGTCTTAAGATGACTTCTTGTTCTTATAAGGACAAGGTCTAGACAAGAAAAAGGAAGAAAGAAAATTGAATAAAAAGAAACTCTTGTAAGAAAGAAAGATAATTTTCACACACACAGACTCATGGTGTGCACCCCTATTTATAATGTACGTAGGGGTGCCAACTAAATTTCTCACACCTTTTTCTCATCAATATCTCATGCCCCATCAGCCAATATCATGCCTCATCAGTAAATAATGAGATGTAGACTTAGTCCAAGAGGTGCCTTAAAGCAAAAGGACTCTTGGACTAACTCTACGTAAGTTTATTTATGAAGAGTCGCAATATTTCATCTTTGGCGCCACCCTTTTCATCCATTAGATCATGATAAAAAGCCATCCAATGGCTCTAAAAAAGGATGCCCATTCAGCAAGAAGGCATGGAGATAATCTTTGAATAGTCAAAGTCCCAAGAGACTTTGACTTGGTCCAAGAGGCGTCAAGGAGGAGTGGGCGGCATGGAGTCTTGGGCGGCAAGGGGTCTTAGGCGACAAAAAATTCCTTCTCAAAAATAATAAACGAAGTATTTCATCTGCAGAAGGACTCTTCTGCACCCCATATCATGATGTCCATGCCAATATAAAAAAAAAAAAATTTACATGACATAACAAAATGGAAAAAGTCAAAGAAGGTAGGCGCCAACTAATTCCATGCACCAAAGAATTCTTCGCGCATGAAAGACTTCCCATGCACAAGAGAGAGACTCTCTGGCATGTGGGATTCAGGTATGTGGTACCCCAACTAAAGCCCAATCAGTCTAGGTTAATCCAATTCAATGACCAAATCCTATTTGGCTCAAATCGGATCTAAATTAGCCCAAATCAGAAGTCGATTCGAATCCAATTCGAAACCAGGTGCTAGGGTTTGCTACATGTGCTAGCATGTTCATCTTGCAAACATGGTCTAATCCAATTAGACCCTTAATCAATTCTCTTTGTGTGTGACCCATTGGGTTCCACATCTAACCAGCAGTGAGTCTGGGTGTGATTTGACCTAATCTGGTTAGAACTCAACCAAACCGATTTAGGTCAAAACTAGCCAACCCAATTTGACTTAATTTAGAACACTTTCTAATTTAATGATCAAATTAAAATTTTAATTTGATCAAACACACAAGACATGATTGACGTCTAGCAACATATCATAATTTTTTAGAAAATATGAAATTTTAATGGAAATACCAAAAATACCCTTCAGTAAAAATTACCATGCAACTAGATCCTTCGATCTCCCTACATCCTGAATATGACTCTGGGTATGGAAATATGTCAACCCCAATATCATATTCATTTCTCTTTCAATCTTATGATGATGATTCATTTAATGAAACATTAGAAACCATTTCTAATTTTTCATCATGCTTTGATCAAAGTCTTCTTGAATCATCATTTGTTTGAAGCAAGTAAGATGCTATTTTCTCTTACCAGGAGAGATCGATTCCATGTTAACCTACTCACAACCTTCATATATATAATCTACTATATCCAGATCATCCCATACATAATTGAGTCATGAATGAGTATGAACCAAAATATGGATTTATATATATAAGATTCTATGGTAGTTTCAGGTCAAAGAATTACATGCACAAATTCCACTATGAGAACCATCTATTGACATGTAGATAAAACTCCATTAGATATTCTCGACTTGGATCTATTCAGTGAACTCATTATCTAATGAGCACCCATATTCTTGTATTAGTATCATACATAAGTTATTGTGAGATCAATCATCCTCTGAATCGAGCATACAAAGATTGTGCTGGTCTTACCGAAAAACATTGATCAACTAAATGTCCCATCGATTAGAAATATTTAAATTAGGGTTTTAAGATTTTAGATCTCACTGGTATGATCTCATCATAATCCTAAAACCATAATCCTAATTTATAGGATTCATCATAATCTTAAATAAATAATAAGATACTGCATATGATGAAATAAATGCCTTTATTTATTAAAAATGCCATTATATGAGTTTGAAAGACAAAGAACATCCCAAAAAATTAATTGGCTTGAGGGCATATTCCTTTCAGACACATCCATCCTAAGAAAGCAATCGTATACCAATCTTCCGGATCGATCACTATCCTTATGATGATCCTATGGTTAGGAGCTGTTTATGAGTTAATTATGAAAATCCATGTCTCAAATTTTCAACACTTGAAAATATGAATTATTATTATCATTAACTCAAAGAATGTATCACAGACACTTTAAATACATACTATGATAGAAAATAATTCTTTTATTAATTTATAGTCAAAATTATAAAATTGCCCTTAGAAGTATATTATAAGTGTTTAGCCAATCTGGCTTCTAGGACACACATCTAACAAACTCCCACTTGACCTAAAGCCAATTAGCTACAAATCTAAGTCCCATCTTCTCAAGTTGGGATTCAATCTTCTATTGGCTTAATGGCTTTATCAATGGGTCAGTCATATTATCCACAATGTCGACTCTGTTAACCTCGACGTATTCATTCTCAAGGTAATCACGGATGAGGTGTATCGCCGCTCGATGTGCTTAAATTTCTGTTAAGATCTCAGCTTCTTAGCTAGTGCTATGGAGCCATTGTTGTCGTAGTACAAAGGGACGGCATCTGATGGCATCACTCCGAGCTCTGTGGCTAACTTTTTGTACTAGAATGCCTCCTTTGCAGCCTCCAACATAGTAATGTACTTTGCTTCCATAGTGGAGTCTGCTATCACCATATGCTTGAAACTATTCCAACTGATAGCTCCATAATTACAAATAAATAGACTTCCAAATGTCGACTTTCGATCATCTATATCGGACATAAAATTGGAGTCTGTATACCCCTAGATCTGGAGTTCTCCATTACCAAAGACTAGAAACATATCCTTAGTTCTTTTCAAGTACTTAAGGATACATTTCATAGAAGTCCAGTGCTCTTCGCCTGGATTTGACTGATACCTACTCATGACACTCACAGCATGGGCGATATCAAATCGTGTACATAGCATGGCATACATGAGGCTCCCTATTGCTGAAGCATAAGAGATCTTACTCATGCGTTCAATCTCCTCGGGTGTGCTAGGATAAATCTTCTTAGAGAGATGCATGCTATGTCTGAAGGATACTAAACCCCTCTTAGAGTTTTCATGCTAAATCTCTTCAGCACCTCCTCTATGTACATTTTCTGTGCGAGACCCAACATCCTATTTGGTCTATCCCTATAGACCTTAATTCCCAGAATAAAGGATGCCTCTCCTAAATCTTTCATAGAGAACTCCTTAGACAATCACATTTTAACTATAGTCAATATGGAAATATCATTTCTAATTAGGAGGATGTTATCTACGTATAGTACAAGAAAGACAACAGCACTCCCACTGACCTTTTTGAAAACATGGGGCTCCTCCTCGTTCTTGATGAATCCAAATGATTTGATTACATCATTGAAATGAGCATTCCAACTTTGAAATACTTGCTTAAGTCCATATATGGATCTTTGCAGCTTGAATACTTTGTGATCATTATCACTGGATGTGAAACCAAGTGGCTGTTCCATATAGATATCTTTCTCTCAAGATATCCATTTAAGAATTCTGTTTTCACATTCATCTACCATATTTTATAATCAAAATAGGCTCCAACAACAAGCAATATGTAGATGGATTTGAGCATGGCTACTAGCGAAAAAGTATCCTGATAATCAATGTCTTCGCGCTAACTATATCCTTTCACTATGAGCCTTGCTTTGAATGTCTCTATATTTCCATCGGTATCTATCTTTCTCTTAAAGATTCATTTACACCCAATAGGTACTATACCTTTAAATGGATCTACCAAGGTCCAGACTTGGTTCAAATGCATTGAGTCAATTTCTGATCTCATTGCCTCTAACCATTTCCTGGAGTCGATATCTGATATCGCCTCATCATAAGTTTTAGGATCATTACCATGAATTCCATTTCTTATGAGGAACATTTTCTCTATGTCTTCTCATATAGTACCTAAGTACCTTTAAAGAGAATGAAAAATTCTACTTGATCTATGAGATGGAGGAGGTAGTGTCTAAGTTGGCTCAATATAACTGGGTTCCATAGGTTCCTTAGCTCATTTCTCATCGGAGACTTTCTTCTCGAGTCTAATCTATCTTCCGATGCCACTATTTAGAATAAACTATTTTTCAAGGAAAATGGCGTGTCGACTTCAATCATATTATGATCTTCCGGGAGATAGAAATAATATCCTAATGACTCTTTAGGATATCCAATAAATCAAGCTCTAAGGGACCTAGACTCTAATTTGTCTTCCTGTTGTCTCTTGAAATGGGCCGAACAATCCCAAATTCTGAGATGACTCAGACTTGATTTCTTACCATGCTATATCTCATACGGTGTGGTAGGAATGGTCTTAGAGAGAACCCTATTTAGTAAATATATAGCGGTCATCAAACTATGTCCCCAAAGAAACTTAGGAAGGTCCATGAAACTCATCATGGATCGGACCATATCTAATAGGATCCAATTTCTTCATTCTAAAACCCCGTTGCATTGAGGCATTCCAGGTGGACTCTATTGAGAGACTATGCTATTATCCTTAAGATTGTCCATAAATTTTTGACTAAGGTATTTGCCTCCTCGATCTGATCGAATAATCTTAATTGATTTTTTTATTTATTTTTCTACTTCAAGTCTAAATTTTTTAAACTTTTTAAAAGCTTCAAACTTATATTGCATCAAATACACATACCCATACTAAGATAAATCATCGGTAAAGATGATGAAGTAAACATAATTGCTCCTAGCCGGTACATCAAATGGGCCGCATACATCAGTATGTACTAGGGCAAGTAGGTCTGTGGCCCTTTCCCTATGTCCTACAAAAGGGAGCTTGGTCATTTTGCCATGAAGGCATGATTCATAAATTGGATATAACTCGAAAGTCAACGAACTTAATAGCCCAAATTTTTCCAATTTGTTAATCCTATCTTCAGCTATATGACCTAGCCTAAGATGCCAAAGATACCTATCATTTAGACTATTCCTAGGTCACTTTGATCCTATGGCATTCACATTTTACTCGATATTAAAAATAGAAACATCAATATATAACTGGTAGAGACCATTTATAAGAAAATCACTTATAATTTTATTTCTTTCATAAAAAATATTATAATGATCCTTAAGAAAACTAATTACATAGCCTTCTTATGCTAAACATGAAATAAAAATCAAATTCCTACTTACTGCAGGAACATAAAAATAGTCCCTAAGAACTAATCTAATCCTGATGGTAATCACAGAGGGTAGGTTCCCATGACTATAGCAGCTACTCTTGCTCCATTCTCGATGCATAGGATCATCTCACCATCCTTCAGTCTTCTGCTATCCTCAAGATCCTGCATAGAAGTGCATAAGTGAGTACTAGAACCAGAGTCAAGCATCCAACTGGATGCAGAAGAAATCATAAGATTAGATTATATAACGAGCATACCTCTAGAAGGACATGCCTCCTTCTTATTCTTTAGGCTGGCCAGATACAAAGGACAGTTTCGCTTCCAATAGTCGTCAGTGTTGCAATGAAAATATTTTTCTTTGTCAATGGCCTTCTTCTTCAGCTCTATCTTTTTCTTCTTCCCACCATCCACCTTCTACTTCTTTACAGACTTCTTCTTCTTTCCAAAAGATTTTTTCTTAAAAGAAATTCGCTCCATAGTAAGTACTGAGCCTTTAGAATCTTTCATAGAAAGCTCAGTAGTAACCAGCATATTCATGAGTTTAGCTAAGGTATTCTAAAGTTTATGCATATGGTAGTTCATGATGAACTGTCCATACGCATCAGTCAAGGATTGCAAAATTATATCAATTTGCAGATCCTGATCTAACTTGCCACCAAGCTTCTCAAGCTCTTCTAGGTCCTTGGTCATCATCAGACAATGATCTTAGATCGACTATCCATCATGCATCTGAGCCTTAAATAGTCACTTAGTGATTTGATATTTGGCTATGCAACTCTATTCACCAAACAACTCTTGCAGGTGAGCCAACATTTGATGGCTAGTCTTAATATCTTCATGCTAGTGCTGGAGCTCATCAGACATGAAGCCCAATATATAATACCTAGCTTTGTTATCTTCATCAGTCCACTTCTCGAGAGACGCTCTCTGATCAGCGGATGAACGGGCTGATAAGGTGGGAGGATCCTGTTCCAATACATGAGTCAACTTTTCAAAATCTAAAATAATTTTGAAGTTTCAGAGCCAATCCTTGTAGTTGGCTCCGGTCAGTTTATGGGTGTCCAAGATGCGGGCTAGTAGGTTGGATGCAGACATCTTCCTGTACAGAGTCAAAATTTCTATTAAATTTTATAATTAGACTTAATCAATTTATTTAGGAGTTTCATTTTTAAATAAATTAGATTTCCACTATTTACTCGAATTCCTACACTCCGTTGGCAGAGATGCAAAAATCTTCATAATTATTGATTTCTAATGGATGGTGCGGTCCCACCGACTGGCTCATCACCTCATCTAATAGTTATTGGTGATAGGTCAATCGATGAGTGGATAACTCTTATCCAATGATTCTCTAATCATGGTGCACCAAATCTGGTCTCTAATTCATGAATCTCACCTTATCCAAAATATTGATCTACTCCTTAGTTAAGTCAGATCCATCATTTGCATGAATTGAATTTCTGATGGGGTCTCTCACCGTATCCGAAATATTGAGCCCAACCCATCCTCCAACCCATAGTATTCAATGCCTAATAGACATGGTTGCATCTTTTCGATGTAACTGAATCACTGTATCCAGTCAAGAACAATCAACCCCGGAAAGGGCCCACACATCTATAATGATGGAAGATCTTAGACTTAATATTTTCTTAGAAAGATTTAATTTAGATCTCTTTAAACTTGACTTGACTTAGTCATAACAATTATGACTAACCTAGTGGTATGAGTTGGCTCAAATTGTTAGCCATCTCAAATCAGAACTGGATCGACACAAATGGCTAGATAAGTGAGACCAGTGGAAGGGATATGCTATTAACTCAACAAAAATGCATTTAGGTCGAGTAACTCACAATTAAAAATCAATCGATCGTATTCGCCAAACTTACCTTAGATACCAAATTATGGAATCAGAATCAATTAGGTTAGCCTACAATCCAGGCTCGAACCATGGAGCCAAATTAGGTCTTGACTTGATTGAGTCACATCTCAATATGATTCAATCTTGATCCAGACTTAATCCTATTAGGCTGATCAAAATTAAGCTTGCTTTGATCCCACCTAACCAACTCTTGATTCAATTTGATCAACCGCTAGACTTAATTGAGCTATCCAAGCCCGAACCCAATTTTATGAATATGGCTTAGATCTAAAAATTTTTAATTTTTAGATCTAATTAATTTTATAATCTTAATTCTTAATTAAGTTTTGGGTTCATGAACAAAATATGTAATAAAATTTTAGGGTTTTAAGATCTAGAATTTTATAGAAAAATAAGTTTTGGTTTCTAATTAAGAACGAACGCACAGCACCCTTCGAATGGAAGGAGAGAACCTTTAAATCCTACTTTGTTCTTATGATCAGATGGCTAAGGGGAACGTCTTAATCAGAAATATAATTTCTACTACAAAACTAGTCAGATCTTAATCATATATCGCATATACAATTAATGATCTAACTTATACATATTTTGCATACTTCTCATATATCATGACTAAATTAAATACGCATGCTTTCAGATCTAATATATCATATATAATATCTAAAAAATAAAATTTAAATTTGATTACATCAAATAAAACTATTTTAGATATTTTATAGAACTATTCTATAACTAGTCTAAGCATGCATCTTTCATATCTAATATGAATAAAATAAAAATTAAAAATTTTATTTTTTAATTTTTAAATCTGATTATAATAATTATAATATTAAAAAAATAAAAATAAATTAAATCTAAAATTATATTTAATTAATTTAATAATATGATTATACTAGACTATACATAGAATTATTCTATTACTAGTCTAGTCATGCATCTCATACATTATAGATCTAAATCATAAAATTTTTAATTTTTTAATTTTAGATCTAATCATATCTGATATGATATATAAAATCTTTCAATATTAGATCTTAAATAAAAATTAAATTAGATATAAAATAGATCTGATGAACTACCAATCTGGCTCTGATACTAATTGAAAGAAAAATCCTATTTTTCTTGCATAGGATCGTTCAGATCTGATTGAATCTGAAGGAATATTTTTAAAAAAAAATTTATGATCCTAATTAGATCTGAGATATCTCAGATCTAATCTTTAAGACCTAATATTAAAATTAAAAATAAAATTAAATTTAATTTAATTTCATACCTTTGTTTTGGGTAATCAGATTATCTAATGATGATCCTGATTGATCCTGAGGTTCTGGAAGGAGCCATGCACGTGCCTATCCTTTACCTATATCCACTCAGACAGGATCTAGAGGTCTTCTTCTTCTAAATTATTTCTTCAAAAATTAGATCTAGATCTGATCTTGAAGTTCTTCAAAACTTCTTTTGAAGAAGTAGCGGTCATCTCTTTCAGTAGTGCTGCCTTCTTCCTGATCTGGATGCCTTTCTTCCTTGGATGGTACTTGAACCTATGCCCAACTTCTTGGACATGGAGAGGGGAGAGAGAGGATCAGAGGGAGGCATGGAAGAGAGAAAGGTAGCCTTACGATGTGGTGAAAAGAAAAAGCACTCAAATCCTAGGTGCAGACATGGTTTAAATAGATCTTGTTGCACCATGCAGTGCCACATCGTCTCAGCCAATCAGAAGTCTTCATTTAATCAGATCTAAATCTGATTAATGGGATGATGTCATCTGATCCGATCAGATAAAAGTCCCTTAAAAATCCATATAGGTGGCGCCAAGACTGGATAAAACAAGAGTCTTTGGCGCCTAGGTATTTAAATCCATCATGAAACCCTGGAGTTCTATCTATATGGAACTCCATCTCTTATCCACATGGGGTGCATGCGTAGGGTGGCGTGTGCCCTCTCTCTTACCTCTTTTAGTATGAGGATAAGAGCCCTAGGTGCTCTCCTATAGGCGCATGACACATGGCCCTATGTTCAAGTGTCCAAGGTCAATTATTGATCTATGTCTAGAAACAGGAATTAGCAGGTGATAGAAATTGGCAGATGTTGCTTAAATCCATCTAATAAATTAAGACAATCCTTTTTTAATCTAGATAAGCTCCCATCAAATTAAGATAAAGTTTCTGAGTGAGTCCAAATAAATTTGGCTCAGCCAAAATAAACCAAAATGATTATAAAAAGGAGAATGTTAGGCTCAATCGTGTGCTAGCAAAATTTTCTTGAACCTAATTGGATCTAATCCAAATTAATTGAACTGGGTTTGTCCAATTGATGACATCCAGACTCAAACTCTTGTTTGTATGATTTAGTTAGGTTCAGTTTCGTATGGTAATGAGATATGTCGCAATCTCTATCAACGACATCATCGAAATACCTTTCGATGGATCAGAACTTTTCTGATTCATACAATTAAAATGAACGATTATCTTAATCATTCTAATTGCTCCCAAAATCCACCAATGATACCTAGCAGTATATGGTGGCAACCCATCAAAATCGAAAGCAAATCTCTTGGTGCAGCTACCTATGTGATTGGATTCTTCTATCTTGAGCCCTGACAGGACTAGGGTTAAGATGAACTCGTCAAACCCAATATCTGTCATATGAATTAATCATTTGATTCGAGTCCAATGTGAAACTCTAATAGAAACTCTTTCTATCATCTTCACTCTACCATGGCCATGGGCTTATAGACTCAATCTCATGATTATCATAGGGCTACTCCTTGTCTACCAAGGTAGATAGATCTCCTATTGGCGCAATCCAATTCCTACAATGAATATGCTATAGCCAACATACACCTCAAGATTTCGAATGGCTAGGAGATCGAGTTATGATATAGTCAAACTATAACACCCTCAATGTGAACTATCGATGCACCTTAAGTCAAAGAATCAGATACACCACTGCAGCATCGAGCCAGTCATCGATGAGAAGGAAGACTTTCTTATGACTGCTCAAGGTGATCATGCTTAATGCCCTCGTTCTTTAATGAGTTTCGATACTCTCGCTCCATTGTCTCCATACCATAGACTCAAGACACATCTATCCTAAGAAAGCAATCATACACCAACCTTCCGGATCAATCACCATCCTTGTGATGATCCTATGGTCAGAAGCTGTTTATGAGTTAATTATGAAAATTCATGTCTTAAATTTTTAACTCTTGAAAATATGAATTGTCATTACCATTAACTCAAAGGATGTATCACAGACACTTTAAATATACACTATGATAGAAAATAATCTTTTTATTAATTTATAGTTAAAATTATAAAATTATCCTTAGAAGTGTATTACAAGTGTTTAGCCATTTTGGCTTCTAGGGCACACATCTAACACATGCATTTTGATAAACTAATTAGAATGTATGGCTTCGTTAAGAATGGAGAGGAATCCTATATTTATAAATGGGCTAATGGTTCTATATTTATATTTCTTTTATTATTTAAAGATGATATTCTCTTAATCAAAAATGACATCCCTGTATTGCAAGGAATAAAGTTTTAGTTGTCATCTCAGTTTTTCATGAAGGACTTAGGAGAAGCATCCTACATCTTAGGAATGAAGATGTATAGAGATAGATCTAAAATGTTACTTGGATTGTCTCAGTCCATGTACATAGATATTATGCTGAAGAGGCTCAGCATGGAGAATTCAAAGAAAGGCTATCTTTCGATAGGCCATAAAATTTTTCTCTCAAAAAAGGACTGTCCGACAATACCTCTGAAGAAACTTTTCTACTAGACAGATCAGATTGGATCAGATGCAATGGAATTTAAAATTTTTTAGATCCAATCCAGCATATAGTTCATAGATCTAATTACAAAAATCAGCAACTAAACATTCATAAGAGTGGTGATCACATTACCTTGCAAGGATAGACGATCTCCATGCTCTGATGATCTAGTCTTGATCGAGGTTCACCTTCGAGCCGCGCATGTGCCCAGCCTCTATCAATATCTACTCAGGATCAAATATATACATCTTCTCCAACTTTATTTGGCTTCAGCAAGTCAAATCTGGATCTCCTAGATCTACCTTCGATCTAATCATCAACAGCACTTTGATCGGTACATGATCGAATCTTTTTTCTTGTACAAGCAGTACCCAACCTTCGAGCACTTGGATCAGCCCAACTCCTTGGGCATGGAAAGAGAGAGAAAGGAATTAGAGAGGAGAGAGAGAAGGCATAGAGGAGGAGAGGTAGGGCTCCGCACTTTCTAAAAATGAGATGCTAAATCCTTTAGCGGGTTTACTATTTATATAAATAGGAAACCTAGAGTCCTAGGACTTTAAGTCTTTGATCAGATCGAAAACTTAAAGCAAAAGGACTCTCCCATGAGATTTGGTGCCCACTCTCATTTCTCTATTATTTTTGTCAAACGAAATAATATGGGGCATGCACCATCTTATCCATTTAAGATAGGTTGGTGCCATATAACTTCTCCCTCCATTTGAAGTTTAAATCCAACAACATTTGTTAAATTTAAAACAAGTTTGAATCATTCAAACTTTATCCTCATCTCCACCCACAAGGGATGCACGCCAAGAAAGAACGGGCGTGCACCCTCTCTCTTTAGAAAGCAGATGGCGCATGCCCCTATAAGAAAAACTAGGGGGCATGCGCCCCAATTCTTCTATGCACAAGACCAAGTCAAAAATAAGGGGCACCCACTTTTGGTGCCCTCTCATTCTTATCCACTTCAGGAGATCAGGACAAACTATTAATCGATGTCCAGGCAAGCCAAATCCAATTTGGCTAAGCCAAATCCAATAGGAAATCCAATGTAGGAGAAAATTAGGTTTAATTATATGCTAGCATAACTTTCTAGAACCTAATTGGATCTAATCCAAATTAATTAGACTGTATGAGTCCAATTGAAAACATCCAGAGCCAAAATCCTTGTTTGTGTGATCCCATATGTTCAATTCTATATGGTAATGGGATATATCATGATCTCCATCATCGAAATCATCAAAAAAAATTTTGATGGATCAAAACTCTTTTTGATTTAGCCAATTAGAATTATTGATTATCAAGATAATTCTAATTGATCTCACAATCCATCAGTGACACATAGTAGTATGTGGTGGCAATTCATCAGAACTAAATAAGAATCTTTCGATGCAATTATCGTGTGATTTAATTCTTCTATCATGTATCTCGATAGGATGGAGGTTAAGATTAACTCGTCAAACCTCATACCTATCATATGATAGAATCAATCGATTCAAGTCTAATGTAAAATCCTAATAGAAACTTCTTTTTATTATTTTACAGTGCCATGGCCATGGGCTTTAGGACTCAATCTCATGATCATTATAGGGCTACTCCTCTACCGAGGTTGATAGATTCCATCTTGGTGTGATGCAATTCCTATAATGAACATGCTATACCCAACATACACCTTAAGATTCCATATGACTAGAAAACCAAGTTATGATATCGTCAAACTATAGCACCCTCAAGGTGAACTGTTGATGCACCTCGAGTCAAAGAACCATCCATACAACTATAGCAACGAGTGAGTCATTGACGAGAAGGTAGACTTTCTTATGATTGTTTGAAATTAGTCACGCTCAGTATTCTTATTCTTAACAAGCATCTATACGTTCGCTTTGGTGTTTTTGTACCATAGATTCAAGATATATCTATCCGAAGAAAGTGGATCAATCATCATTCTCGTGATGATCCAACGATCGAAAGCATTTTATGAATTAATTATGACAACACGTCTTAAATTCTCAACTCTTGAGAATATGTGTTATCATACTCATTAACCCAATGGATGAATCACAGACATAATTTAACATAAATATGATTGAAAACGTATCCAAATTTTATTTATAAGTTAAAAATTATAAATTATGTCCATAGAAAATATTACATGTGTTGGCCAATCTAGCTTCTAAGGCATACATCTAACAAACTTTCACTTGATCTAAAGCCAATTGGCTACAAATCTAAATCCCATATTCTTAAGATGGGTTTTAGTCTTTTGTTGGCTTAAAGGCTTCATCAGTGGATCAGCCATATTATCCACGGTGTCAACTCTTTTCACCTCGACGTATCCCCTCTCGAGATATCCGTGGATGAGGTGGAACCGCCACTCAATGTGATTGAATTTCTGGTGAGACCTTAGCTTCTTAACTAGGACTATGACACTATTGTTGTAGTAGTAGAGAGGGATGGAATTAGATGGCATCACTTCTAGCTTCGCAATAAACTTTTTGAGCTAGAATCCCTCGTTCATAGCTTCTAAGGCAGCGATGTACTCTACTTCCATAGTGGAGTCTATAATCACTATTTGCTTGAAACTCTTTCGACTTGCGGCACCACCATTGCATAAGAACAGGCTTCCTGATATCGACTTTTAGTCATTAATGTCAGACATAAAGTCCAAATCAGTATATCCCTGCACTTGGAGTTCTCCATTATCAAAGATCAAAAATATATCCTTAGTCCTTCTTAAGTACTTAAGAATAATTTCACAAAAGTTTAGTGCTCTAGATTCGACTGATATCTGTTTGTGATACTTACAGCATGGACGATATCAAGTCATGTACAAAGCATGGTATACATGAGGCAACTTATTGCCGAAGCATAGAGGATCTTGCTCATGCATTTAATCTCTTCTGGTGTATTGAGGTATATTTTCTTGAAGAAATGAATGCCATGTCTGAAGGATACAAGACCCCTCTTGGAGTTCTCTATACTGAACCATTTCAGCACCTCCTCAATGTACATCTTCTATAATAAATCTAGCATCCTCCTTAATCTATCTCTATAGACCTTGATCCTTAAAATAAAGGATGCCTTACCTAGGTCTTTCATAGAAAACTCCTTAAATAACCAAACTTTAATTGAGGTCAACATGAGAATATCATTCTCAATTAGGAGGATGTCACCCACATACAATACAAAAAAGACAACAGCGCTTCCACTAATCTTTTTGAATACACATGGCTTCTCCTTGTTCTTGATGAAGTCAAACGATTTGATTACATCATTGAAATGAGTATTCCAGCTCCAAAATGCTTGCTTAAGTTCATAGATGGATCCTTGTAATTTGCAAACTTTGTGATCACTATCATTGGAGGTAAAACCAAATGGTTGTTCCATATAGATATCTTCCTCAAGATATCCATTTAAGAATGTCATTTTTACATCCATTTGCTATATTTCGTAATCAAAATATACTGTAATGACAAGCAATGTGTAGATGGACTTAAGCATGGCCATTGGCGAGAAGGTATCCAATAGTCAATGCCTTCGTACTAACTATACTCTTTTGCCGCAAGCCTAGCTTTGAATGTCTATACATTCTTATCTGCACCAATCTTTTTCTTGAAGATCCATTTACACCTAATAGGTATAATACCTTTAGATGAATCTATCAAGGTCTAGACTAAGTTCGAGCGCATTAAGTCAATTTCTAACTTCATCATCTCTAATCATTTCTTGGAGTCGATATCTGATATTGCCTTATCATAGGTTTTAGGATCATCTCCATATACCCCATTTTTTGTGAAAAATATTTTCTCTACATTCTCTAAAATAATACCTAAATATCTCTCAGGAGGATTAAAAATCCTGCCTGACTTACGAGATGGAGGAGAAAGTATGTGGATCGGCTCAGACTGAATTGATTCCTTAGGTTCTTTGGCTCATTATTTTTTAGATACTTTCTTCTTGAGCCTAATCTATATTTTCATATCTTCATCTTGAATAAATTATTTTTTAAGAAAGATAGTGTGTCAACTCATAATCACATTGTGGTCTTCTAAAAGATAAAAATAATATTCTAATAACTCCTTAGGATATCCGATAAAACAAGCTCTAAGGAACCTAAATTCTAACTTATCCGCCTATTGTCTTTTGACATGAGTTGGACAATCCCAAATTTTAAGATGACTCAAACTCAGTTTCTCACTATGTCTCATCTCATATGATGTGATAGGAACGATTTTAGAAGAAACCCTATTCAGTATATAAATTATTGTTAAAAGATTATATCCCCAAAGAAAAATGAAAAGGTCTGTGAAGCTTATCATGGAATGGACCATATCTAATAGGATCTGATTTCTTCATTCTAGAATCCTGTTGTGATGAGGCATTGCAGATAGAGTTCATTATGAGACTATGCCATGTTTCTTGAGATAGTACAAAAATTTCATACTAAGGTATATGCCTCCTTATCTGATTATAGAACTTTAAAGGGTTTTTCAATCTATTTTTTCACTTCATGTTTGAATTCTTTGAACTTTCTTAAGGTCTCAGACTTATGATCCATAAGGTACATATATCCATACCGAGAAAAATCATCGATAAAGGTAATGAAGTAGAGAAAATCTCTAGCCGGCACATCAAATGGGCCACAAGCATCTGAATGCATCAGAGCAAGTAACTCATGGTCCTTTCCCCATGTTTCATAAAGGATAGCTTGGTCATTTTTTCTTGAAGGCATGATTCACAGACCGGATATGACTCAAAAGTCAATGGACTCAATAGTCTGATTTTTTTCAATCTATTAATCCTATCTTCTTCAATGTGACCTAGCCTTAGGTGCCATATGTATTTTCATTTATATTATCTTTAGATCGTTTAGATCCTATGACATTCATATTTTGCTCAATATAATTTACAGAAACATCAACATGTAACTGAAAAAGATCGTTAATAAGAAAACCACTACCAACTTTATTATTTTCAAATAAATGTTACAGTGATCCTTATAAAAACTATTTATATAATCTTCCTACATCAAGCAGGAGATAGAAATTAGGTTCCTGCTCGCAACAGGTGCAAAATAATAGTCTCTAAGTACTAAAATGCCGCTAGATGGTAGTCGTAGAGGGTATGTTCCCATGACCACAACAGCAATCTTTGCTTTCAGCCTCCTGCTATCCTTAAGACTCTGTAAAGAAGTGCACAAATGAGCACTATATCCAGAGACAAGCACCCAACTAGATGTAGAAGAAACCATTAGGTTTGTTTCAATGACGAGCATACCTTCAGAAGGTCCACTCTCTCTTGTTCTTCAGAGTTGTCAGGTAAGCAAGGCAGTTCTGCTTCCAATGGCCATCTTAGTTATAGTGTAAACACTTTTCCTTCTCAACAGCCTTCTTCTTCGATCCTGCCTTCTTCTTCTTCTTCTTCCTCCTCTCAACCTTCTATTTCTTTGCAAATTTTTTTTTTTTCCAAAAGACTTTCTTTTAGAAAAAGTTCACTCCACAGCAAGTACTAAGCCCCTTTAACTCTTTAAGGTTTCCTCAGTAATCACCAACATGTTCATAAGCTCGGCCAAGGTGCACTGGATCTTATTCATATGGAAGTTTATAATAAACTACCCATATGAATCAGTTAAGGACTATAAAATCACATCAATTTGCAAGTCCTTATCCAGGCACATGCCAAGCTTCTCAAGCTCCTTCAAGTCCTTGATCATTAACAAGCAGTGATCATGGACTGACTGCCCATCATACATCTATATTTTGAACAATCGCTTGGACACTTCATAGTGAGCTGCATGATTTTACTCACCATATAACTCTTACAGGTGAGCCAGCATTTACCGGGCACTCCTTATGTCCTCGTGTTAGCACTGTAACTCATTAGACATTGAAGCCAATATATAGCACCTAACTTTATTATTGTCATTTAACCACTTCTCATGAGATGCTCTCTGATCAGTGGTCGAATGGGCTGGGAGAGGTGGAAGGTCCTGATCTTGGACATAGGTCAATTTTTCAAAACTCAAAACTATTTTCAAATTTTGGAGCCAATTCCTAAAATTATGTTTGGTCAACCGATTGGTCTCTAAGATTCTAGTTAAGGGGTTGGAAGCAGACATGATTCCTATAGAGAGTCAAAGTTTCTAGTTAGATTCTATATTTTAACTTAATTAATTTATTTTAAAAATTTTATTTTTAAAATAAATTAGGGTTTCTACTATTTTTTTGGATCCCTACACTCTCTTGGAAGAAATGCGAAAATTTTCATGATCAATAATTTTTAGTGGGTGTTGTGGTCCCATCGATTGACTCAACACCTCACCTGATAGTTATTAGTAATGAGTCAGCCGATGAGTGGACAACTCTTGTCCAAAGTTTCTCTAAACATATTACAACCAACATTGGTCTCTAGTTCATAAAGCTCACTGTGCCTAAAATATTGCTCCACTCCTTAGTTAGGTCAAACCCACTATTTGCACAAAATGAATTTATAATTAGGATCCTCACCATATTCGGAATATTGAGCCCAACCCTTCCTCAATCCTGTAGCATCTCATGCTTAATAGTATGGTTGTATTTTTTTAATGCAATTGAACCACTGTATCTAGCCAAGAACAATCAACCCCGAGAAGGATCCGCACAACTACAATGGTGGAAGACTGCATGACTTAATATTTTAGAGAAAAATTTTAATTTAGATCTTATCCTTAATTAGTCATAACTGTTATTACTAACCTAGTGGCATGGGCTAGTTTGAATTATTGGCAACTCAATACAAAACTAAATTGACATAATTGGCTAGGTAAGTGAGATCGGTGGAAGAGATATGCCATTAACTCACCGTAGATGCTATCTAGGTGAATAACTCTCAATTAATGATCACCGATCGTATCTTTTGGGCTTATCTTAGATACCAATTTGTCAATTTAGAATTGATCAGGTTAGCCTATAATCCATGCTCAAACCGTAGAGCCAAATTAGATCTTGAGATGATTGATAACATATGGCTGTTAGTCGATCTTAACCAAACTTACAACTATTGGACTAGTTAAAGAGCACTTTTGATCCCATCCTAACCAACTTTTGATTCGGTTTGATCAACCACTCATGCTAGACTTAATCAAGCTACCTATCCCCTGAACCCATGTATTATGAAAATATCTTAGATCTTTTAATTTATAATTTTTAGATGTAATTATTTTTATAACTTAATTCTTAATTAAGTGTAATAAGGTTCATAAATCAAAACATGAAAAATAGATCCTAGGATTTTTTTGATCTAAGGCTTAGCAGAAAGTAAATTCTTCTATTCCCTGTTCTTCTTCATGAGGATGAATATAAGCGACACCCCTACATGTCATAAGAGCATCCCATCGAATGGAAAGCGAGGGTCTTTAAAGCCTTTCTTACTCTTATGACCAGATGGTCATGGCAATATCCTCATTCTGAGTACTAGGCTACTAAGATTTGAATCTAGATCTATAACATGCATATATCACATATATGAAGATAGATCTAATCTAATCATGTTTTGTACACATACATCTTATGTATCAATTAAAAATATATCTCATGCATTTTTAAACTTATACTATTTTTTATCTCATTAAAAATTACAATCTAGATCTATGTAATCTAGATCTATGAACCAATAATCTAGCTATAATACCAGTTGAAGGAACTTTTCTACCAGTCGAATTAGATTGGATTAGATGCAACAAAATTTAAAGATTTTTTAGATCCAATCCAGCATATAGTTCATAGATCTAATTGCAAAAACCAGCAACTAAACATGCATAAGAGTGATGATCACATCATCTTGCACAGATAGATGATCTCTATAATCTGATGATCTAGTCTTGATTGAGGTTCACCTTCGAGCTGCGCATGTGCCTAGCCTCTATCGATATTTACTCGGGCTCAGATCTACACGTCTTCTCCAACTTGATTTGGCTTTGGCAAGTTAGATCTGGATCTCCTAGATCTGCCTTTGATTTGATCATCAACAGTACTTCGATTAGCACACAATCAAATCTCCTTCTCTTGTGCAAGCAACACCCAACCTTCAAGCACTTGGATCAGCCCAACTCCTTAGGCATGGGAAGAGAGATAAAGAAACTAGAGAGGAGAGGTAGGAGGCATGGAGTAGGAGAGGTAGGGCTTCGCACTTTCCAAAAATGTGACGCTAAACCCTTTAGCAAGTTTTCTATTTATAGAAATAGGAAACCTAGTCTTAGGGCTTTAAGTCTTTGACCGAATCAAAAACTTAAAGAAGAAGAACTCTCCCATGAGATCTGATGCCCACTCTCATTTCTCCATCATTTTTTTTGAACAAAATAGTATGGGGCATGCACCATCTTATCCAAATAAGATAGGTAGGTGCCCTATAACTTCTCCTTCCATTTGAAGTTTAAATCCAACAACATTTATTAAATTTAAAACAAGTTTGAATCATTCAAACTTTATCCTCATCTCCAGCCACAAGGGGCGCGTGCCAAGAAAGAAGGGGTGTGCTCCCTCTCTCTAAAGAAAGCAGATGGCGTATGCCCCCATGAGAAAAACTAGGGGGCATGCACCCCTTTTCTTCTGCGCACAAGACCAAGTCAAAATTAAGGGGTGCCCACTCTTGGCACCACCTCATCCTTATCCACTTCAGGAGATTAGGACAAACCATTAACCAATGTCTAGGCAAGCCAAATCCAATAAGAAATCCAATGCAGGAGAAATTAGGTTGAATTATATACTAGCATATCTTTCTTGAACCTAAGTGGATCTAATCCAAATTAACTAGACTGTACGAGTCCAATTGAAAACATCTAGAGCCAAAATCCTTATTTGTGTGACCCCATAGCTTCAATTCTATATGGTAATGGGATATATCTTGATCTCCATCATCGACATCATTAAAACTCTCTTCGATAGATCAGAATTCTTTCTGATTCAGCCAATTAGAATTATTAATCATCAAGATAATTCTAATTGATCCCACAATCCACTAGCGACACCTAGCAGTGTATGGTGACAATCCATCAAAACTGAATAAGAATCTCTTGATGTAGTTATTGTGTGATTTGGTTCTTCTATAATAAGTTCTCATAGGACCAAGGTTAATTTTAACTCGTCAAACCTCATACCTATCATATGATAGAATCAATTGATTTGAGTCAAATATGAAACCCTAATAGAAACTCCTTTCTATTATTTCATATTATTGTTGCCATGGGCTTTAGGACTCAATCTCCTGATCATCATAGGACTACTCCTCTACGGAGGTGATAGATCCCATCTTGGTGCGATCTAATTCTTATAATGAATATGCTATAGCCAACATACACCTCAGTATTTTATATGACTAGAAAACCAAGTTGTGGTGTAGTCAAACTAAAACATCCTCAAGATGAACTATCGATGCACCTCAGATCAGAGAACCAAACATACAACTATAATAATGAACGAGTCATTGATGAGAAGGTAGACTTTCTTATGACTGTTCGAAGTTAGTCATGCTCAGTACCCTTATTCTTAACAAGCATCTGTATTTTTGCTCCAGTGTCTCAATACCGTAGATTCAAGATACATCTATTCAAAAAAAGTGATCGAACACTAATCTTTTAAATCGATCACCATTTTTATGATAATCCTACGATTGGAAGCAGTTTATGAGTTAATTATGACAATACATGTCTCAAATTTTCAACTCTTGAGAATATGTATTATCATTCCCATTAATCCAATGGATGAATTATCGATATAATTTAACATAAATATAATTAAAAAAATAACCTAAATTTTATTTATAAGTCAAAAATTATAAATTATGCTCATAAAAGGTATTACATGTGTCAGCCAATCTGACTTATAGGGCATACATCTAACAACCTCAAGAGAGAAAGCATATGAGTAGGATGCCATATGCCTCGGTAGTGGATTCTATTATGTACACCATGATATATACAAGATCAGATATGGTATACTCACTAGAGATAGTGAGCAGATACTAGTCTGATCTAGGAGAGAACCACTGAAAGGTTGTAAAAACTATCCTTAAGTATTTGAAAAATATTAAGAATCAATGGCTTATTTACAGTGAGTTAGATTTAAAACTTGTGGGATTTACAAACTTCAGTTTTTAATCTAATTATGATGATAGTAAAAGTGTATCTTGGTATGTATCTATCCTTAATGGTAGAGCAATCTACTAAAAAAGTTTCAGACAGAATACTATGGCTGACTTAGTTGCAAGGCAAAGTATATTATAGCATCCGATGCTACTAAAAAAGCTATGTGACTGAGAAAATTTATCACCGAGCTCAGAGTGGCATCCTTTCTTGATGATCCAGTCTTATCCTACTACGATAGTGGAGCCATTGCTCAAGTGAAGGAACTAAAGTTACACCAATGGACCAAGCATATTCTGCATCGCTACCTCCTTGTTAAAAAGATCATGGATTGAGGTGACGTCGAGCTTCAGAAGATCGATGGAAAGAAAAATCTAGCCAATCTATTCACTAAAGCCCTTGTGATAATCACCATAAATTTATAAATAAAAGCATTAAATCATATATTAATTAATATTTATTTAAAAATTAATATTTTTATTAATATTTTTTAGAAAAAAGCTTGCCAATTAAAAAGCTCAATTTATGGATTCAAACAGATTAAATTTCAAGCAAATCAAAACTAAATTGGAAAAGTTACAAAAGTCAAAATTTATAAAAAATGAAAAAAAAATCAGCCGATCCAACGAAAACCAGCCCACGCACCCAGCCCGACTGACCGTAGCCCATAGTCCAGCAAAGAACCAGCCTAGCAGATCGGCCCATCAGTGACACAGCCAGCCAAAGCCCACACGCAAAGCAAGGCCACAGCCCAACTCCACTATTCGGCTGACATTAGGATGACATCATTTCCTCATGCGGTCTATGGTGGATTGACTGCCAGTGTGGTAGGCGTAGACCCTTAAAGGGTCTACGGAATAAACCATGCAGCTCATGAGGGCAAAATTAACATTTTGGATGGTGTGGCGGTTATGGATTGGTTGCAGTCTTCACGGTGCCCGATCTACGATGGTCCAACAGCACAATTTTGCACCATCTGATGGCTCTCGTCTCTCTCGATCGGCATCCGATGATCAAGAATAATTCTAGATTTGATCAGGACTTCCCAAACGCTCTAGCATGCAATCCAATAGGCAAAAACACTCCTGGCTAAGATCTAACAGTCCAGAATCAATATGGGTGATAATTTAAGGCTGCCCATGGATTTTTTTGATGAAATCTATGGCATTTGATCAAGATCCAATGCCAAAACTTTCTAGCAAGTTTGATTTTGATCTAGACTATGATTTGAGTCCAACAAGGACTCATAAACTCCTTCTTTTCCCTCGATTTAAGGGCCTGATATGCCAAACTTGAAAGAAAGAACCTCCCTTATGGGGAAATTAGCTCTCTCTCTCTCTCTCCTTCTCTCTCTCTTCTCTTCTCTCCTACTCTTTTCTTCTTTCTTTTTTTTTTCTTTTCTTTTTCTAAGAGATTCCAATATGCTAGAGGCTAGCAAGATTAATTTCATGTACGGCTAGAGGTCTCATGTCTAGGAGAGTAAGGAAAGTCTTCCAAGCATGAAAGTTTGTAATTTGAACCATGTCTTTCTTTTTATTAAGCAATAAAATTTCTTCATCTTTTACTTGCCTTTCTTATTTATGCTTTAATATTGAATTTCTTATAATTTATAACTAAAAAGATAGATCATGATCATGAAAAGATATGGTCTATACTTAAGTTAGGATAAAATTTAAGATTTATGTTTTAATATTTCATTTCTTATAATTTATACCTAAGAAAATATATCATGATCGTAGATAGATACAGTCTGTACTTAGATTAGGATGAATTATAAGAAATAATCAAATTTATGTTTCTGTTCTTTGATTGCATGATCAAATAGTCTATGTCTGTGAAATGGGCCATAATCGTGTTAGATATGGTCCATGCTCGGTAGAATAGGTTATGTTAGAATTAGATCAAAAGAGCATACATCTCATAAGATTGCATGTTGACAATAGAAAGATTGTATGAATCAATTATAAATTTGAATATTAAAAAATAGAATTAAAATCCTAGATAACTTTTTTTTTATTCTTAATTAATTCTTAAATTCTAATTAATTAATTATTTATCTTTTTTTATTTTAATTTACTAAATTTAAATTAATTCTCTTTAACTTATTTATTTAAATTTTTATTTTAAAGATTAATTTTAATTTTAATTTTTTTAATTAAAATTGAATGTAACTTAGTCTTTAATCTCTGAAAAAATCGATACCTAATTCACCATTATCTTAAATATTAAAATCAAGTCTAATTTTTATTTTTTTTATAACAATAAGTAATCAAATTTTTGGCATCATTATCGGAGATTGTAGTATGATTGCTTCTATAAAAATTAAAAAAATTAAAAAAATTTAAAATAATTAATTAATTTTTTATTTATTACTTTATTATCTTATTATTTTATTATTTTATTTTATTACATACTTTATTTTATTACATACTTTATTTTACTATTTTATTTTCCTGCTTTTTATTTACTGCTTTTCTACTTTTGCTTTTCATACTTTATTCTGTTGATTAGTAATTTATCTTTTATTATCCATCAATTTAATTTAATTGCTTAACTACTTGTCATTTATGCTTTCTTTAAATTTCTGCTTTTTATTAATTTGCATATATAATTTATTAATTACTTTCTAGCTAGATTACTTTAATTACATAGTTAAATAATTATTTTATTTTATATAATCAATTTACTATATTTTATAATTTAGAATAAATTATTATTTTAAAAGTTGATTTAATTTCTTAGGTTATCTAGTTATCTTTTAAGACTAGTATAATTTACTTTCTAATTAGTTAGATTCTCTAAATTAGTATAGATAAAATCTAACATAACTAATCTAATTAACTTAATTAAATCCTATCTTTTATTTTTCTTGCTTTACATAACCTAATATAATAAAAAAATAATTACACCTCATAACACTTAATTAATAAAGAGAAACTAATTAAACTTTAAAAAATTTAATATATTTGGACACCTTGTTTTGTTTGCATTGCATATCCATAATATACTTTAAGGGCATAACCCATTAAATAAGATAAGATGGAGATTTGATCATCCTTTCTTAGCCCATAAACCACCATCCTTCATATTGTATTGATCCAGACCTTAATTTAAAATTAATTAGATATTGGCTCCTAAGGATATTCGAGCTCATTAGGATAAAAAATCTTAAAAGTTGGACCAAATTAGGGTTAGTCAGTTTGACTAGTGTCTAAGGCAAGTGGTTCAGGAATTATGTCCTGAAGAAAGGTGATTACTTAATTGCATCGTTAACTTACCTAGCCAAGATAATTGGTGGCTAAGAAAGCAATGGAGGGACTTCCACTGTCCTTACACTTATCTGAATAGTTGAGTGGCTGATTCTTTATTAGATGATTTGAAGGTGACCTTAGTAGTTAGGAGCTGTCTAGATCTATATTAACCCTAGGATAGAGAGTCCATGCTTGCTTAACTTATTTACTATTACAATTAAAATACTCTTCTCTATCATCTCTAGATCTAGGATCCTCTAGGTTCTCATCTTTAGAATTCTTTCTTCTCACCACTTTTCTCTTTTTTTTTAAAATAAAATAAAATAAATAATAATTAAAAGAGGATTGCTCTGATCTAGAATCCTTGATTGCACATAACTGAATAATCAGAAGAATTCAAGATGGATCTCGAGAGTAGAGTGGATGAGCTATCCCATAGATTAGATAGTCTAATAGCCAATAAAAACTCTTCATATCCATCTTTTCTTCCTACACAATAAGTTTGTGTAATTTGTTCGAGCCCCACTCATTATGCAAGTGAATGCCCACACCAATTTTTTGAGCATATGTATGAGCAAGTTCGTCAAGATCAAACCTAAATGGCTTATAGACTAGGAAAAATAATCCATACTTTAACACTTACAATCCAAGTTGGGAGACTTAACCAAATTTTTCATGGCAATCACAACCAGTGGTCACCCGATGTCAAAAAGACCAACATTCATGGTTGCACCTTATGATGTGCCTTACCCACATTATCAATCTTCTTCAAATAATAATGAGTCAACTTTTGAGGAAAGGATTCAGCAAGCAGTAGACGAGTTAAAATTTACCAATCAACCATTGAATAATCCAGAGGACCAAAAGCTTAATTCTTTAGAAGAATGCTTAGAAGTTATGATAAAGTCACAAAATGACCTTGTGCAGACCATGAACCAACTGATAAGTTCAAACTTCCAAGCCATTGCCCATCTAGAAATATAGTTGGGTCAGTTAGCCAAGACTGTTAGTGAAAGTAAGTTATCCAGTAAGCTCAAGAGTGAACTTGAGGGATCATACCTAGCTAAAAGTTTTAATGTCCCTATAACTTTTCTTGAACAATCACATATAACTCTCAAGAAAGAAGTGGTTATAAAACAACCTTGCGATACTAAAAAGATCCTCTTAGACCATATTACTGAGGTAGCAAAATATAGAAAAGAATAAAAATTATGGGATAAACCATTTCCATTATCATCTCCTTTAGCTATGGTTATAGAACAATCTTGCACAACTAAAAAGATCCTATTAGACCATATAACTGAGACAAAAATATATAGGA
This sequence comes from Cocos nucifera, assembly GCA_006176705.1. NCBI lineage: Eukaryota > Viridiplantae > Streptophyta > Magnoliopsida > Arecales > Arecaceae > Cocos > Cocos nucifera. The sequence continues at coordinate 229,144 of QRFJ01001469.1, read as the reverse complement.
AAGAATCAAAATGGTGGAATGAACTAATTCCATCACCTTACTTACTTATAGATCTATTTTCAAGTGCCTTAAAATCACTTAGCCCTTTTAACGGGATGGGAGGACCAATTGATGAGATGATGGAATCAATAGAGACTTCTTAAGAAGCTTCACCCATAATTCTTTTCTCAAAATTCATTAAAGCCCTATTTGGCTCATTATGAGATGGATGATTTTAATAACCAAGTAGATACACTCTACCCTAAAATCACCCCACCATGGATTGAAGAACTTGAGCCACTACCTAATCCACAAATAGCTCCCTTGTTAGAACTACCAACTGATCAAGATTTGAAAGCACATCCTGATGAATCTACTGACATCCTACCAATGATACCTATCCAGGAAGATCAACTTATGGATGTTCTAAAAGCACATAAAGAAGCTGTTGGATGAGATATCACTGAAATAAGGATAACGATTTTATGAATGATTTTTCTATGTTCAGCACTACTTTTGAGGATGGCCTTCAAAATCTATCTATAATATTAAAATGATGTTTGGAGGTAGTTTTAAAATTAATTTAGAAAAAGTGCCATGATTTAGATCAGGAAGAGTCCATGCCAAGACACCTTATATCCAAGAAAGGGAGTGTGGTAGATCAGGTTATATTTGAAGAAATTTGCAAACCACCTGTTAGATATGTGTGCCCTAGAAGCCAAAATTGGCTGACACTTGTAATACACTTCTAAGGATAAAATTATAATTTTGATTATAAATAATAAAATAGATTATTTTCTATCATATATGTGTATTTAGTGTCTATGATACATCCTTTGAGTTAATGGTAATGATAATTCTTATTTTTAAGAGTTGAAAATTTAAGATAAGAATTTTCATTATTAACTCATAAAATGCTCCTAACCGTAGGATCATCATGAGGATGGTGATTGATCTGAAAGGTTAGTGTACAATCGCTTCTTTATAGTAGATGAGTCTTGAGTCTACGGTATAGAGACATCGGAGCAAGAGTACAGATACTTGTTAGAGAATGAGGGCACTGAGCGTGACCATCTCGAGTAGTCATAAGGAAGCCTACCTTCTCGTCGATGACTAACTCGATGCTGTAGTGATGTGTCTGGTTCTTTGATCTGAGGTGCATCGGCAGTTCACCTTGAGGGTGTTATAGTTTGACTACACCATGACTCGATCTCCTAGCCATTCGGAATCCTGAGGTGCATGTTGGCTATAGCATGTTCATTGTAGAAATTGGATTGCACCAAGATAGAATCTATCTACCTCGATAGAAGAGGAGCAGCCCTATGATGATCATAAGAATCAAGTCCATAAGCCCATGGCCATGGCACAGTGTGAAATAATAGAAAGAGTTTCTATTAAGGTTTTCATATTGGACTTGAATCAAATGATTAAATCATATGATAGAAATTGGAGTTTGACGAGTTCACCTTAACCCTAATCTGATCGAGGCTCAAAATAGAAGAACTTAATCACATAAGTAGCTACACCAAGAAGTTCATTTTCAGTTTTGATGGGTTACCACCATATGCTGCTAGGTGTCACTGGTGGATTTTGGGAGCAATTAGAATGATTTAGATGATCGATCATTCTAAGTTGTCTGAATTAGAAGAGTTTTGATCCATCGAAAGGAATTTCGATGATGTCGATGATGGAGATCATGATATATTCCATCACCATACAGAACTGAACCTAACTAGATCACACAAACAAGAGTTTGGATCTGGATATCATCAATTGAACTAACCCAGTTCAATTGATTTGAATAAGATTCAATTAGGTTCAAGAAAATCATGCTAGCACACGATTGAGCCTAACGTTCTCCTTTTTCTATCATAAAAGTTGTCTCGACTGAGCCAAATGAGTATGCCGACTCATCTTTACCTGATCTGGCTGGAGCTTATCCAAGTTAGAAAAGGGTTATCTTAATTTATGAGATAAATTTGAGACAACACCTATCATTTTTCATCACCTGCTAATTCTTGTACTTTGACTTGGTCAAATATTGACCTTTGATCGTTGGACATCTGCCCATATGTCATGCACTTATTGGAGAGCAGATAGGGGCTTGTCCCCTCTCTGAAAATTAGAAAGAAGGGAGTGCACGCCTAGGATGGCGTGCGTCCATGGATAGGAATGCTGGAGTCCCATACGAATGGGACTCCAGGTTGCTTCTTGATTTCTACTTAGGTGGCCTTTAGGTATCTACTTTGATCAGTCTTAGGCGCCATCTAAGAATGAACCTGTGAGTCTCTCATCTAATTAGATCAAGTGATGTCATCCCACCAATCAGATTTAGATCTGATTGCACAAAGCAATGTGATTGGCAGGGGTGATGCAACACTACATGGCGCAACAGAGTCTATAAATAGACCCTGTCTGTGCCCACTTCCAAGCTCTCCTCCTCTTAGCCATGCCCCAAGGCTACCCCTCTCCCTTCTCCATGCCACCATCTGGCCCTCTCTCTCCTCTCCACACCTAAGAAAGTTGGGCCTTCAGATTAGTGCGAGTCAGGCAAGAAATAGCTGACGAAAAAGGAAGAAGGCAGCACTACTGCAGAGACGATGGGTGATCTTCAGAAAAAATTTTGAAGATCCTCTAAATCAGATTCAGATCTAATTTTTGGAAAAAAGAAAGAGAATGAGAAGATCTCTAAATCCAATCCGAGTGGATACCGATAGAGGCCAAGCGCTTGCATGGCTAGATCCAGAACCTCAGAGCTTCGGCAGGATCATCAATGGATAATTAGATTACCTAGAATCAAGGTAAAATTAATTCAAAATTAATTTAATTTAATTTTTTTATTTATCAGATCATAAAATTAGATCTAAAAAGTATCAGATCTGATTAGGATCTAAGAGAAAATTTTTGAAATATGCCTCTCGATCCAATCAGATCTGAACAAACCTGACCCAAAAAATTAGGATTTTTCTTCACCACCATCCTAATTTTAGTCCAATAAATACAAACTCTTCCTGGCCATTATAAAAATTATAGTAATTTTAAATTTTGGTTTAATATGCTTGCTCCTTACACTCTATTAGTTAGGGCTATGCTTAACTGCCAAAAAGTATTCCATGAATGATTTTCTGCCATGATGACAAGACCTCCTGATTAGTCCTATCTTTTTGGAATCTTGAAGGATGTGCTAAAATTGATTATACCTTGTTGATTCCATGATTGATTTTGATGATTGCCAAACTTTGAGTATTTGAGTATTTAACCATGTGTTTCATGAGTGGATGTAGGTATTTTCAAGTATTTAAATTGAAGAATCATTTCAAAAAAATATCTACAAAAATTTATCAAGTCAAGATTCTTAAAGAAAAGATTTTTCTTAAGCTTCCAAATATCAGAAGAAAGAGAGCTCTTTGATCAAAATAAGAAAGACATAAAGTAGAAATCAAATAAAAATCAAATATCCTTGATTGATGCAAAAAAAATCCTCAAAATAATCTTGGAGCAATTTTCGAGATGTCTCAAAATTTTTTCGAGAGCTCTCGAGTGGACTGGCACACCCAAATGTAGCTCTAGCATGATTTCGAGAGATCTCAAATTGAACTCGAGATGTCTCGATCTTAGAAGATAGAAACTTAGTTTCTATGCTTTAAGAGCGAGAGGTCTCGTAGAATTTTGGAGAGGTCTCATAGTTCCGATGAGATGTCTCGATTCAAAATCGAGAGATCTCAAAATTTGATGAGAGGTCTCGTGAAAAATTGAGAGGTCTCGTTCTACGCAAATAGTCTTCAATGGATAGTTTTGCATTGGCTATTTTTTGACCCTAATGACTATTTTAGAGCTCCCAACAGCTAGAACTCTTACTCTAACCATCTCTAAAGATATTTAAAGATAGAGAATCAATTGAAAAAAAGGAAAAATGGATTTAAAGAGAGATTCTTTTATTTTCAATGAGGAACATTGAATATCTAAAGAAAAAAAAAAAGAGAAAAAAGTTATGCATAGATTTCAGCAAGCCTTCAAAGCAATCTTCTCCAACATCTTCTTCATCCTCTCAAGTATAAATTGAAGAAAAGCCAAGCTTCGATCGAGCACATCATTAGCTTCTTCATTGAAATTTAAAGAGTTTCATTTCTATTTTTATTTCTATGCTGAATTTCTATACTTATATTTTTTTATTCCTTTACAAATTTTTTTGAGAAAAGAAACTTGGGGATTAGGCCCATCCATGCCCAAAATTGGATATTATAGGTTTTGTTGGTAAGCCCGAAAAACCAACTAGATTAATAGTGATCCCAAAAAATTATTAGTGTAAGATTTTGGTTGGTGCTCCTGTGAAAATCAACTAGGTTTATTTGTGAGTCTGAAAAACAAACACACTATAATCAAGAGTAGATTATAGTGAAAATCTTAAGATAAGCTTGGAGAGTGGATGTAGGAGTGGATTGCTCTGAACCACTATAAAACCTTATGTGTTTATGTCGTGCTTTCAATTCTTGCTTCACTTATTTTATTATTTATTTAGATTAGCTTTCAAATTCCTTCATAGCATTTGCTTATCCTAAAACCGTTGCTGCTTATATTGTTTACATTTCAACCACCCCACTTAAGTTAAAATTAAAGCACATACTTATTTAGAAAGTAAATTTAGTTAAAATTTATAAAAATTCAATTCACCCTCTCTCTTGGGTTGCTATCTCTGAGCAATAATTGGTATCAAAGCAAATACTCTATTATTGATTTTTGACATAACCGTCAAGAGTAAAAGATCTTGGCAATTCAAATGAAATCTTTTTTGAATGAAGGTCATTCTATTGATCATCCCCCACTGTTAAATGAATTAAATTACATACATTAAAAAATTAGAATAAAAGTTTTTATACAATCACATGACTATAACCTATAAAAAATTATTGTTAATGGCCCTCACATATAAAATACATCATTTATTGATGAAGAATCAATGCATCTAAATGCTAAGGCTTTAAATATACTTTATTGTTCATTAGATATAAATGAAGTCAATCTAATTTTTTCTTACATTTCAGCAAAACAAGTTCAGAAGAAATTGAAAACTATTTTTGAGGGAGCAAAATAAGAAGAAATATCAAGCTCCAAAGAAGACAAGAAAGCTCATCCCAACCTATGCCTCACAGCTCATGAGAATAAAAAGAAAAAAAAATAGAAGAGGAAACAAAAGAAAAAGAAAATATTAATTAAGAAGGAGTAAAGCAAAGAAATGAGAAATAAAAAAGAGGAAGAAAGTACTATAAATTTTTGCCTCATGATCAATGAAGATGAGATAAATTTTGAAAATTCTTTTCAATTTACTTTTGATGAGTTATTTGAAGCCTTCAATAATTTAATAGATGAATTTAAAAAACAAAGGCTCAAAAATAAAGAACTCAAAAAGTCTAATTTTCTTTTAGCTGATGAAAAGAATAAATTATTAAATAAAAAAGGATATTTTGAAAGAAAGAAATTCTTTGGCTAAAGAAAAGGATGTACTATTCAAATCTGAAAAATCTTTAGTTGAAGAAAATATTAAGTTGAAAGAGAAATTCGAAAAATCAAAGCTTTACATTGAGGAAAAAGAAAAACTCCTAAAATCTGAAAATTTTCTTTTGGAAGAAAATGCTAAACTAAAAAAAAAATTAAAATATTGACATCTATGTTCAATAAGTTTACAATCGGATCACAAAAGCTTCAAGCAATATTGAATAATCAAAAAGCTATTTTCAATAAAGCTGAAATTGAATATAACTCCTTAAGAAAATAGAAACTTGTTAAAAATATGTTTACAAAAGCTTATTCTAAAAATCACTCTATAGTTTATTTTAAATGTAACAAAGTAGGCCATAAAATTTTTGAATGTAATATTAAAAGAATTGATCATACTTTGATTAAGCAAATATGGGTTCCAAAAGAAACCATAAGCTCTAACCTCAATGGACCCAAGATGGCTTGGGTACCAAAATCTAGCAAATGAGTTTGTAGGTACATCAAGGATCCAATAAAACTAAAGAAGAAAAATTCTTTTGATGGATGCCTTTAAAATAAAAATAGATGAATGATGCTATTGGATAAAATCTAAACTTTTCTCACATCATGCCATCGTTGTTTGATTGATTTTGATGATTTATCATTGCTAAAAATAATCATACTCTATGAATTGAAAGTTTGATGTATTGACTTTAATGATTTGTTAACATGTATGCATATAATAACTCCTCTCATATTTCGATAAGTATGATTGATTTTGATGCTTACAATAATTTAAATATTTTATTTTTTAAATTAATATGCTTTCCTCTATATATCAATGATTGAAATGATTAAACTTGAAATTTAGCTTGAAATTTTAAGCCTCCCCAAATTAATTTTATAATTGATGAATTTAAATTTAAAAAAAATTGCTTAATTGGGTTTGAATGTCTTAATTGCTAAATTTACAATTGAATCAAATTTTGACTTCCCCTATAAGATACCTAACTATCAAAATTCTCTTAAAAATGTGTATGATCCAAGTACTTGAAGATGAGATATTAAATTATAAAAAATCATGTACTTGATTGATATACAATGCATCCTAGTTTGATCTTTAAAGTTTTGAAAATCTCCTAGTCGAATTGAACTCATAGAGCCTTCATCTAGTTTTTCCTTGATTTGATCTTATCCTATTTGATTATCGGAACCCTCTAATTGATTATTTTTCATGATCCTCTAAATTTTCTTGAATATCTCTTTTGATCATCGATTTGATTGACTCTTTGATATTAAAAGAAAAATTATTGATGAACATTCTTACTTTATTCCAATTGATTGATTTTGAAAATTGAATTTGAAAAATAATCTTCTTGAATCTTTTGAAGTTGATATCTAACAAGATGTTTCAAGAAAATTATCATTTATCTTCAAAGCTAAACTTTTAAAGAGGACTTCAATTTTAAGTGATTGATATCAAATATTTTACTATTTATCATGTATTTAATTGATCTATTTTTTGGCAAAAAGAGAAGAATGTCTTTGTTTCAATCTGATTTTACACAGTTATATTCTTGATTTCGTATCATTTGAGACATACTCAAAAATACATAACTTTTCTAAACCTAATTGCTTGATATTTCTTAGAAAAAGGAAGAGATGATCTTTTTGAAGAATAACTAAAATTTTTTTTATGATTTATCTTAATTGATTTGCTAATATTAATTCAAATTGATTTATCTAAATCAATTTATCTTTATCAATTCAAAACTAAATTCATTAGTATCAAGCTGAACTTGTAAATTAATCTTTAAATGATATTGAACTGTTAAAATAATTATAATTTGATCTAAATTTTAATTTAATTAGTATCAAGAAATTTTTTTCTAAAAAAATTTTCACTCTTGGTATCATTGGTATCATTCTTACCTTGCATTTTATTATATTATTTTTTGACAAAAGAATTAGATATGATGTCTCAAATCTATTTTATATTGATATACTCTTGATATGATATCTCTTGAGATAAGTTCAAAGAATCTCATATATTTTTTTGAATTTAATTAAGTGAATATTTTGTTTGATAAATACTTATTTCACTCAATTGATACTTATACTTTTAAATTTTATTTAATTTTTAAATAACTTTATTTGCTAAAGTAAGGAGAAGAAAATATTAAAGAAAGAAATGATTAATTATTTGAAAAGAACTTTGAAATTGAAAATATCTTTCAAATTTAGAAAATCTGAATTTAGTAGTTAAATTCATATTAAATATGTTTGATTTAAAAAAGGAAAGAGAAAACTTGTAAGCTAAAATAATTAAGCCAAAATTATGAAAAATAGGGGAAGATAATGTTATTGAAACATTAAAAGAAAAATGATTTCTTAGTATCTCCAAAATAAGAAAAGAAATGCCTTTCATCTTAATTTGATTGAAGATTTTGATCTTAAGCTCTCAATCAATTAATTTATGAACTTCTGAAATTGAGCTTTATCATACTTATTTAATTTGATATACTTGATCTAATTACTCTATTTTATTTTAAAAAAATTAGTTGGAGTTAAATTAAATTTAAAAATATTTTTTTACTCTAAGGAATAAATTTTTAAATAGAAACTCATTTGAGAATTCAAATTTAATCCTAAATTTTTATGTGCAGTGCAAAATTCTTATGAATAATTTATATTGAAGTAATTTTTACTCAAAGCAATGAATAATTGAAAATATAACTATCTTTTGCTTTGATTTTATTTATTTTACTTTACTCGATACATATCTTTTCGAACTTAATTGACTGAAATTTTTTAAGAAAAAAAATAAATATTAAAATATATACTATACTTAATTTCATGATTAAATCTTTTAAAAAGCTCTATTCTTCTTAAAGCTTAAAAGTGTATATTTGAAAATCAGATTAAAAAAGATCATATTCATTTACAAAGAGGGAGAGCCATTATTATTTGAACTCAAGCTAAGGTTTTGAAGAGAAAGTTATTTTATTTTTAAAAAAGAGATGATTTCTTTGATTTGACTTCATAAATTTGATATATCTTTCAATTTAAAGCTTTGATATTGATTTTAATAATTTTTCTTATTTCTTCTCATGAGTTTTTTGATATTGTCAAAAAGCGGGAGAAGTATGTTGAGTATATGCTTGAAGGATTGATGCTTAAGAAGCTTAAAGTTTTGATGGTTTAAAGATTAATTGAGAATACTCAAGAAGTGTACATTCATGTGTCTGATCTAATACTTCATGTCTTCATGATACATATTAGCAAAATACATTGAAATAAATTATTTATTTTTATTATACATATACTCAAAGTTTTGCCATCATCAAAAGGGGGAGATTGTTGACTCCATGATTGATTTTGATGATTGTCAAACTTTGAGTGTTTGAGTATTTAATCATGTGTTTCATGAGTGGATGTAGGTCTTTTCAGATATTTAAATTAAAGAATTATTTCAAGAAAAGATCTACAAAAATTCATCAAGTCAAGATTCTTAAAGAAAAGATTTTTCTTAAGCTTCCAAAGATCATAAGAAAGAGAGGTCTTTGACCAAAATAAGGTAGCCATAAAGTAGAAATCAAATAAAAATCAAATTTCCTTGATTGATGTAAAAAATTTCTCAAAATAGCCTTAGAGTAATTTTTGAGATGTCTCAAAATTTTTTCGAGAGCTTTCGAGTGGACTGGCACGTCCAAACGCAGTTCTGGCATGATTTCGAAAGGTCTCGAGTTAAACTCGAGATGTCTCGACCTCAGAAGATAGAAATTTAGTTTCTATGTTCCGAGAACGAGAGGTCTTGCAGGATTCTCGAGAGATCTCATGGTTCTGACGAGATGTCTTGATTCAGAACCAAGAGGTCTCAAAATCTAGTGAGAGATCTCCTAAAAAATTAAGAGGTCTCATTCTACATAGACAGCCTTCAATGGATAGTTTTGCAACGGCTATTTTTCGACTCCAATGGTTATTTTAGAGCTCCCAATGGCTAGAACTCTTGCTCCAACCATCTCTAAAGGTATTTAAAGGTGGAGAATCAATTAAAAAAAAATAGAGATTTAAAGAGAGATTCTTTTATTTTCGGTGAGGAATATTGAATATCCAAAGAAAAAGAAAAAGAAAGAAAAATTGTGCATAGATTTCAGCGAACCTTCAAAGCAATCTTCACCAACATCTTCTTCATCCTCTCAAGTACAAATTGAAGAAAAGCTAAGCTTCAATCGAGCACATCATTGGCTTCTTCATTAAGATTTAAAGAGTTTCATTTCTAATTTTATTTCTATGCTGAATTTCTATACTTATATTTTTTAATTTCTTTACAAGTTTCTTTGGGGAAAGAAACTTGAGGATTAGGCCCATTCAAATCCGAAATTGGATATTGTAGATTTTGATTGGTGAGCCCAAAAAATCAACTAGATTAATAGTGATCCCAAAAAATTATTAGTGTAAGGTTTTGGTTGGTGCTCCTATAAAAATCAACTAGATTTGTTTGTGAGCCTGGAAAAACAAACACACTATAATCAAGAGTAGATTATAGTGGAAATCCCAAGGAAAGCTTGGGGAGTGGACATAGAAGTGGATTGCTTCGAACCACTATAAAACCTTAGGTGTTCGTGTTGTGCTTTCAATTCTTGCTTCACTTATTTTATTATTTATTTAGATTAGCTTTCAAATTCCTTCATAGCATTTGCTTCTCCTAAAACCGCTATTGCTTATATTGTTTACATTTCAACTACACCACTTAAGTTAAAATCAAAACACATACTTGTTTAGAAAGCAAATTTGGATAAAATTTATAAAAACCCAATTCAACCTCTCTCTTAGGTTGCTACCTCTGGGCAACATACCTAAAACTCCTTCATAGGGTCTGACTGAAGACGTTAAACTTAGCACTTGCTGGGAGGCAATCTAGGTTTTTACATTTAATATTTTCTTTTAGTTTACTTTTCTTTCAGGATTAAGTTGGAGGGGAGAACTACAAACCTATGCTAAACGAAGAATAAATAAAGCTCAGGCTGAGACCTAAAATAAATTAAACCAGGTGAACTCTTTCCTTGTTATCTTCTTATCATTTATCACATCTAATCTTTCCTCCATTGAGGACAATGAAAATTAAGATGGGAAGAAAGATAAATAAAAATAATTAAATCCTCAAATATGGTAGTAATTAGTCTTATGTACATTATTTTATCCTGATTTGAAGTTTTTCAAGCATTTTTAATTGATGATTGATTAATGGTCTAAAGAATTTTTGAAATACTAAAGACCCAATTATTAAGAAAACCAAATAAATGATTAGGTCTAGAATAGAATAATTTTTTGAGTAATTTTAAAAACTTCTTCCAGTCTATATTTAATAAAGAATCTACTTTATATGGATATGAGTAAAAAAAAGAATAAAAATATAAAAAAATTAAAAAAATAAAAAATAAATTCTAAATATTGGTTTTCAACCAAGTAATCAGATCCCATTGTCTAAATAAGCAATATTATTCACATCAAAAAGTGGACAATGTAAAAAAGCTTACTATATAGTTAGTTTTAATCTGTAGCTTATTTGACTCGAGTCAGTAAGTTCGAGAAGTATTCTACACCTAGTGTCCTAAAGCCAACTAGTTTAGGAGTCATTGATCCATAGCTGGCTACAAAGATCAGATAGAAAGCTTAAAAGATTAAAACATTGCACTAGCTATAAAAAAATAAAAATAAATAAAAAATAAAACCTCTAGTCCATACTAAAGATAGAGGATTTAAAGAATAAAGATGAAAAATTGATTAAAGAAAAGCTCTAAAATTTTATGTTTTTTACTTAACCACTATTTGGGATAGAATTAATAATTTGATGACGTATTTATTAAATATCTAACCAAGTATTAACTGGCTTTAAAATGATCTAAAGAAACTTATTGAGTCGGTACATGTTTTTTTTTTTTTTTTTTATTCGAGGATGAGTAAAACCCAAATTGGGTGGTGTGATAATCATCATAAATTTATAAATAAAAGTATTCAATCATATATTAATTAATATTTATTTAAAAAAATTAATACCTTTATTAATATTTTTTAAAAAAAGCTCACCAATATGAAGAGCTTGATTTATGGGTTCAAACGGATCAAATTTTACGTAAATTGAAGCCAAAATAAAAAAATTACGAAGATCAGAAGTTATTAAAAAAAATGGCCAGCTCGGTCCAACGAAAACCAGCCCATGCACCCGACCTGACTGACTGCAGCTCATGGTCCAGCGAAGAACCAGCCCAGTAGACCAGCCCATCAGCGATGCAGCCCATCAGAGCCCACACGTAAAGCAAGCCCATGGCCCAGTTCCACTATTCAGCTGACGTCAAGGTGATATCATTTCCTCGAGCGATCTATAGTGGACCAACTACCAGCACGGTAGGTGTAGACCCTTAAAGGGTCTACAAAATAAACCACGTGGCTCATGAGGGCACAATCGACATTTTAGGTGCCATGATGGCTGTGGATTGGTGGTGGTCTTCATAGTGCCTGGTCTATGACGGTCCAGTAGCATAGTTTTGTGCCATCTGACGACTCTCATCTCTCTCGATCGACATCTGATGGTCAGGATTAATTTTGAGTTCAATCAGGACTTTCCAGACACTTCAGCGCATGATCCGATGGGCGAAAACACTCTTGGCTAGGATTTGATAGCCAAAATCAATATGGGTGATAATTTAAGGCTATCAATGGATTTTTTTGATGAAATCTAGGGCATTTGATCAAGATCCAATGGCTAGAACTTTCCACCAAGTTTGATTTTGATCTAAACTCTGATTTGAGTCCAACAAGGACTCACAAACTTTTTTTTTCTCTCTATTTAAAGGCCTGATATGCCAAACTTGAAAGGGAGAACCTTCTTTGTGGAGGAAATTAGCTCTCTCTCTCCTCTCTCTCTTCTCTTCTCTTCTCATCTTTTCTTCTTTTGTTTTTTTTTCTTTTTCTTTTTTCTGAGAGATTCTAATATGCTGGAAGCTAGCAAGATTAATTTCATGTATGGCTAGAGGTCTTGTGTCTAAGAAAGTAAGAAAAATTTTTCTAGCATGAGAGTTTTTAATTTGAACCCGGTCTTTCTTTTTATTAAGCAATAAAATTTCATCTTTTACGTGCCTTTCTTATTTATACTTTAATATTAAATTTCTTATAATTTGTAACTAAAGAGACAGAATGTAAACATGGAAAGATACAGTCTATACTCAAGTTAGGATAAATTATAAGATTTATGTTTTAATATTTAATTTTTTATAATTTATACCTAAGGAGACAGATTATGATCGTAGATAGATATGGTCCATACTCAGATTAGGATGAATTGTAAGAAATAATTAGATTTATATTTATGTTCTTTGATTGCATGATCTAAATAGTCTATGTCTGTAAGATAGGCTATGATCGTGTTAGATATGGTCCATGCTCGATAGAATAGATTATATTAGAATCAGATCAAGAAAACATACATCTCATAAGATTGCATGTTGATAATAGAAAAATTACATGAATTAATTATAAACTTAAATATTAAAAGATAGAACTGAAACCCTAGACAACTTCTTTTCTTATTCTTAATTAATTCTTAAATCCTAATTAATTAATTAATTATCTTTTTTATTTAATTTTGTTAAATTTAAATTAATTTTTTTTAGCTTACTTATTTAAATTTCTTCTTTAAAGATTAATTTAAATTTTAATTTTTTAATTAAAATTGAACATAACTCATCCTTCAATCCTCAAGAAAATCGACATCCGGTTCACCACTATCCTAAATATTAAAATTAGATCTAATTTTTATTTATTACTATAACGATAAGCAATCAAATTTTTGGCACCATTATCGAAAATTGTAGCATGGTTCTTCAATAAAAAATAAAAAATTTAAAAAATTTTAATTAATTTTTTATTTATTGCTTTATATGCATTATTGTCATATTTATTTTACTACTTTATTTTATTGCATACTTTATTTTATTACCTTTTTTATTTTACTGCTTTATTTACTTTACTGATTTAATTATTTTACTACTTTTTATTTACTGCTTTTCTTTTTTCTACTTTTCATGATTTATTTTGCTGATTAGTAATTTATCTTTTATTATCCATTAATTTAATTTAGTTGCTTAACTACCTATCATTTATGCTCTCTTTAAATTTCTACTTTTATTGCTTTTTATATATAATTTATTAATTGCTTTCTAGCTAGATTATTTTAATTACGTACTTAAGTAATTATTTTTTTATATAATCAATTTACTACTTTTTATAATTTAGAATAAATTATTGTTTTAAAAGTTGATTTAATTTCTTAGGTTACCTAGTTAACTTTTAAGACTAGTATAATTTACTTTCTAATTAGTTAGTTCCTCTAAATTAGTTTAGATAAAATCTAACAAAATTAATCTAATTAACTTAATTAAAACCTATCATTTATTTTTTCTAGATTTACATAATCTAATATAACAAGAAAATAATTACACCTCATAACACTTAATTAATAAAGAGAAACTAATTAAACTTTGAAAAACTTAGCATTTTTGGACACCTTGTTTTGTTTGCATTGCATATCCATAATATACTTTAAAGGCATAACCCATTAAATAAGATAAGGTAGAAATTTGATCATCTTTTCTTAGCCCATAAATCACCATCCTTCATATTGCATTGACCTAGACCTTAATTTAAAATCAATTAGACTTTGGCCCCTAAGGATATTCGAGCTTATTAAGACAAGGAATCCTAAAAGTTAGATCATGTTAGGGTTAGTCAGTTTGACTGGTGTCCAAGGCAATTAGTTCAGAAATTACATTCTGAAGGAAGGTGGTTACTTAATTAGTTACGTTAGCTTACTTGGCCAAGATAACTGATGTCTAAGAAAAGCAATGGGGGGACTCCCACCGACTTTATACTTATCTGGCTAGTTGATTGGTTGATTCTTTACTTGGATTGCTTGAAGATGACCTTAGCAGTTAGGAGCTATCTAGATCTAGATTAATCCTAGGATAGAGAGTCCATGCTTGCTTAACTTATTTGTTATTATAATTCAAACCCTAATTAAAATACTCTCCTCTATCATCTCTAGATCTAGGATCCTCTAGATTCTAATCTTTAAAATTCTTTCTCCTCATCTATTTCTCATTCTTTTTAAAATAAAAAATAAATAAATAATAATTAAAAGAGGATTGCTCTAATCTAGAATCCTTGATTGCATATAATTAAATAATCAAAATAATCTGAGATGGATCTCAAGAGTAGAGTGGATGAGCTATCCCGTAGATTAGATAGTCTAATAGCCAATAGAAACTCTTCATATCCATCTTTTCTTCCTGCATGAGTTTGAGCAATTTATTCGAGCCCCACTCATTATACAAGTGAATGCCCACACCAATTTTCTGAGCATATGTATGAGCAAGTTCATTAAAATCAAACCCAAATGGCCTACAGACCAGGAAAAATAATCCATACTTTAACACTTACAATCCAAGTTGGGAGGCTTAACTAAATTTTTTATGGCAATCATAACCAGTGGTTACCCCAGTGCCAAAAAGACCAACATTCTTGGATGCACCTTATGATATGCCCTACCCATATTATCAATCTTCTCCAAATAATAATGAGTTAATTTTTGAGAAGAGGATTCAGCAAGTAGTAAACAAGTTAAAATTTACCAATCAACCATTGAATAATCTAGAGGATCAAAGGCTTAATTCTTTAGAAGAATGCTTAGAAGTTATGATAAAGTCATAGAACGACCTTTTGCAGACCACAAACCAACTAATAAGTTCAAACTCCCAAGCCATTGCCTAGCTAAAAGTACAGTTGGGTTAGTTAGCCAAGGCTGTTAGTGAAATTGAGTTATTCAGTAAATCCGAGAGTGAACCTAAGAGACTATATCTAGTTAGAAATTTTAATATCCCTATAACTTTTCCTAAACAATCACATATAACTCTCGAGAAAGAAGTAGTCATAGAACAACCTCGCAACACTAAAAAGATCCTCTTAGACCATATTACTGAGGCAGCAAAATATAGAAAAAAACAAGAATGGTGGGATAAATCATTTCCATCATCATCTCCTTTACCAATGGTCATAGAACAACCATGCACAAATAAAAAGATCCTATTAGACCATATAACTGAGGTAAAAATATATAAAAAAGAACCAAAATGGTAGGATGAACCAATTCCATCACCTTACTTACCTATGGATCCATTCCCAAGTGCCTTAGAATCACCCAGCCCTTTTAACGGGAAGGGAGGACCAATTGATGAAATGATAGAATCAATAGAGACTTTCCAAGAACTACAAGTGAACAATACATTAGAGGAAGCTTCACCCATAATTTTTTTCTAAAATTCATTAAAGCTCTATTTAGCTTATTATGAGATGGATGATTTTAATGATAAAGTAGATACACTCTACCCTAAAACCATCCTACCATAGATTGAAGAACTTGAACCACTACCTAATCCACTAATAACTTTCTTATTAGAACCACCAACTGATCAAGAATTGAAAACACTTTTGATGAATCTACTGACATCCTATCGATGATACCAACTCAGGAAGACCAACTTATGGATGTTCTAAAAGTACATAAGGAAGCTATCGGATGAGATATTACTGAAATAAGGGATAACGATTTTATGAATGATTTTTCTATATTTAGCACTACTTTTGAGGATGGCCTCCAAAATCTATCTATAATATTAAAACGATGTATGGAGGCAGATTTAAAATTAATTTAGAAAAAATGCCATGATTTAAATCAGGAAGAGTCCATGCCAAGACACCTCATACCTAAGAAAGGGAGTGGGGTAGATCAGATTATATTTAAAGAAATTTCCAAACCACCACCCCTAATTTCGGTCGAACAAACACAATCTCTTCCTGACCATTATAAAAATTATAGTAATTTTAAATTCTGATTTAATATGCATGCTCCTTACACTCTGTTAGTTTGGGAATGCTAAACCACCAAAAAGTATTCCATGAATGATTTTCTACCATGATGACAAGACCTCTTGATTAGCCCTATCTTTTTGAAACCTTGAAGGATGTGCTAAAATTGATTATACCTAAAACTCCTTCATAGGATCTAACTGAAGATGTTAAACTTAGCGCTTACTACGAGACAATTCAAATTTTTTAATTTAATATTTTCTTTTATTTTACTTTTCTTTTAGGATTAAGTTAGGAGGGAAAACTACAATCCCATGCTGAATGAAGAATAAATAAAGTCCAGGCTGAGATCTAAAATAAATTAAATCAAGTGAATTCTTTTCTTATTATCTTCTTGTCATTTATCACACTCTATTCTTTTCTTCATTGAGGATAATAAAAATTAAGCTAAGAAAAAAGATAAATAAAAATAATTAAGTCCTTAAATATGATAATAATTAGTCTTATATATCTGATTTCATCTTGATTTGAAATTTTTTAGGCATTTTAATTGATGATTGATTAATGATCTAGAAAATTTTTAAAATACTAAGAACTCAATTATTAAGAAAACCTAATAAATGGTTAGGTCTAGAACAAAATAAATTTTTGAGTGATTCTAAAATCTTTTTTCAGCCTATATTTAATAAAAAATCTACTTTATATGGATATGAGTGAAAAAATAAAAATATTAAAATAAATTTAAAAAAATAAAAAATATGTTCTAAACATTAATTTTTCATCGAGTAACTAGATTCCATTGCCTAAGTAAACAATGTTATTTGCATCAGAAAGTAAGCAATGTGAAGAAGCTTACTATACAGTTAGTTTTAGCATGTAGTCTATTTGACTCGAGTCAGTAAGTCCAAGAGGTATTCTATACTTAGTATCCTAAAGTCAACTAGTTTAGGAGTCATTGATCCAAAGCTCACTACAAGGATCATATAGAAAGCTTAAGAGATTAAAATATTATACTAGTTATAAAAAAAAATAAATAAATAAATAAAAACTCTATTCCATACTAAAGATAGAAGATTTAAAGAATAAAGGTAAAAAATTGATCAAAGAAAAGTTCTAAAATTTTATATTCTTCACTTAACCACTATTTGGGATAGAATTAATAATCTGATGATGTATTGTTTATATCTAACTAAGTATCAACTGACTTTAAAATGACCTAAAGAAACTTATCGAGTCGATACATATTTCTAATTTTTCTCTTTTTACTCGAGGACGAGTAAAACTCAAGTTAGAAGGTATGATAATCATCATAAATTTATAACTAAAAATATTAAATCATATATTAATTAATTTTTATTTAAAATAATTGATACTTTTATTAATATTTTTTTAGAAAGAGGCTCACTAATGTGAAGAGCTTGATTTATGAGTTTAAATGGATTAAATTTTATGCAAATCAGAGCTAAATTAAAAAAGTTATGAAGGCCAAAAGTTATTTAAAAAAAGAAAAAAATTGGCCAGCTGAACCGACTAGTCCAATGAAAACCAACCCATGCACCCGGCTCGACTGACTGCAGCCCACGATCCAGTGAAGAACCAGCCCAGCAGACCAGCCCGTCAGCGATGCAGCCCACCAAAGCCCACGCATAAAGCAAGCCCACAGCCCGGCTCCATTGTTCAGCTGATGTTAGGGTGATGTCATTTTCTCATGCAGTCTACAGTGGACCGACTGCCAACACGATAGGCATAGACCCTTAAAGGGTCTATGGAATAAGCCACATGGCACATGAGGGCACAATCGACATTTTGGGTGGCATGATGGTTGTGGATTGGTGGTGGTTTTCATAACGTCGGATATATGACGGTCCTATGGCACAATTTTGCACCATCTGATTACTCTCATCTCTCTCGGTCGACATCCGACGATCAGAATTAATTCTGGGTTCAATCAAGACTTCCTAGACGCTCCAGCATGTGATTTGATAGGTGAAAACACTCCTAGCTATGATTCGATAGCCCAGAATCAATCTGGGCAATAATTTAAGGCTGTTGATGGATTTTTTGATGAAATCTGGGGCATTTGATCAAGATCCAATGGCCAGAACTTTTCAGCAAGTTTGATTTTGATCTAGACTCCAATTTGAGTCCAACAAGAACTCACAAACTCTTTTTTTTCCTCTATTTAAGGGCTTGATATGCTAGACTTGAAAGGGAGAACCCCCCATATAGGGGGAATTAGCTCTCTCTCTCTCTTCTCCTCTTTTCTTCTTTTTATTTTCTTTCTTTTCTTAGAGATTCTAACATGCTGAAAGCTAGCAAGATTAATTTCATGTACAGCTAGAGATCTCATATCTAGGAGAGCAAAAAAAGTCTTCCAAGCATGAGAGTTTATAATTTAAATCCTATCTTTCTTTTTATTAAGCAATAAAATTTCTTCATCTTTTACATGTCTTTCTTATTGATGCTTTAATGTTGAATTTATTATAATTTATAACTAAAGAGATAGATCGTGATCATGAAAAGATACAGTCTGTACTCAAGTTAGAATAAATTATAAGATTTATATTTTAATATTTAATTTTTTATAATTTATACCTAAGAAGATAAATCATGATCATAGATAGATACGGTTTGTGCTCAGATTAGGATGAATTATAAAAAAATAATCAGATTCATATTTATATTCTTTGATTGTATGATCTAAATAATCTATGTCTGTGAGATGGGCCATGATCGTATTAGATATGGTCCATGCTCAGTAGAATAGGTTATGTTCGAATCAGATCAAAGAAATATACATCTCATAAGATTGTATGTTGACAATAGAAAGATTATATAAATCAATTATAAACTTGAATATTAAACATGGAACTAAAATCCTAGACAATTTCTTTTCTTATTCTTAATTAATTCTTAAATCCTAACTAATTAATTATTTATCTTCTTTTATTTTAATTTACTAAATTTAAATTAATTCTTTTTAACTTACTTATTTAAATTTCTACTTTAAAGATTAATTTAAATTTTATTTTTTTAATTAAAATTGAATGTAACTCAGCCTTCAATTTCTAAGAAAATCGACACCCAACTCACCACTATCCTAAATATTAAAATCAGGTCTAATTTTTATTTATTATTATAATAACAAGAAATTAAGTGATAAAATAGTTCGATTATCACAAGTCGAAGATGGGTATATGATACTGTACCGAGTGGCTTGAGGATAAGTGGGAGTTGTTGAAGATTATGTTCCAAAGCTAATCATCAACCTATTGATGATTGAGTTCTTCATGTAAATATATATAAATTAATAAAATATTATTTAATCTTTTTCATCATAAATGTGTACATCTTTTAACAAACTTTTATGTTGTTATGAAGTTCTTAGGACTATTTAGAATCGATAAAAAAAAATTTATCATTTAGTCCTCAAACTTGTTCGCGGCCAAACAATATGCTATTACAAGGATGATAGCAATATCAAGTATAGATCGTTGTATGCTATATAGGTTGGTTATCCTCTTAACCAAGGAGTATAAAGAAATTGGTATGACATACAGGTGAGATATAGGAGTATATCTATACTAAACATAACTACATCGGAGCCTTCTGTTGTCAAGACTTGCTTCGAAGGGATATGGGTATAACTGTCTCTCAAATCTAAAATAACTATAGCAACTTGCAAACAACTTACTATACTTTAGTACTGAACTACCTAAATTTTTAATTCAGTGATGGAAGATTTTTGGATATAGTCAGGTACTTGTTAAGTCAATGCATAAGTCAAGATGTGATTGATCCCTCCAAGTAAAATTTGAGATTATTTATCACTATATTTCAATTTAGCAAGACCGACTTGAGCAATCCATGTGATGGATTCAAAATTTGAAATACAATATGGATGA
Source organism: Cocos nucifera (assembly GCA_006176705.1). Classification (NCBI taxonomy): domain Eukaryota; kingdom Viridiplantae; phylum Streptophyta; class Magnoliopsida; order Arecales; family Arecaceae; genus Cocos; species Cocos nucifera. The sequence goes on along the minus strand of QRFJ01001469.1, from coordinate 208,862 downwards.
TTAATTTAGAATTTATAGTTAAATCCTAGATCATCCTCTTAGCATTCAGGGTCAAAGAGATGATTTATACGGTAACCATATTCTAGTAGATTTTGAATATTGCTTTGCATACATTCGATCTATCTAGATGGTATCATTGCTAGATGGTCGCTTCGATTGCTACAAAAATTTATTCCTATGCTATCGGCTTTGGTCCAAACCTATGGGATCACACTCATAAAAAGTACCTATCTGATTATGTGGTTGATCGAGAGTCCCATCGAACTGAGAATCTATGATCAAGAGTCCCATTGGACTAAAACTTTATGATTAGGAGTCTCACTAAGCTAGGACTCTATGATCAGAAGTCCCACTAAGCTACAACTCTATGATCAGGAGTTCCACTGGATGAAGACTCTATGGTCAGAAGTCCTACTAGATGGCGACTCTATGATCAGGAGTCCTACTCGATTGAAACTCTATTATTAAAGAATTGGTTAATAATAAAATTACTAATTAGCTTAATTTGATTGAGAAATGAAGTTTGGATTAAATCTAATTAAATTTGATTTAATTTAGTTTGACTTGATTAGGTTATGAGATGACCTAATCGCTAAGAAAGATTATTTCCTGATTTAATCAGGACTTGAACTTGGTCAAATCCTAATTTAATTAGAATTTAATTAAGTTAGTTTTAAGCCTAATTAGATTAGATTTAGTCTCATTAATTTGGTTCTAATTAAATTAGATTTAGTTAGATCCAAATGAAATTTTCAAGAGTCCAAACATTATTGGACTGCTCCTTATGCCATTTGTTCTTTGTGCCACCTTCTCCACATATAAAAGGAGTTTGTGCATGGGATATTCATCCAAAAGTCACCTTGTTGTCACCCTACTTGGATAATGTTGGATTGGTTTGAGTTTGGTTCAAAAAGGTTTTGAGATAGAACTCTAACTGATCACCTTATCCGCTTAGGTTGATAACCTATAGAAGGACTCCTTGTTTTATGCAACAAAATAAGATTTTTCTCCCATATTTTCCCATGCCAAATTCTTTTATTCAGCCACTATTCTAGGTGGATATGGATGGTTATTAGTTGGATTAAGTTTGGATTTAAAGGAGTTTAAATCTAAGCTAAAACCTAAGACTTATCCTTACTTATCTAGACTAGTGTTTCACATATATAAAAACCTCTCTTTTGTGCGCCAATCCTAAGTGATTTTTTATATGAAATTTTTGAGAGAGAGAGAGGGGCTGAACATCATCTTGAGGCATGAGGATTGGAGTGGGAGCCTTCTTAGGCATGAGAGAAAAATAGAGGATATCTTCCTCCTTTAGGGTGAGAGATCAAACCCTAGTTTCAGGGTTTTGTTTTGGGAGAAAGAAAAACTAGAGAGAAAAGTTGTTTTCTTTGTTCTTCTTATTCTTCCCATATCCTCTAGTGACTCATCTTCGATTTTAGAAAGTTCAAAAGATTCGAAGAATGAGAAGAGTTTAGGTCAACCCATCATACGATCTTTGTGCGATCTAGCAGTCCCAGGAGATCAGATCAGCGCAAGACTTTGAGTGGACAATTCGTAGAGACCGGACATCCTATGTAGCTATGAGCAACCTTCAAATCTTTATATCTGAAAGTTACAATAGCAAAGATTAGTGACCTGTGCTTAGGTATAAGGTTCTAATCCTTAGCTATTAGATCTAAAAATTAGATCTAGGTTTCTACATTGATGTGATCGATGTTGATGTTTTTATTTTTTAGATTTATATACATGCTATATTTCATGTTATAAATCCTTGGGTAGGTATTTTAGATCTAAATATAAGCATATAAAATAGATTAAAATATTTAATTTTTTATTTTCATATTAAAAAAGTTTTAAATTATGCTTAGAATGCTTGCTGATTTTCCAACAAGTAACCCTTCACACCTCATGGAAACCCGATGAATACCATCTTTTGTGATTTTGAGTCTAGCTTGCTTTTATTGACTTCCTCTATCAAAGCATATACAGAATAGCCAAACACCTTCAGATGGCCAAGCTCTACCTTTTTGTTACTCCAGATGGCCTCTGAAAGTTCCATTCAGTTTTCTATGGGGAGACCTATTAACAAGGAAACAAGCATAAGTAAGTACATCACCCCAAAAAGACTTGGACAGTGATGCCTACAGCCTCAAGTTCCTAGCCTTCTTCATTAGTGTTCAGTTCATTCTTTTCATAATGCCACTCTACTGAGGAGTCATCTTCACTATGTAATGACATTTGATGCCATTTTCTTCATAGTATCTTCTGAACTCTAGGCTGGTGTATTGTTCTCCATTATCAAACCTCAAATACTTCACTGACTGGCCTATCTTCTTCTCTACCTCAGCTCTCTAGACTTTAAATCAGGCAAAAATATCTGATTTTTTCCTAATTAGATAATCGTAAACCTTCCTAGAGTAGTGCTCTATGAAGGTGATAAAGTATCTCACTCTACCTCGAGATCCAATAGGTGCTAGTCCTCATACGTCCAAGTGAACTAGCTCCAAAACAACTTCACTCCACTTGGTACTACTGGCAAATGTGACTCTATATTGTTTGTCATAGATACAAGGCTTACATAGATCATCTCTTTTCTTTTTCAATGCTGGAATTAGATCTCTCCTACTCAACTCTGTGAGCCTCCTGTCACTCAAGAGAGCCATACAATAATGCCATAGCTTATAGGTTAGCTGCTCCTCTTGTGCCACTATAGACACCTCTGCACTATCGTAACTACTAAGTCCTCCATCCTATATAGGTTGTTGCTCAGTCTTCTTCCTTTTATCACCATCAATACTTCCTTAGAAATCTACCCGACTGATAACTGAAAGCATACTCATGTCTTTCCAAATAACCCAGGGATATTAGGTTCTTCTTTAGTCCTAGCACATGTTTTACATTGGTGAGTATTCGTATGACTCCATCATACATCCTCATTCTGACTGTATCAACACCAGCAACTCTACATGGATGATCATCTCCAAGACTAACACTTTCTTCATCGAATCTCTCATAAGATGAGAACCACTCTCGATGTACAGTATAATGGTGGGAACATGCTGAATTCAATATTCAGTGGCTATCCAGCTCTGTAATCCCATCCGATACAACCAGTATATCATCACTATCCTTAGATAATAGAGCACCACTCCCACTGGTTGATCCATCCTTAGAAGTACCCTTCTTCCTTTCATTCTTCAAAAATGGGCGATTCCTCCTAATATGATCAGGTTGATGATACTTGTAGCATTTTTAAGCCTTCTAATTTTCTTAAGACTTTAATCTACTCTTTGATTTATCTTGAGTTCTCTCTTTTGGTTTACCTTGCTTCTCATTCATAGAAAGCACCTCTGAACTAGCACTTTCTTTGACTAGCTTCTCTTGCTGGTCATTAGACCTGAGAAACCCAACCACTTTCTTGAATTTCAAGATCTTTTTTTCATACACCAAAGTAGTAATAAGAGCATCGTATGCTGGTGGCAGTGAACATAATAATAGAAGAGCTCTATCCTCCTCATCAATTTTCACATCAAGGCTCATGACATTCAAGCAAACTTGATTAAACTTTTAGATGTGGAAAACTAGATCTCTTTCTTCAGACATCCACAAACTATATAGCTATTTCTTCAACCACTACTTATTTGACATGTTCTTTCCCATGTACGTATTCTCTAGTTTCTGGCAAAATCCCTTTGGTGTGGTTTTCATGTTAATCTATGGTAAAACTTTATCAATGAGGTACATTCGAATCGTGCAAAAAGCTATCTCTTCAAGCTCCTTCCAATCTTCAACAAAAATCTTTTTTGATCTTTTTCAAATCAAAACCTTGTAAATTCTATTTTACACTAGCAAATCCTTCATCCTTTGTTGCCAAAGGCTGAAGTTATCCTTGCTATCGAACTTTTTAAAGTCTGCCTTAATGGTACTCGATGCCATCTCAACCAGATCTCCAATAACCAAACACCAAAAAATAAAACAGTGTTCAAGAGGAATCTATTCAGCATCTTACCATAATCTTGATAAAGCTTTCATCATTTCTCCACCAAATGTAATAATTTGGCTTTGATACCATATTGAATCTATCTTTGCTACCTAACGATCGTAGAAATAGTAATAAGGATCCGAGAAAAGTGATGGCGGTGTTCTGCCAAACCCTAGCAAACCATAGGACATGGAGAATAAGAGAGAGAGAGAGAGAGAGAGAAAATGAGAGGAAGAAAGAGAATTTTCAAGGAGAAAATAGCTTGTATTTAATTCATGTTTATTATAAACTCAATACAGAATATATATATATACACACACACACACCTAGTCAAAGTGACTTGATAGAAGCGTGATATTGTCGTTAAGACACCGTATTTATTAGTTTAAATTTAACTTTTTAAATTAATTAAAAATTATGAAGAGAGTAGTGAGTCGAGTCGAATCCATAGAGAGGCAATGATTTAATTCTAAAATCTTTAATTTTTTTATTTTTTTAACTTTTTAAAAGAAAAAATAATTTTTGAAAATTAAAGTTAGAAAATAGATTTATAAATAAAATAGAATTTAAATTATGCAAAAATAAATTTGGTACTAAGATCCACTATTTAGATCTTAGCGGCTACTTGCAATAAAATTAAAGAGCAATAAAGAATAATTAATTTAAAGAGCTAGAATTGAAAAGAATAATAAAGCTTTCTTTATTAAAACTCAAATTTAGAATTTAAATACAAAAAATTAAAGAAAAAAAAGAGAAAAGAAAACTAAAAGAAGATCACAGATCAGCATAGGCGTGGAGATGGCGTAGAAAATTGGCTTTTCTTCTCAGCACTGTAGCTTTGAAGCAACCTTCAACCCAGAGCTTGACTTTTCTTCCACCAGATCTATCTATTTCTAGAGGCTTGGGATCCTTTTTATAGAGCTAGGAGGGGTGGAGGATTTTCTTCTAGGCAATGTGGGACTAATAGCCTTTTTAATCTTCAAAATACAAAAAAACTCAAATAAAATTTGGATAAAAAAAGAGTCCTGGATGAATTTTGGTGGGTTTGATGAAATTCAGCCATTCAATAGGAATTCAACGGACCGAAAATCATCAAAATCGAATGCGTATCAGCCCAAATCAGGTCGGATTAAATTCTGACCGTTGATCATGCGTTGATGGAGAAAATCTAGCCACTGATCGTGTGTCTGGAGTCCTAATTATCGTCGAGAGCATTCTAGACCGTTGGATCATCCCTTGGATCGCGTGCTGCCATTGGATGGCAATCCATGTGAAGTCTGAAGCTGAATCAAATCCGAAAATAACCACAGCCGTTTGATCTTGACCACAAGCTACCGCAGCCATCCGATCGCACAATTGCTATTCCCATGGATCGCGTGAACCGACCGCATCACCGAGTGAAAAGACCAAAATGCACTATGAGCTACGATAGATTTTCTATGAACCTTTTAAGAGTCTAGGTCCACTACGTGTCGTGCCGTGATTCATTGATTTCTGCTGAGCTGGTAGTCCACGCCTGGATCGTGGACCGACTGACGGCTTCCGCAGCTGAGTCGGCTTGCATGGCTAGCTTGACGCACTGGCTTATTGGCTTGGCTCGGCACGTTTGGATGCACTGACTGATATGGCGCGGCAGCTTGAGTCGGCTGAGCCGTATGTTATTTTTTTTTAATTTTTATTTATTTTATTTTTTAAAAAATTTATATCTTCTTCATTTTAGCTTCATTTTATTTCAAACTTATTTCATTGTGATTAGAAAAATGAGCTCTTTTTATTGATTATAAAATTTTATTTTTTATTTTTTATTTTTTTATTTATTTTTTTAATTAATAAAAATATTAATTTATTCAAAATATATATAAATTGATCATTAATTCTTAAAAATTAATATAAATTAATTGATAAATTAATATTTTTATTGATAAATTTATGGTACTTATCACACCCCCAACTTAAGCTTTGCTCGTCCTCGAGTAAAGAAAGAATTTAATTTAGATCAATTACTATATTTCATTGAGATCCTCCTTCACAAGAATAGATCTAGGATTTAAGATCAAAAATTTAAACAGTATCACTAACTAAGTGTATTGAGTTTCAGAAGTAAATTTTATGGCAGATTAATCAGAAACTTTCTTAGAGTTCATCTAAAGATTTTAAGTACTTGATTTCGTGAATACTAACTTAGTATTTGGGTGTTGATTCAAAGGACAAACGAATCTTCTTTTATCACCTATTTTGGTTAGTTTTCTATATACTCCCAAGTTAAGTGCATGAATTAAGATAGCATTCACACTACTTTTTTTTTTATTTTTGAAAATTGTGCTGAGCATCCTGACCTTTCCTTCACCATCTGATGTGAACTTCTACACTTGACTAAGATGCAGAGTTCTAGTTTAGGATAATCCACATATACTCTGTATTTTGCACTTTTTATTTAAGTAGGTAGTTCTTTCCTTAAATTCAAGTTTCTTTAATTGAGGTATATATAAATCACCAATTTTTAATAATAATTAAATCCTTAATTAGCCTTATAATCAATACCTACTGTGCTTCATTAGTGTGCATGTGCAATTAAAAGTGTTGTTAGCCTTTAAATGACCTAAGTAGGCTGCTAATGGTCTGACCAAGTAATCTGCTTCTTAACTCGCTACCATTATTAGTTAATACTTTCTAACTTTATTATTTTTCCTAGTTTATTTTGCTTAAGATTCTCTTTTCTGAAATATGGTTTATCCAAAAATTTTTAAAATAGTTTTAAAATTTAATTATTATTATTATTATTATTATTATTATTATTATTATTATTATATATATATTTATTTATTTATTTATATTTATTTTATTTTTTTAAAAATTCATATCTTCTTTATTTTAGCTCCGTTCTATTTCAAACTTATTTCATTGTGATCAAAAAAATAAGCTCTTTTTATTGATTATAAAATTTTATTTTTTATTTTTTATTATTTTTTATTTATTTTTTTAATTAATAAAAATATTAATTTCTTAAAAATATATATAAATTAATCATTAATTCTTAAAAATTAATATGAATTAATTGATAAATTAATATTTTTATTAATAAATTTATGATATTTATCACACCCCTCAACTTAAGTTTTGCTCATCCTCGAGTAAAGAAAGAATTTAATTTAGATCAATTATCATATTTCATTGAGATCCTCCTTCACAAGAATAGATCTAGGATTTAAGATCAAAAGTTTAGATAGTATCATTAACTAAGTATTGAGTTTTAGAAGTAAATTTCATGATAGATTAATCAAAAACTTTCTTAGAGTTTATCTAAAGATTTTCAACACTTGGTTTCGTGAATACTAACTTAGCATTTGGGTGTTGATTCAAAGGACAAACGAATCTTCTTTTATCACCTATTTTGGTTAGTTTTCTATATACTCCTAACTTAAGTGCATGAATTAAGGTAGCTTTTTATAAAGCTAGGAGGGATGGAGGATTTTCTTCTAGGCAATGTAGGACTAATAGCCTTTTTAATCTTCAAAATACAAAGAAACTCGAATAAAATTGGGATAAAAAAAGAGTCCTGGATGAATTTTGGTGGATTTGATGAAATCCAGCCATTAAATAGGAATTCAACGGGCCAAAAATCATCAAAATTGGATGCGTATCATCCCAGATCAGATCAGATTAAATTCTGACCGTTGATCGTATGTTGATGGAGAAAATTTGGCCACTGATCATGCATCTAGAGTTCTGATTACTGCTGGGAGCGTTCTGGACTATTGGATCATCTCCTGGATCATGCGCTGTCATTTGATGACGATCCACGTGAAGTTTGAAGCTGAATCAAATCTGAAAATAACCCCAGCCGTTTGATCTTGACTACAAGCTACTACAGCCGTCCGATCATGCAATTGCTATTCCCATGGATCGCATGAACCGACTGCATCATCGAGTGAAAAGACCAAAATGCACTATGAGCCGCGATAGATTTTCTGTGAATCCTTTAAGGGTCTAGGTCCACCACGTGTTGCGCTATGATTCGTTGATTTCTGCTGAGCTGGCGGTCCACTCCTGGATCATGGACCGACTGATGGCTTCCGTGGCTGAGTCGGCTTACATGGCTAGCTTAGCACGCTGGCTTGTCGGCTTGGCTCGACACATTTGGATGCACTGACTGATATGATGCGGTGGCTTGAACTGGCTAAGCCGTATATTTTTTTTTAATTTTTATTTATTTTATTTCTTTAAGAATTCATATCTTCTTCATTTTAGCTCTGTTTTATTTTAAACTTATTTCATTATGATCAAAAAAATGAGCTCTTTTCATTGATTATAAAATTTTATTTTTTATTATTATTTATTTTTTTTAAAATTAATAAAAATATTAATTTCTTAAAAATATATATAAATTGATCATTAATTCTTAAAAATTAATATGAATTAATTGATAAATTAATATTTTTATTGATAAATTTATGGTACTTATTATGATCTAATCCAAAAAACTTTTCTAGCTAACCTAACGTGATGTACTTTTTGAATCCATATACATCCATGTCTCACATGCACACTCACATTGGACTAAACCCAGTCTAATCCATAGGTTAGCCCCTTAGGATCTCATAAACTAAGGTCCTAAGTCTTTAGGATTAAATCCAATCTCAGGTCAGAATAGAAATCACGAACTGTTCTATTCGCCACTCGAGCCAGCTTGACTATAGTGTCAATTGCGAGAGCCTGATTCGTAGCTCTCTATTTTGCTACTCGAGTTGGCTATCTCAAGGTCCAAGCTGGCTCAATGAACATGCCAATCTTTTATTCTACAGCTTAAGCTAGCTCTCTCAGGAATTAAGCTGGCTCAATCAGCGTGCCAGTCCAATACACCTGATACGCTGCTTTCTGACCTTCTGCTCGAGTCGGCTCTATCAGAGGCTGAGTCGGCTAGACTGAAGTATGGGTTAAAATTCTTTGATGGTTGATTCCATTCACTTGATCTCTCTTCATCTATTTATAAGGCTTAAGAGTATCGCACCTGAGCTCACACTTGAATGCTGCTTTGCAATTATTCAACCTATTCAAACTTTGGGTATCATTACTAGATGGTCACTTTGATTAGTATAGAAAATTAGTTCCTATGATATCAGCTTAGTATTTGAACCTATGGATTCATGCACATAAGTCAATCAACGTAGAAAAGAATTAACCTAAAGTCTATATATTTAATTTGAAAGTATGAGACTTGATTGAACATATAGATTTACTTAATTGGAAATTAAGTTAATGATCATTTGGAGTTAAACACTAACTATACCTAGCTAGCACTGGTCATGAGGTACAGACTTAATTTTGAAGATAAATTTTATCTAATCAAAGATTCAAAGAATTTTGAGAGAATGAATCAAGTTCTAATTATTTTAGATTAGATCTAATATAATTAGGCTTGATTTAATTAGAGGTTAATTGGGTTAATCAACCAAGTTAGACTTGGTCCAGAATTCTAATTGGATTAGGATTGATAGCCTATTTGAATTTAGTTCGAGTTGGACTTGAATTGGATTCAATTGGACTCGAATCTAAATTAGTTAGGACTTGGTGCACTAACCCTAATCTCCTTGGGTTTCTCTCTCATTGTGGCTGACCAAGAGGGGGTCCTTATCCTTGGGTGGTGGCAAAGAAAGGGAGAGAATAGGTGGTGCCAACCTTTCTCTCATAGGTCTCCTATTTGGCCTAGAATTTAACCCTTATAACTGATCAAATTTGATTTGATGGAGGATTCCCATTTCATGTAGACTTGATTTGGTTTAGGACTTCTTATCTATATGAAGAGGGACCCTTGTGGCATTGAGAAGAGAATTGAGAATTGCTTTTGGATATGGGATGTGAGACCTATGGGGCGTGGATGCTAGACCCATAGGATAGAACATGGGATCCATGAGAGATAGGGATGCAAGACCCATGGGGCGTGGATGCTAGATCCATGGGATGGGATGCGGGATCCATAAGAGATGGAGATGCAAGACCCATGGGATGGGGATGCGGGATCCAAGCGTGATACTCCCCTCTTCCTCCTTGGCATGTGAAGCTTCAAGGCTTTAAGATTAGATCTCAAAGTTCTTCTCCTTCCCTCCTGAAGAAGTCTTTTAAGATCTTTATCCATCTTTCCTACGAAGATTGGCGTGCGTGCGAAGTAGAGGGTCTATGCATCCAGACCTTGCAACACTAGAATCTTCAAGAGCTTCTACCTTGGTCAAGTCTTCCACTGTGAATCAAGGTATGGTTTCATAAACATTATGAAAATTTTAAATTTCAATCTATCCAATTTTTTTCTTGGCCATACGATATGGATTGCATGTTTTCATCAATTGGTATCAGAGCCAAGTTCTCTATCATGGTTGCATAGAATGTTTTCTAATTTTTGTAAATTTTTTTGGATCTCGTTTTGAACCAGAATTTGTAATGAGATTAAATATGGGTTCCATTTGTTATTTCGTATAGTTTTTCTGATCTGGTTTTAATCAGATTATCAGATCAAAATCAGCCCCTGAAAATGGTCTATTAAAAATCTGTTTTAGCAAAATTTTTCAAGCAGATTTTTGTTCAGTTTAAAATCTGATTATACATGGGTTTAAATCTATTTTTGACAGATTTTTTGTGATGTATTTCAATTAGAGAATTGATGTTTGAACCAGGTTTAGATCTGAATCTGTTTGACAGAGTTTCAGATTTATTATGAGCAATATATCTACATATCTTTGATCATATCCTAAATCAAATTTTTTTCTATGCAATCATGCATTTTTTTTTAATAGATTTTATATGCTTTTCAAATCTAAAATTATTTTTTTTATGTGATGTTATAATTAAGGTTCAGATGTGAAACTTTCATGTTGTAGTATCATGATCTAATTAGATTAGATGGGATCTCTACAATTATTGTTATCTTTACATGTTTTGCATATATGATATGTAGTGTAGATTTTTTCTTAGTAGCGAGTACTCAGATTGAGTTGACACTATGGCAGTCTGATCATAAGAGGAAGCAAGAATTGAAGTCCCTCTCTTGCCCAATCAATGTATTGCTGTTATGGCATGCAGAGGTGCCACCATGATTATAGCTCATGAAGAAGAAAAGTGAAAAGAACCCTCAAACTATATTAATATAAACATGTTTAGATTAGAACTAAAAGAATTTATGATTAAATTTTTTTGATTTATGTAAAATATTTAAATCTATATAATTTGAATATTAATGACATATGATATAAATTTTGCATAAAATCCTTGTAAAATAGTTTCACAAATTGAAATTAATTCAAGACATATATAAATTCATATACTTAATTCAGAATTAAGAAATGAAATTAAAAGATCTAGAATTAAGATTTGAAGATCTTAAGACACTCCATAAATCATGGGGATATAGGCTAGCTTAATTAGGTTAATCAACTAGGTTAGACCTAGGATTAGAATCAAACATGGACCAAATAGAGAAATAGATTAAATCTAATCAAGAGTTGAATTTGGTTAAGATTTCTCTAGATCAACCTCAATAGTTGTGGCTTGATCAAGTCTATGTTTTTTGTTTTAACAAATGGACTTGATGTGGCTCAGTGGTTTGAGCCTAGATCAATAGGCTAATCTGATTGAAACCTATTGACCAATTGATGTCTAAGGTAAGTTTAGTAGTACGATCGATAGTTTTTAATTAGTAGCCCGCTTACCTGACCATTTCGATGGTATCTAAGATAAGCTTTGGCAAATTCTTCCATCGATTTTACTTACCTGACCAATATGGTCAATTGATTTTTGATCTAGGTTGCCTAATGATTTAAGCTAACCCATGCCATTATGGTAAATCAATAAGATTGATTTAAGTTCCTCTGGACCAGATTGCCTTTAGTCCTTTTCATGACTTGATGAAGTCAATGGAAGGATTTTGAAATGCCGGTCTACCTCTTCTTTTGATTTTTAAATCAAATTAATTAAATTTTCTAAATTATTAGATTCTTAAAATAAAAAGTTATGGGGATAACTGATTCGTAGCCTCCCATTAAGGTGAATGGTAATGGGTCCAATAATTCAGATTAACATTGGAGGTGCTTTTCGTCCGATCTTTATCTGGATATTAGAATTATCATTTATTATATGATGACTCTATTGTACTATCTAGTGAATGATTTGTTTGGCCATGCTTTCCTCAAGCCTGATTATTCATTAGTTAGAATCATTGAGTATGTTCATGTTAATGATTGGACCAAATCGAGATTTTTAGTGGAGGCCTCCGCCTACTGAAAAGGAACCTAGGGCAAAACCATTACTAGAAATTATTTGGAGAAACAATTGGTTGAGAACCTACCCATAGATGTACATGGGTTGGCCTAGCTTTCCTCGAGCCCGTATGCAGTCTGTGTGGATTCTAGTACCTGCTAAGGAATTAAAATAATTTCTTGAATTGAAGACAGAGATTATCAATTTGTATAAAATAGTGGGAGAATTTTTAAACTAAAGTCCAAGTATTTAGGCTTAAATAATTTATATACTAATAATAGTCTTTGTTTTCTTTTCAGTAAAGGCTAAAATCTAGTTGCTTCTCTCACTATTAGATAGTGATATACTTATTTGACCCTACTTCAATAGCTCATATCAAAAGTTGTAAATTATTAAGGAACACGAAAAGGTTCATGCTAGGACTTCAAAGCCTAGTCAAAATAAAAAGTTTAAGATTGATTTAATCAAGCAGAGTGCTTCTACTGTAAGAAACTAGATCACTGAAAGAGGAATTGTCCTCATTTTCTTACTTTCCTGACCTTAATAGGCTAAAAAAGAGAAACAAGCAATTGGTTACTTGTCAAGGTGCTTATATGATAGCACTTTGTAATTTCACTATTTGTGATTCTACTATCTAAATATTAGATACCAAAAGTTTGGTTCATATTTGCAATTTATTACAGGGACTTTAGGTTAGTAGAAAGTTTGAGAATAGCGAATTGTTCATGAATATTGGAGATGGAAGATCTGTTCTACTTCTAGCTTTAGAAATATTTTAGCTTATTCTCAATATAAATGTCATTTCTTTAGATGATTATCATTATTGTCCTTCTTTCCTAATGAATATAATCTCTATCGGCCTTCTGGCTAAAAATGGTTATCATTTTTCTGTAAAAAAAAGTTATTATGATTTCATTATGAATGGTGTTACAATAATGAGTGGATAACTAAAAAATAACATATACATTTTGTCACAGTCTATCACTGTAATGTACAAATTTAATAAGCATCCCAAAGTAGATAATGTCATGGTTGCCTACCTTTGGCATTGTAGGCTCGATCATATAAATAAAAATAGAATAAATAGGTTAGCCAAAGAAAGAATCCTCGATGTTGATGATTATGAATCATTACCAACCTACAAGTTTTGTCTTCTTGGAAAGATGACTAAGTCATCCTATACCAAAAAGGATGAATGAGCTAGTGAAGTTCTAAGTTTAGTACATAGTGATGTATGTGGACCCATGAACACAAGTGTTAGAGGAGGATATAGTTACTTCATTACTTTCACTGATGATTTATCTAGGTATAGATACGCCTATCTTATGAAACATAAGTCTGAATCATTTAAAATATTTAAAAAATTTCATAATAAAGTAAAAAATAAACTGAGAAGAGTATTAAAATGCTTCGATCAGACTGAGAATATCTTTTTCGTGAGTTTTTAATATATCTAGAAGAGAATGGGATTCTCTCATAATGGACATCTCCTAAGACACCTCAGAATAATGGTGTATCAGAAAGAAGAATTCAAACTTTGTTGGACATGATTAGATCTATGATGGGGTTTGTTTCTTTCTGGGGTTATACTCTTAAGATTGCTTGTTATGTTTTAAATAAAGTTTCGAGCAAATTAGTCATAAAAACTCCATATGAGATATGGACTAGGCATAAGCAGATACTCTCTTACTCTAGGGTTTGGGTTATTCGACTTATGTCAAATGTTTACAAACTAACAAGCTAGACCTAGGTTCGATAAGTATTATTTTATAGGATATCCCAAGTAAATAAGAGGGTATTACTTCTACTATACTGAAGAACAAAAGATGTTTGTCAACAATAAGGCAGTCTTTTTGGAAAAAGAGTTTCTTGGGAAAGAAACTAATGCCTCTACGATCAAGCTTGAGGAAGTTCAATAGGTAGAAAATCACACATCTTTGAGTAAACTTACAAACCATATTTGATTGAAAAATCAAATTTGGAGTTTGTTATAGAGGCGCCATTAAGAAGATACGATAAAGTACCACATCAACTAGACAAATGCTATGATTTCTTAGTCTAGGATGGTGATCTTATTGAAATAGATGAGAACAACGAAGATATGATCACTTATATAGATGCCATGCAGAGGTTCGACCATAAAAAAAGGCTAAATGTCATAAAATCTGAAATGAAGTTCATGGAGATCAATGATGTATGGATACTTATTGATCCACCTAAAGGGATCAAATCCATAGCATGCAAATGAATTTTCAAAAGAAAAAGAAGAGTGGATGGGAAGGTAGAGACCTATAAAGTCCATCTAGTTACCAAGGGATATCATCAATATTATGGTATTAACTATGACGAGACGTTCTCTCCTTAGAAATGCTCAAGTCTATTCGGATTATGCTTGCAATAGTGGCATATCTAAATTATGAGATCTGACAAATGGATGTCAAAATTATTTTTCTTAACGAAAAGCTAGAAAAATAGGTATATATAATACAACCTGAAGGATTCATATCCACAAATGAATCTAAAGTGTGCAGGCTAAACAGATCCATCTATGGACTAAAGCAAGCCTCTCCAAGTTGGAATATATGTTTTGATAAGGCAATCAAAATGTATGGCTTCATTAAGATCGAAGAGAAGCCTTATGTTTATAAATGGGCAAATGATTCTATAGTTGTATTTTTTATATTGTATGTGGATGATATTCTCTTAATTAAAAATAACATTCCTACATTATAAGGAATAAAAGTATGGTTATCATCACAATTCTTCATAAAAGATTTAGGAGAAGCATCATGTTAGGATTTGATGCCTCAAATTCGATCCACAGTAAGAAGAGAATCAGTTTTCAGCATAGTAGTTGGATCGACTTTGATACGTAGTCGAGCCGGCTCTCTCAGGTAGATAGAAATAGAAGTTCAAATGAGATGCAGCCGAGTCAGCTCAACCCCTGACTGAGTCGACTCGACGGAGGTGAACAAAACATGATAGGATTTTTCTATTTGGACTTGGATTGTGATTAATCTAAGGGGTCTACGGGAGTTGCGCATGGACCATAGGATCCGACAACCATGGAGGATTATGATCATGATCAGAAAGTCAAAAAATATTTTAAGACTCCATCAAGGATATGTACGACTCATATTAGGAGAACGATCCCTATTATGACTCCTATGAACTATTGAGAAGAGGATTCTCATCCTATTTAAAGAGCTAAGGTGCTGTAGAGTAGTAAGGTGGCATGAGAGGTACATAGAGAGGCTCAGGCAGTTGTCGGAAGGAGCTTGGTAGAACACCAAATATGTGCAGCCCATGAGAGAGAGAAGGAATAGGTGAATAACATCCGGTAAGAAGGCTGTAAGGGTCGAGCATCTTATAGCTTCTAAGGGTCTTCTTGAGATTTTGAGAGAGCTTTTGTGAGGATAGCTTCTAGTTAAGAAAGATTTATGTATGATGAGTTGAGAGTGGGTGTTCTCTTGTACCTATTTTTCTCTTTCATAGTAAAGCTTTGCATGTCCCATGGAGGCGAGCCCTTGAGCTGATCCATATATTTGATTGCTTTTATTATTTTATTTTCTTCCTTCTTTCTACCGTAATATCCTGATACTAGATCCTCATAAGTGATTTCGAAATGAGTCGATATCCTAATAGATTAGTATCAAAGTGAGTTGATACCACAATAATTGGTATCAAAGCTAGATAGTACCAGAGCGTAGATTGTAGCAGTGGATAGAGATTAAAGAATATGGAGAAGTTAAGTACAATTAAGGTGGAGATCAACAAGTTTGATAGAAAGGGCAATTTTTTCTTGTGGCAAGCAAGGGTAAAGGATGTCCTCATCCAACATGGGTTGATCGATGCTCTCTTGTATGAGGAGATGCCAGTTACCGTAGAGGTGAAGGATTGAAAGTGAATTTAGATGCAAACAATGAGCACAATCTGCTTATACCTAGCAGATGATGTCATGATCCATGTACTTGATGAGACTTCTCTAATGGCGTTATGGTCGAAGCTCAAGAAGTTGTACATGATGAAGTTGCTCATAAACATGCTATTTCTTTGGAGGCAATTCTACCAGCTGCAAATGGACAAAGGCCAGAGAGTGCGGAAGCATCTATCCAACTTTTAGAAGATCCTCATCGACCTCCACAGCATTGATAAAAAAGTTGAGGAGAAGACCAGGGCATTGGTCTTGCTAGCATCGCTTTTCTCTTCATATGAATCCTTGGTAATTGCTTTTCTAATGGAAAAGAGCACCATCAAGATGAATGAGATAACTACACCAATACTTCAAAACGAGGTTCTCAGGAGGAAGAACCTAGCTTCGAGCTCAGATGGTGGTAGTTTAGCTTTGATGATTTTTGGAAGAGCAGGAGGCAGTAGATGGAGCGGTAGAGGATCACGAGGAGGACAATCTGGTCCAAGACGAGGGATCCTAGCAAGATCAGATGCTATAGGTGTGATGAGTTGGAACATCAAGTCAAAGATTGACCACAACTTAAGGATCGGATGAGGGCTACTATAGCGACGGCTAGTAGCGAGTTAGAGGATGATGTCCTAGAGATATCTGATGAGGTATCTAGTTCTTTCCAACAATGAATTTTAGATTCTACATGCACATATCATATTTATTGCAGAGAGTAGTTTGACTCCGTAGAGAATAGTGAGGGCACTGCTTATCTGTTGGATGGATCGAGCTGTGTGATCAGAGGCATCGAGATGGTCAGTTGGAAGATACATGATGGTGCAGTGAAGAGATTAGCGGAGGTCCAATACATACTTGATTTCAGATGAAATCTTATCTCACTAAGCAGACTAGATTCAAATAGCTATAGGTGGATAGCTGATAATGAAATCCTGAAGGTCATGTGCAGTAATAGGATGATATTAGAGGAAAAGAAGAAGATAAAAGGATATTACTTTTTGGTAGAAAGTCCAGTGTGAGGCAGAGCTTCAGAAGCCAAAGAGAGTCCAATGCGAGGTGGAGCCCTAGATGGAGATGGATCAAACACAAGATGGGAGACTTGGAAGGATGAGAGATGACATTGTAGAGTGAAGTTTCTATTACTATAGGAGACTTTTTCGAGCAGATCTTAGGTTAGAGTGAACACAGCCATTGATGAAGGTAGGATCAAGCGGCCTGGCTTGACTCCCACATTTGCCCATCCATGATTAGCAAGCGCGCCTCAAGGCATGGGGGCGTGATGGATCACAAGCTTTCAAAGTCAAATGAAGGCTAAATATCGAGTCGAGATAGAGATTGTTAGGATTTGATGCCTCGAATTCGATCCATAACAAGAATAGAATCAATTTTTAGCATAGCAGTCGGGCTAACTCTAATACACGGTCGAGCTAGCTCGAACCATAGTTTAGCTGGCTCTCTCAGGCAAACAAAAATAGGAGTTTGGGCAAGATACAATCGAGCCAGCTCTCTGACTGAGTCGGCTAGATGGAGGTGAACAGAACACGACAAGATTTTTCTGTTTAGACTTGGATTATGATTAATCCAAGCAATCTACGGGAGTTGCGCGTGGACCATAGGATCCAGTGATCATGAAGGATTACGGTCATGATCTGAAGGTTGAAAAATATTCTAAGACTCCATCAAGAACATATTCGACTCATATTAGAAGAATGAGCCCTGTTAGGACTCTTATGAACTGCTGAAAAGAGGATTCTCATCCTATTTAAAAGGCTGAGATGCTGTGGAGTAGTAAGGTGGCGCATGTGGTGTGAGAGGCATGTAGAGAGGCTCAGACAGCCATCGACAGAAGCTTGGCAGAGCGTCGAGTACGTGCAACCCACAAAAAAGAGAAGCAACAGGTGCATAGCATCCAGCAAGAAGACTATGAAGGCAGAGCATCTTGTAGATTCTGAGGGTCTCCTTGAGATTCAGAGAGAGCTTTTTTGAGGATAGCTTCTAGTTAAGAGAGATTTATGTACGGTGAGTTGAGAGTGGGTGTTCTCCTTTTGTACCTATTTTTTTCTTTTATAGTGAAGCTTTACATGCCCCATGGAGGCAAGCCCTTGGACTGATTCACATACTTGATTACTTTTATTATTTTATTTTTTTCTTTCTTTCTGCCATAATATCCTAGTACTAGATCCTCATAAATGGTATCAGAGTGAGTCGATATCTCAATAGATTGGTATCAGAGCGAGTTAATACCATAACACATTCTATATCTCAGGGATGAAGATCTATAGAGATAGATCTAAAAGATTACTTGGATTATTCCAATCCACGTACATTGATACTATGCTGAAATAGTTCAGCATAAAAAATTCGAAGAAAGGCTATTTATCGATAGGTCAAGGAATTACTCTCTCAAAAAAGAATTATTCGACAATCCCTCAAGAGAGAAAGCATATGAATAGAATCCCATGTATCTATATAGTTGAATTTATCATGTACACTATGATATGTACGAGACCGGATGTAGCATACTTACTAGGAATAGTGAGTAGGTACTAGTCTAATCTGGATGAAAATCATTGAAAGGTTGTAAAGACAATCCTTAAGTATTTAAAAAATACTAAGGACTAATGGTTTATCTATGGAGACACTGACTTAAAACTTGTGGAATATACTAGTTTCAGTTTTCAGTCAAATAATGATGATAGTAAAAGTACATCTAGCTATATTTTTACTTTGTATAGCAGAGCAATATACTGAAAGTGTTCCAAGCAAAACACAGTTATTGATTCAGTTTGCAAAATGGAATATATTGCAGGATCTGATATTGCCATATAGCTACTGAAAATTGATGAAAAGGAAAACTTAGCTGACTCCTTTGCTAAAGCTCTCGAGATCAAAGAGTTCGATGATTACAAATAGAAGATGGGTATTAGATACTATCCTGATTAGCTTTAATCCAAGTGAGAGTTGTAGAAAAATGTGTCCTAAAGCCAATTATATTATTATAAACAATTGGATTCTTATATATAAATTATTAATAAATAAATATTATTTTTGGCAAGTTCATCATAAATATGCATATTCTTTTAATGAACTCTTATATTATGATGAAGTTCTTAGAACTATAAAATAATTGATAAAGGATGATTTATTGAATAATTCTTAAACCATGTTCACGACCAAATGATGCGTTATTAAATAGGATGATAATGTCCATCGAGTATAGATTATTATGTACTATATAAGTTGGTTGTCCTCTTAACCAAGTAATATGGAGACACTAGTATGGTATACGGGTGAGACGTAGGAGTACATTGTCATCAAACAGTGACTCATTTATGAAGGACTCTGCTATCAAGGGCAACTCACGAAAGATATGGATATAAGTATTCCTTCAACTTGAAATAACAATGATGACTTGCAAGTAACTCAATATACTTTGATGCCGGACTACATGTATTTTTAATATAATGATGGAAAATTTTTGGATACAGTCAAGTACTTACGAAGTCAGTATGTTAGTCAAGATGGAATTGATCCCTCTGAATTATAGGAGTGAATGCATTAATATATTTTTATCAAGTAAAATCTTAGTCAGGATAATCATTTGATCTGTCGCATGATTTGAAAAAGATTGGAATACAATGTGGATGACTGTTCTTGGGTTGACAGTTTAACCCTAGATCATCCTGAGTATTAGGGTCAAAGGAAAAAATTATGCGGTAACCATATTCATAGATTCTTGAATGTTGCTTTATAATTATTTGACCTATCTGGACATCGGATATCATTGCCAGATAGTCACTTCAATTAGTATAGAAAATTAGTTTCTATGCTACCGGCTTAGTGTTTGAACCTATGGAGTTATGCACAAAAGTCAATCAACGTAGGAAAGAATTAACCTAAAGTCTATACATTCAATTTGGAAGTATGAAACTTGATTGAATATATAGATTTACTTAATTAAAAATTAAGTTAATGGATATACGGAGTAAAATACTGGCTATGCCAGCTAATACTGGTCATGAGGTATAGGCTTAATTTTGGGAATGAATTTTATCTAATCAAAGATCCAAAGAATTTTGAGAGAATGAATCAAGTTCTAATTATTTTAGATTGGATCTAATCTAATTGGGCTTGATTTAATTAGAGGTTAATTGGGTTAAGCAACCAAGTTAGACTTGGTCCAAAATCCTAATTGGATTAGGATTGATAGCCTATTCGAATTTGATTCCAACTGGACTTGAATTAGACTCAATTGGACCAAAATCTAAATTAGTTAGGACTTGGTGCACTAACTAATAAGAGCATGATATTGTCATTAGGATATTGTATTTATCAATTTAATTCTGACTTCTTAAAATAATTAAAATATGTAGATAATAGGGAGTCGAATCGAATCTACAGAGAAGACAGTGTTTTAGTTTTAAAATCTTTAATTTTTTTATAAAAGAAAAAAAATTTAGAAAAAAAAAATTAAAGTTAAAAAATAAAATTATAAATAAAAAATAAAAATAAAATAATATAGAAAAATAAACTTGGTACTGAAATATACTAGTTAGATCTTAGCATCTACTTGCAATAAAATAAAATTTATAATAAAAATAAATAACAAAAATTAAATTTGTAATTAAAAGTAAAGAACTAAAATTTAAATAGTAGAAAAATAAAATTTATATTAATTTAAAGTTTAAAATTTAAATACATAAAATTTTAACAAAAATAAAAAAATTAAAAATTAAAAGCAGATGATCTTGATCTTAGATCGATGTTGGCGTTGAGATGATGTAAAAGATAGCTCT
>QRFJ01001469.1:155418-185418 GCA_006176705.1 Cocos nucifera | reverse complement strand
ATGTGCTTGAATTGCTTGAAACCATCGTATGACAAGCCCAACCTTATATTATGTATCTCTTATGCGAAGTTGGGATGTATTTCATTAAACTTCTACTATGCCTCTCCATTAGCTGGATGCTTAATGTATCATCTTTTGTTCAGTCCTCTTCATGCCATCTCATGTCTTTCGATGTTCTTGTCGACATAAACAACTTTTGTAGTTTAAGAATCAAAAAAAAGTATCATATCAACTTTTGAGGTACACAAGTCGATGTATCGTCTTTATTTTATTTCTATCTTAATACACTGCATCTCGTGCATTTATTTCAATGGTTGACATCTTCCTCTCAATAGAGCATGCAATCATTAGGACATGCATGTATCCTGATATAAGTAAAGTCCAGCTATTCAATAATTTTCGTTGCCTCATAATTATTCTTCGAAATTTATGCATTGTCCGAAGAATGTCTCCCAAAAGCTTTACTATATAGTTTACTCCATTATTACTGAACCCATTGGAGTATTTTGCATGATATAACTGGATTAAGAACTCCAGCTTCGCTATCTTTTTACACCTAAGATATAATGGAACATTAGCATCCTCCATCAACTTACGGACCTTCTCTACATTCTTATTGTTTATCATTCCATCAACCATAGGATCAGACATGGATGTAGATGCACCGTCATTATGGCCAACAAACAAAAAAATATCAAAAATCATTTATTTTATTTTTCCATCATGTTGATCGCCTTCTTGTAGTCTATCCTCACCATGTTGATCTCAACAAATTTCATAGCCAACTTTAAAGGCATAAATAGTGAGATGATCATTTACATTTTGATCAGATACAGCTACGGTCCATCCATATACTTCTTATAAGGATATTGGATAAGTCCATGATTCTTAAATTTCTCTATAATAAAATTAAGAAATTTTTAAAGTTCAGCCTCATATTCTGGTGAGAGCCTACTAAACTTCATTTATCTCTTATCCATTTTAAAAATGGTGATACTACAATTAAATTATGTATGGAATCTATATTATATACCAATGCATTATAAATAATTCATAAACCATAACTGACATTAAATATCATTTTCATATACACTTAATTAAATGCATCCTATCATGAACTAAAAGATAAAGATAGGTCCTATCCCATTTAGAAATTATATTAATTCTATAGGTTCATACAGTAATCAAATGATATGCAACAAGAATCAAAAAAAAATTGGCAGTATTTTCTCTTAGTTCTCCTATATAGGAAAAATAAAAAAAAATATTATCTAAAATTTCTTTCAAAATTCTTAGCATACTATTTGATTACTATAATTATCTATAGAATTATTTGCAATTTCTAAACTATCCAAATTAGATAATCAATTGACCATTATATGTAATTCTTCAATTCATATAAAAAATATATAAATGTACGAATGCCAAAGATTATGTACACTAAATAATTGATGAGTCTATCATGATGCAATACAATAAACAAAAGCAATAAAATATAAATAGTAATCCAAAAAATATTATACAATAAAGTATACAATATGAATTACATCTATAAATAATTAAGAAGGAGCAATAAATAATTTCACTTTATATCTACCTTCCAAGATTAAGAAAAACTTATGTTTCTAACATTCCCATTATATATCATCTCAAAAGCATTATGGAGTGCTCCTTAGGTTAGTCGGGATAGAACTTACCTTAAATATTAGAAAAATTAGAAAAATAAAGAAAATAAAAGTAAAAAAAGGCTCGAATTCATTATTTAATCATGCATTATAATGTTACTTTTGTTATCCACTATAACTAAACCAAATTAACTGTGAACAGTTGCTTGCTAAACAATCATTGGCCATCCAAGATTTCCTTACCATTCGAAATTATTAAAATATTTGCAGCAAAAGAGAAAAAATAAGAGAGCTCATGTCACTAAAATCATATTAAGAATTAACCATTTTTCATCTAAAATCATCACAACCTCTTTATTAAAAAAATATTTTTTTAAAATAAAATATTATTAAAAAATAATAAAATAATAAATGATATAAAATAGGTCAACTTGAAGGCTTATCAGCCTAATTGAATATATACACACACATGCAACATTTTTATTATTATTAAATTTAATAATTTAAAATATAATATTAAGTTATGAATATATTTTAATTTATGAATATAAAATAATAAATAATTTATGAATAATATTAAATTTAATAATTTAAAATATAATATTAAGTTATGAATATACTTTAATTTATGAATATAATAATAAATAATTTATGGATAATATAATAAATTTAATATTAAATTTATTAAGCATAAAAAATCATGTCAATCAACATGCTAGCAATCCAAGTCATATAATATACATGCTTAAAAAATAAATTAATTAAAAAATTAATAAATAAATTAATAAAAAATTAATAAAAATAGTGGGATCAAAGGATACCAGCGGACGTGGCCGATGGTGGGATGGGGCCAAAGCTGGTGGCGGGGCGAGGCATAGGGCCAAAGGGGGCCGAGGGTGGGGCATGATCGAAGGGGGCGATACGGCAGGGTGCTGGGCCAGGGCTGAGGGAGACAGTGCCAAAGGGGCCAGCAACGAGGGGGCCGACAGTAGGGCAAGTCGACGATGAGATGGGGTGCAGGGTCGAGATTAAGGGAGGCAGGGCCTGCGCGATGCTAAAGGGAAAGGGGTAGTGGGGCAGAGAGAGGGGACAGTGGTAGAGGAGGGAACCAGTGCAGGGCTGAGGGAGGGAGGGAGCCGAGGGAGCCAAAGCTAGGGGAGCCAAGGGAGGGGCCGAGGTAGCCGGAGCCGATGGCAGGGCTGAGGGAGGGAGCGATAGTGGGAGGGCCGGTGCAGGGTGGTAGCTAGGGCACGGGTAGCCAAGGAGAGAAGAGAGAAAGAGAGAGAGAGAGAGAGAGAGAGAGAGAGAGAGGAAGGGAGGCGGACAGGGAGGTGGCTAATAATGGGGCAAGTCGGTAGAGGGGTGGGTCGACGGTGGAGAGAAAGTGGAGGCTGGGAAGATGAAAAATCTACACACAAAAAAATTTTATGCCAGACCTATGGTAGCGATCTTCGAAATTGTTGCTATAGATCTATTATAGTGGTTATTATATAACCACTACCATTTAGTCTATAGCAGCAGTTATCAACCACTACAATAGAATCTATAGCAGCAATTTTTGCTAACCATTACTATAAATGTAAATATATTTTTTTATTTTTTTTTAAATATGATATAATTTTATAATTTAAAGTTCATCTTCATCATTCATGATCTAAATAATTATCATTAGAGTATCATCATAAAAGATTGCCTCGATCTGATAGCTCTAGCTATATCGATCGATAAAATTTGATTTCGATGATTACGAATAACTGCATAATAATCTACTAGATAAAGACCATCGATTGATCCAAAAATTTTTAATGATGATCTCAATGACGTTTGTAGCACACTACCAAAATTTTACTTTAATTAAACATCATTATCATAGTTAATCTAGCACTGGATGATTTCGATCGTTAAATGAAAAATATATGATCAAAAGGCCAAACAGTATCCGATTAATAGATTATTTTTTAGATAATTGATCTTTACTACTAATTTAATTATTTATACGATAGTGATCATAAAATTCAAACCATGTCTAAATGAACTATCTACGTTAAACATATCTTATAAAAGCACAAGCATAATTATATAAGGCCTTTAAGAATGAGTACTAGAAGACATATAGTTTTAAATCGTTCATATATATGTGGTTTGAATTTTATGATCACTACTATATAAATAATCAAAGTAGTATCTAAGATTATTTATCTAAATAATTATCTCATAATCAGGCACTATTTAGCCTTTTGATAATCATTTTTTATTTAATATCCAAAATCATTCCATATGAGATTGACCATAATAATGATGTCTGATTAAAGTGAGATTTTGATAGTATACTACAAACATCATCGAGATCATCATTGCAAGTTTTTGGATCAATTGATGATCTTTATCTATCAAATCATCATGCGGTCGTTTGTGGTTGTCAAAATCAAATTTTATCGATCGATATAGCTAGGGCTATCGGATCAAAGCAGTCTTTTGTGATGAAACTCTAATGATAATTATTTAGATAATAAATGATGAAGATAAATTTTAAATTCTAAAATTATATTATATTCAAAAAATATAAAAAAATTCATATTATATATTTATAGTAGCGGTTATATGTAACCGCTACCATAGATAGGACTTATGGCAGTGGTTAGATAAAATCGCTGCTATAGATCTTTCACTGATTGAGCATATAATGGTAGTTGACCAACCGCTATAATAAATCAAATCTTTGACAATAGTTAAGCATAACTGCTACTATAGATTTGATCTAATATAGTGGTTATACCTAACCGCTGCTATAGATTTTACCTATAGTAGCAATTTTCGAAACCTAACCACTATTTTAGATCCCATGACAATGGTTTTCGAAACCATTATAATAATATGCGTTACAGTAGCCCCATTCTGTAATAGTGATATTCCATGATTAGTTTGATCCTAGTCTGATTTTATCCTAAAGAATCCGATCTATGAGGCACACCTAATTTTTGATATGATCCTATGTGGGATTTTAATTTGAAATTTTATTTTTGATTAGTTATAAATTAAAATTAATACAAAAATATAATTATGAATAGTAGATTGTTAAAGATCCCCTCAACTTAATTGATCTGTCTGTTCAGTGTTCTATAAAAAATAAGTAATGAACCATCTTTTTAAAATATTTCATAATTTATTTTGAAAATAAATAATTAGTCTTTGATTTATATATGATTTATGAATTGTATTTGAATGAAGAGTGATTTGCAAATATTGAGATTTTTAGAAAGCTTATAATTTATGGATTTGTTATGAAATATGCATATGTTGATTGAAATTATGACATATATGATAGCTTGTAAATGTATTTTCATTTATGCATCAGATTCGACCCTACTAATGGGTGTTATTATTGGTATTCAGTAACCCTACCAATAGAGATTGTATATTCGTATTCAATGGATGCTATTGATAAAGATTATATGTTGGTATTCAGTGGATCCTGTTAATGAGGATTGTGCATTAGTATTCAATGGATCCTGCCAATGAAGGTTATCATTAGTATTTAGTGGATCCTGTTGGGGCTTATGTGTTGATACTCTGATTATTGAGCTTCAACCCCACCATAGGATATAAGTATGGTCATAGTTAAGGCAGTTGAGTTATACATTGTTTGATTCGAATTGAATTTATGATTATATTTGCATATAAATATTTAAAAATATTTTATTTACATAATTTAGCAAAGAATATTTTCTTATGTTTATTCTTGATAATTGTTTTAAATATTATATCTTATGATAATATTTTAAATATCTAGTTAAGATATTTATTATTTATTGGACTATTGATCTCATCAACTCTTTTTTATTTTTCATATTCAGATACTTAATAATGAATGTGTGTATTATTTGGGAGAGAGTTTTAGAGGCAAGATTTGGCACTATCAAGTTCATTGAACTTAGATATATTATCATTATTTTAATTTTCAAGAAAAATTTATTTGATGTAAGATATTTGAATTTGGATATCTGTCCTTTGGATTGGTTCATAAATTTATACTTTACTTTTAGTATTTTTAATTAATTTCACTATGTTGCATTGATATCTGTTTGAAATGCCTTGCATATTTATAGAAAGAGTTTTCGATAAGTATATGGTACAATGATTATTGCGACCCTTGGCTCGCATCTTGCATCAGGGGAATGATAGCCAACCCATTGAAGGAATCTCTATTCCTAGTCTGTAGGATTTGATCGAATCATATTTTCAGTAGAATTTTTAAAAAAAAATTTTGAGATTCGATCAGATTTGAAAGTTCTTAGATCAGATTAGATTGATCTGATTATAAAAATAAAAATAGTGATAACATTTATCACCTGATCGAGTGAACGATTCACCTTGCAGCGATGATTTAAAGCCTTTGAGGTTCTAACTTGAGCCATGCATGCGCCTGGCCTCTACCAACATCCACTTAGATCAGATCTGGAAGTCTCCTCCTTTTGGATCTGATCTCAGAAAACCAGATCTCAAGCCTTCCTAATTTGCCTTCGATCAGATCTCTGGTAGCAGCATGTCCATCCCACAAACAGGATCTTCTAGACTCAGTCTTTGCGCCAGTAGCCTTCAACCTTTGATGCTGAATTCATCCAACCATTTTGGGCATAGAGAAGAGGGAAGGAATCAGAGGAGGCATGGAAATGGAGGAAAAGGCAGCACTTGGGCGTTGGCTAGATTGAATTAAGAAACCTAGGTGCAAGACATCTATTTATAGATGTAAGTGCAACCCTAGAGTCCTAGGGCTTTAAGCAAACACTTTGCTTAAAGCAAATGGACTCTCTTCTGATTTCCATGCCCCATATCAAAAAATCCTCTAATTTTGTCATACAAAATAAAGAGAATTTGGCATGGAGAAGAGAGGATCAAGTTGGATTGGTGCAAGGCATGCATTATCTCCCTAGTGTTTGATCTCATCAAAACTCCTCCACCCTTATCCACTAAGGGTGCATGCCATAAGAGGGTGTGCACCCTCATTTTCCTTCATGAAATCACCTAGGGGTGTGTGCCCTTAGATAAACTCTAGGGGGTGCACACCTCCTTCCTCAATTCCTGCAAAGACTAGGTCAAAATGGCCTTGTCCTAATTTCATCTCATGATTTTATGATAAGCCCTGATCTTATCAGGACAAGTCCTGTTCTAATCAGAACAAGCCCTGTTCTGACCAGGACAATATCCAATTAGATCAAGACAAGTCCATACAGGATTCCTAAATGAGCCAAATCAGATTTGACAGAGTCCAGGTCAACCAAAAAGTCAATAAAAGAAGAATGTTAGGCTCAATCGTGTGCTAACATGATTTTCTTGAACCTAATTGAATCTAATTCAAATCAATCGAATCAGGTTAGCCCAATTGATGATATCCAGACCTAAACCCTTATTTGTGTGATCCAGTTAGCTTCAGTTATGTATGATAATGGGACATGTCACGATCTCCATCATTGACATCATCGAAACACCTTTAGATGGATCAGAACTCTTCTAATTCACCCAATTAGAATCATCGACCATCAAGACAATTCTAATTGATCTCAAAATCCATCAGTGATACC
This sequence comes from Cocos nucifera, assembly GCA_006176705.1. NCBI lineage: Eukaryota > Viridiplantae > Streptophyta > Magnoliopsida > Arecales > Arecaceae > Cocos > Cocos nucifera. The sequence goes on along the minus strand of QRFJ01001469.1, from coordinate 178,214 downwards.
TAGCAGTATATGGTGGTAACCCATCAGAACCAAATATGAACCTCTCGATGCAGTCAACTGTATGATTGGGTTCTTCTATCATAAGCTCCGACAGGATCTAGGTTAAGGTGAACTCATCAGACTCTACACCTGTCATATGAATAAATCATTCGATTCGAGTCTGATGTGAAATTCTAATAGAAACTCTTTTCTATATTCATACTGTAATGACCATGGGTGTAAGAACTCGATCTCATGATCATCATAGGACTACTCCTCTATCGAGGTTGATAGATCCTCTATTGGTGTGATCCAATTTCTACAATGAACATGCTATAGCCAACATACACCTCAGGATTTCGAATAGCTAGAAGATCGAGTTATGGTGTAGTCAAACTATAACACACTCAAGATAAATTATCAATTTAGCTTAGGTCAAAGAATCAGACACATGACTGCAACATCGAGCTAGTCATCGATGAGAATGTAGACTTTCTTATGACTGCTCGAGGTGGTCATGCTCAGTACCCTTGTTCTCAATAAGTACCTATACTCTCACTCTGGTATCTTCATATTATAGACTCAAAACTCATCTATCCTAAGAAAATGATCATACATCGATCTTCTAGATCAATCATCATCCTCATAGTGATCCTACGATCGAGAGCAGTTTATGAGTTAATTATGATAATATATGCCTTAAATTCTCAACTCTTGAAAATATGTGTTATCATGCCTATTAACTCAGTGGATGTATCATAGATATTTTACATACAATATGATCGAAATAAAATAATTTTTTATTAATTTTAAATTAAAATTATAAAAATGCTTTTAGAAAATATTTTACAAATATCGGCCAATCTAGCTTCTATGATACACATCTAACAAACTCTCACTTAATCTAAAGTCAATTAACTATAAATCTAAGGTCTATCTTCTCAAGATAAGCTTCGATCTTCGACTGGCCTAAAGACTTCATTAGTGGGTCAGCCGCATTGTCTGCGGTGTTGACTCTCTAAATCTCGACGTATCACTTCTCGAGGTAATCATAGATGAGATGAAATCATCGCTCGATATGCTTGGATTTTTGGTGAGACCTTAGCCCCTTAGCTAGGGCTATGGCGCCATTATTATCGCAGTACTGAGGAATGGCATCACTCCAAATTTTGTGGCAAATTTCTTGAACCAGAATGCTTTTTTTGCAACTTTCGAGGTAGCAATGTACTCTTCTTCCATGATGGAATCTGCTATCATGGTCTGCTTGAAATTTTTTCAGCTTATAGCACCACCATTGCATAAGAATAGACTTCTAGATGTCAACTTTCGATCATCTATATCAGACATAAAATCTGAGTCTATATTGTTGAAAAATATATCCTAAAGTCAATCATTTAGGTTATAAATAGTTAAGCTGATTGTAAATATACTTGAATTATTATAATAAATAAAATTATTACTTTGGCATTTTCATTACTTTTGTGCATCTTCTTGTAATGAACTCTTCTATAATGAAGTTCTTATAACTATTTAGACTCGACAAAGAAGGATTTATCATTTAGTCCTTAAACTTATTCATGACCAAATGATACATTATTACCTAGGACGATAACATATTGAGTGTAGGTCATTGTGTGCCATTTGCATTGGTTATCCTCTTAACCAATGAGTATGATGTACTGGTATGGCATGTAGGTGAAGTGTAGGGGTACATTTTACTAAACGTGACCCAACTACGTAGCTTTCTGCTATCAAGAGTTGCTCACGAAGGATAATGGATAAAAGTATCTCTTAGACCTGAGATCACCATGGTGACTTCCAAGCAACTCACTGCACTTAGGTGCCGGACAATCTAAATTTCTAATTCAGTGACAGAAGATTATTAGGTGTAGTCAAGTACTTTTTTTGTCGGTATATGAGTCAAGATGGGATTAACCTCTCCAATTATTGGAGCGGATGCATCACTATATTTTAATTTAGCAAAATCTCGGTCGGGATGGTTCATTTGATGAACACTAAAATTTTGAAATATATCGTAGATAATTTTTCAAGGTTGATAGTTAAACTCTAGATCAACTTTTGAGCATTGAGGTCAAGAGGATGAATTATATGATAACCATATGCCATAGGTTTATCAATGTTGCGTTGCAACTATTTGACCTATTTGAACATCGGATACTATTCCTAAATGGTCACATCAATTGGTATAGGAAATTAATTCCTATGCTATCAACTTAGGATTCAAACCTATGGGGTCACACATAATAGGAGTTTCTACATGATCTGATGGCTGATCAAGAGTTCTAATGGTTTGGAACTCTATGATCAAGAGTCTTACTGGATTGAGACTCTTGATCATAGAGTCCCACTGGACTGAAACTCTAAGTCATACTTGTCTGGAACTCTTTAATGAAGAGTCCTATTAGTCTGAAACTCTATGATCGTGAGTTTCATTCACTTGGGATACTGGGTTCAAGAGTCCCACTAGTTTGAAACTCTTCAAGAGTTTCATATAGATGAGACTCTATTATCCAGACATCCATCCGATTGGAACTCTAATATTATTAAAGAATTAATTAGCAATTTGATTACTGATTAGCTTAATTTGATTGAGCGATGAGGTTTCAATCAAATTTGATTGAATTTGATTCGATTGGGTTTGACCCGATTAGGTCATGAAATGATCTAATCGCTAAGAAAGATTCGATCTTGATTTGATCAGGATCTGAATCTAATTAATTTCTAATTTAATTAGAATTTTATTGAATTAGGTTAAGTCTAATTTAGTTGAATTTAACCTAATCTAATTGGATCTAGATTAATTGGTTTAGTTAAAACCAATTTGAATGAGTCAAATAAGATTTGAATTTAAACTCTCCCATGCGCCCATCACCTTTGATTTTTCCACACCCATTCTCCATGCACATTTATTTTTGCATAAGTTTTCCCATGCCAGAAAGAGATATGCCTCCTCTCTTATCTGCTTTTGACCTGATCTAAGGGTTGGACTAGTTCAAATTTAAGTTGAATTTTGAATTCAACTTGAATTGGTTGGTTTGGATAAAACCACCTAACCCTCTCATCCTTATCCAAACTCAATGCCATTCTCACTTTGTTGCCAATTTATTTTGATTTTATTGGCATGTGCACATAGAAGGAGAGTCCTTGTATGTGTCAAAGAGGTGGTAGGGGCATTAGAAGAGGATAACTCATCCACTTGAATTCAAGTGGATTGGATGCAACCTCCCTAACCTTCTCACCTTATCTTATTCACGCATAATTCCCATTGAAATCACACCAATAAAAGGGTGATTTTTTGTGCATGCATGGGTGTGTGAGAGGCTACATGAGGGATTTCTGAGAGAGAGAAAATCAAAGAAGGGGAACTTGTCCTAGGCATGGAAAAGTCTAGAGAAAGAGGAAGTGTTTCATGCACCAACATTCCTCACATGCCACTTCTTTTAATTTTTTCTCTTTTGTCACCCATCTAAAAGGATTTTTGAGTGTAGGTGTATGGTAGAGAAAGAGTCCCTCTACTCATGAAAATTTGTTTTACTAAAAATTTCAAAAGAGAGTGGGTGTGAGAAAATTTTCGAGCATCAGGGTTTTTGGGTGTGCAAAATCCTAGAGTTAGGACTCAAGATTCAGGTGAAGAGATTGAGCACTGTGAGTGCCCAATCACCACGAAATTTCATACATCATCTCGTCATCCTCTAAAGTATATTATATGGTCTTCTAGAGTATTTGAGAGATCAGAAAGAAGATTATTAATCAGATCAACGAAGATCAACCATCAAAGACTCCGACGATGAGCTAGCACTCCGGTTGAGCTAGTTAGGACTAGGAGCTCCATGTGGATTCACCATAGAGGTTGGATGGGTGTGCAGCTGTAGTGCGATAACAAGGCTTTCTCTAATAGATTTGGATCATAGAGATTATCTACCCATGCAAAGGTATTATGTTCTGAACATAAGTCGATTAGCGAATATGATTTATTGATCGATCGCATTTAAATTTTCTATAATATATTAGCATGTCTAGATTCTGAGTAGGATTTAATGATCTAATCATAGTATGCATAGAATTAATAGTAAATTAATTTTACTTTTGCTACAAATTTTATTCAAAAAAATTTTGAAAATGCATGCTTTAATCCTGCTCGATTTTCAACAATGATATCAAAGCCATTAAAAAAATTAAATGCAAGCATATATGATATGTTTATATGTTAATTAAAATTATTTTAATTAATAAAAAATAATAAATTAAAAATTAAATATAAATATGTTAAATTAGATCTAATATATGATTCATGCTTTAATTTTATTATGATTTATTTTCTATTATGAAAATAGCAATAGGTTGCTATTTATAAAATAAGCTGACCCATTTCTGAAATGAGTCAACTCATTCGGTAAATAAAAAATTTAAAAATTTAAAAATTTAAAAGATATTTTTAAAATATTGAATCCCAATCCATCAGCTTAAAACTTAATTAAAAGAAATAAGTGTTATTTAGTAGAATCTAGAATTATGAATTGAAGATCCTAAGATAAATGCATAAAATTATAGGTTAAAGGGTTAGATGAATTAGGTCCATTAATTAGGTTAGACCTTAGGTTAGTTAAAGAATAGACTAAACTAGAGTAATTGATCAAATCTAACCAAATGTTGAATTAGATTAGGTCAAGAATACTCTAGATTCAACTTCAATAGTTGTAGTTGGACGAGTCCATGTCTTTAACAAAGACCAAGATAGACTTGATTCATGGTTAAGCGATCGAGCCTGAAATTATTAAGTTGATCAGATTGAACCTAATTAATTGGTTGGTATCTAAGATAAGTTTGATAGTCAAGATCAGTGATTTTTAATTGAGAGCTACTTGCACTAATTCGATCTTTGACGAGTTAATGGCATATCCCTTCCACTGATCTCACTTACCTAGTCGATATGGTCGATTAGAATTTGATTAGGTTACCTAGTGATTTGAGTTGACCCATGTCATTAAGAATTAGTTTGACTGATTTTAATCAGTAAGATTGAATTAGGTGCCCATGGATCTAAATTAATCCTAATCCTAACCTATTGACTTGGTGAAGTCAGTGGAAGAATTTGACTTGGTGAAGTCAGCAAAAGAAATTGGTTCGTGTCCTTTTTATCCTTAAATCATATGTAACCTAAATTCTTTAAATTATTAGATCCTTAAAATGACTAAGTTATGAGGATAATCGAGTCATAGCCTTCCATTTAGATGAATAGTAATAGTCTAATTTTCTAGGTGGACATGGAGGTGTCTTACACCTGATGTTCATCTGGATATTAGAATTACTATCCATCATATGATGATTAGAGTGCACTCTCTTAATGATGATCATATTAGCCAGAGCTTTCCTTAGGCCTGGTCATTGTCGATTTGACGCACCAAACTCAATCATGTTAATGGTTGGGCCTAACCAGATTTTTTCAGTAGAGGCCTTAGCCTACTGAATTGGCTTTTGGGATAAAACCTAATTACTAAAAATTATTTGAAGAAATAATTAATTGTGAACCTATCTATAGATGCATATAGGTTAGTCAGAGCTTTCCTTGGATCCGTTTGTAGTCTATATGGATTCTAGTATCCACTAAGAAGTTAGTATAATTTCTTGAATTGGAGGTAGAGGCTACCAATTCATAAAATAGTGGAAGGACCTTTTGATTAAAGTCTAAGTTTTTAAGGTTAATTAATTCAAGTACTAATAAAATTTCATGTTTTTCTTTCAGATAAATAGAATGGCTAGTGTAAGTCTGCTTCATTCACTGTTGGATAGTGACAAGCTTTTAGGACCTAATTATGAGGAGTCTAGTGTTGAACCTAATTAGGTAGATCCAAAGAGAAATTAACCTCTTAATCCGAATAAGCTGAACAGGAGAAATCTGCAAATGGTTGGTGGTTAAGATTGTTATATGATAATACTTTATAATTTTTTTGTTTGTGATACATCTATCTGGATATTAGATACTGGAAGTTCAGTTTATATATGCAATTCGTTGCATGGACTTCAAATTAGTAGAAAATTTGAGGATGGCAAAAGATTCCTAAATGTTGGGGATGGAAGTAAAGTTCCAGTCCTAGTATTAGGAACTCTTGAGCTTATTTTCAAAATTAATAGCATCATTTTAAGTGACTGTCACTATTATCTATCTTTTATGATGAACATAATATCTATTGGACTTTTGGCCCAAGATGATTATTGTTTGTTAATAAAAGAAATTTTTTATGATATCATTATGAATGATGTTATAGTAGTATGAGGATAATTAAGAAATGACATTTATATATTATCACAGTCTATTAGTATAATGTACACTTCAAATAAGCATCTAAAACTAGATAATGTCATCGATGCCTATCTTTGGCACTGTAAGCTCGGTCATATAAATAAGAATAAGATCAATAGATTAGTCAAGAAGCATATCCTTGACATCAATGATTGTGAATTATTGACTACCTATGAGTCATGCATTCTTGGTAAGATGACCCAATCATCTTTTATTGGAAAAGCTGAACGAGCCATTGAGCTTTTGGGTCTAGTATATACTGATGTATATAGACCTATGAACATATGTGCTAGAGGTAGGTTCTACTACTTCATTACATTTATTGACAACCCATCTAGGTATGGATACGTCTATCTTATGAAGAGTAAATCTGATTTATTTGAAATATTCAAATGATATTAAAATGAGGTAGAAAAATAACTTGGAAAGAGTATTAAAACTCCTCAGTCTGATCGAGGAGGTGAATATCTTTCTAATGATTTTTTGACATATCTAGGAGATAATGGGATTCTCTCACAATGGATCCCTCCTGAAATACCACAGCATAATGGTATATCTGAAAGGAGAAATCAAATCCTGTTGGACATGGTTCAGTCCATGATGGGGTCTGTGAGTCTGCCTATTTCTTTCTGAGGGTATGCACTCAAGATTGCTTGTTTTGTTTTAAACAATATTCAAGTCTGTTGCAAAGACTCCATATGAGATATGGATTAGGCATAGCCCGACACTTTCTCACCTTAGGATTTGGAGATGTTCGACTTATGTCAAATGTTTGCAGCTAGAAAAACTTGGACCAAGGTCCGATAAAGGTGTTAGAATTTGTGGTGCTTCCAAGCCTTGGGAGGCCATAGAAGGAGCCAGAATGTTGGCTCTGGGGAGACTAGGATGGGTGTGAGTCTTAGAGCTAAGATAGAAATTATCCTAGGGTGAAGGCGGCATGTAGCCCTGCACGAACTCGAGGTTCAGGTGTGAGGACCTTAAGGAGCTTGGTAGGTGCTTCGAAGACCTAGAAGGCAAGATGGAGTAAAGGACCAAAGCTAGGAGAAGAATCAATCAAGATAAGAGGCTGACACACAGATGGGCTGGCTTAGATATGTAGTCGAGTCGACTCAAACTGAGATCGAGCCAACTATCTCAAGTAGATAGAAGATAGGATTTGGACGATATACAGTCGAGTCAGCTCAGCTCCTAATAAAGTCGGCTCGATGGTGGCAGATAGAACTGAATGAGGTTTTCTATTTGGGGTCTTAAGGCTTGATCCAATAAGGTCTTAAGGTGGCTAACACATATATAGGTCAGGTTTAGATCCAGGGAATGAGAGCATGAGAGACATGGATATACATGGGCTCAATGAGTGCTTTCATGTATTGGGTTAGCCAAAAAAATTTTAGGTCAGGCCTAATGGCTATGTATAAATACATAGGTTGTATTAGAATTTTCAAGAGAGCAATCTTTTCTCCCTCAATCTCTCTTCTCTCTAGTGTTATTGCCCTAGGTTCTTGAAGAAGCTCTAGAGAGAGGGGGCGCCTCCCTTAAGCCCAAGAAAGGAGGCACCCCAGCATAGATCTAGATGATGATTTATGATATGTTGCCTCAGAGAATATCCAAGACCTCTCTAGGTCCATGCTAAAGATCAGGGACTTTCGCAATATGGTATCAGAGCTAGGTGATGCCATGGTGATGCACCAACATTTGATATCAGAGCCTGATGGTGCATGAAAGAGAAGAAGAAGTCATACAAGGTGAAATCAAGAATCTCCACAAGTATCCACGATATGTCTTGGATCTATCTTTGTTATTACTGTGGTCTGGCCAATTAGGAGCAGCAGGTTGAAGGTGGAGGCTGAGAGGTGTGAGCTCAGAAGTGGCACTCCCAAGTCTTAGAAACATAAGAAGATAGATCATGAAAAGATAGAAGTGAGTCGGAAGAGAAATTAGCTCTCCTAGCAAAGTTCAGAAATTAGGCTGGCTCACCCTGAGACTGAGCCAGCTAAGTTGGAAACTAGGCCGGCTCAGTCCAAGACATGGTCGGCTAGGTCTTAGAGGAAAATCTAGATAGAAAGAAGCATTTTTGGGCCGTTGGCATGGTATACAATTAGGTTGGCTCAGTACTTAATTTTCGTGGATTATTATTTTACGTACGTGGGTTGTTTGAATTTGGAAAGTTTTTCTATGAGCTTTGATTTGACCCTTTGTAAAGTATATATACTGAAAATAGGTCAAGATTGTAAGAGTGCTAAAATATACTGAATAAAAGCTCTTTTCTCCCAAAAATCTCTTTTTCTCTTCTTCTCTATTCTTTGAATTATTTGATCATGCTTCCACATTAATCTCTGAAAAATACTTTCTTGTTGCTTGGCTAATCACCGACAGTCACACCGATCCATGTAGGAAGAGCGCGCATTTTCGACATTTGGTATCAGAGTGGTGTTGCATGAAATAAAGGAAGACACCTAGGGCTTACTACATTCAGGATCTGTTGCATCAGATTTTATCCTAAAACTTTTAGTTTGCTTCGTGGTTGTCTCTAGATTGAGGTGGAGATTATTTACATGAAGGAATGGTGATACAGAAGTTTGGAAAGAGGATCTAGGACTAGTTAGATCTTCTTTAAAGGATAGTTTTGTTGGTGTGTGAGATCGTGAAGGATGTTAGGGATCTGTTCTTGACTTATTTGAAGTCATAAGATCAAGTTGATTCAAGATGGATTTTGAGAAGTTTGATGGCAAGGAAAACTTTATCCTATGGCAACAAAGAGTAAAAGATTGTTGGTTCAGCAGAGGATCTACAAGGTCTTGACAAAAGAAAGGTCGAAAAAGATTAGTACTCAGGATTGAGAAGAGTTGGAGAAAATTGCTTTTAGCACAATCTGGATGTGCTTGGCCAATCAGTTTTACCTGAGGTTTGCACAGAAACTATGGCAAAAGGACTTTGGGAGAGACTGGAGAACATATACATGGGAAAGAACATGATGAATAAGTTGTGGTTGAAGAAATAGCTGTATAGTCTGAGGATGCCCGAAGGTAGAGATCTTGTTGCACATATCCAAAGATTCAATCAGGTGTGTTCTGAGGTGATGAGTTTGAATGCGAAGATCGACGAGGAGGATCGGACATTGCTACTATTATGTTCTCTCCCAGGTTCATATGATGGTCTCATAATAACTTTAGTTTATGGGAAGGAGATCCAAAACTATGAAAAGATTATTGGCGTGCTCAGATTAAATGAGCAAAGGGAAAAGATCTACAAAGGAGATCCTAAGTCTGAGATCTTGGTTGTGAATGAAAGATCGGGAAGATCAAAGAAGAAGATAAGAAGAAAATCCAAGGGCAGATCAAAGTCTCACGATCAGAAGAAGATGACATTAAAATATTATAAATGTCATCAGCCTGGACACCTGAGGAGAGATTGTCCCCTTTTAAGATTAGAAAAAGGAAAGGCTAGTAAGGAAGATGATAGAGCTTCTATGAGTAGTAGAGAAGACCGACTAGTTATATCAGATGGATCCACAGAGTATGATACTATATGGATATTGGATTCAGCATGCTCGCACCACTATACTTCTCATCGAAAGTGGTTTGCTATCTACCAGAAGGCCGATGGTAAAGTATCAGTCTTGGAGATGATCACCCATGTAAAGTAGCTGAAATTGGCTCTATCAGGATGAGGATGTATGATGGGATCATTCGTATATTATCAAATATCATATATGTACTGGAGTTAAAAAAGAATTTAATTTTTTTGGGTTACTTGGAGGAGCAGGATTATGCTTTTAGTAGCTAGACTGGGAGTGGATGTCTGAAAATTTCCAAGAAAGCTTTGGTGGTGATGAGAGGTAGAAGACTGAGCAACAATCTTTACAGAATAGAAGGCTCAGTGATAAATGATAGTGCAGAGGTGCTAGTAGCGGCATAGGAGGAGCATATTTTATATCAGCTATGGCACTATTGGATGGATCATATGAGTGATCGTGGGCTCACTGAACTAAGCAGAAGAGGTATGATCCCAGCCCTGAAGAAAGAGGGGACAGATCTTTGTGAGCCGTGCATCTTTGGCTAACAGCATAGGATGAAGTTTGCCAGAAGTACCAAGCGCAGCGAGAGAGTGTTGGATTTAGTGCACTCGGATGTGTGGAGACTAGCTCTTATATCAGCTAGAGGTGGGGCAAAATACTTTATCACTTTCATTGATGATTTCTCAAGGAAGGTATGGATTTATCTGATTAGAGAAAAAATAGAGGTATTTGTCCGATTTAGAGTCTGGAGAGCTGAAGTAGAGAAGGAGTCCGAAAGATAGGTGAAGTGTCTGAGATCGGACAATGGAGGAGAGTATACTAGCCTGGAGTTCAGGAGGTATTGTAAGAAAAATGGCATCAAATGCCATTACACGATGAAGATGACTCTCCAGCAGAATGGTATCATGGAAAGGATGAACCGGACACTGATCGAAAAGGCATGGAGTTTGAGGCTGCAGGCATCACTCCCAAAGTTCTTTTGGGATGATGCTCTAACTTTTTCTTGTTTCTTATGAACAGATCCCCTCATTATAAGCTGAATGGAGGCATTCCAGAGGAGGTATGGAGTGAAAAGAAGGTGGAGCTTGGCCACCTAAAAATCTTCGATTGCACAGCCTATGCACATGTGGAGGCAATCGAGAGGAGCAAATTAGATCCAAAATCTCAAAAGATGACATTCATAGAGGATCCACAAGGAGTCAAGGGATACCTGCTATGAAACTCTCAAGCATAGAAGTCAGTAATCAGCATGGACATTATCTTTGATGAGAAGAGCATCTTAAGGAGGTCTGGGATAGATGAAACTAAAGAAACGAGGTAAACAGCGGTGGCCAGTCAAAGAATGATAGCATGTAGGTTACATCCACTTACAAAAGTGTTCCTATTGAGGTAGAGCTGGGCAAAAAAGTATTGTCTCATATTGAAAATCAGCATGGAGGGTCGGCAGTTCAGATAGATGTGCAGAAGCAACCATAGATATCAGACAAAGATGTGTCAGTGGGAGTGGCTTTGCACAAGCCCCAGCATACTATTAGGAGGCCGGTCAGATATAGCATTGATGAGGTTATCTCCTATGCACTCATCACTGCTAATGGAGATCCAGAGAATTATGTAGAGACCATGGAGAGTGAGGATCATGATTCATGGATACAGGTCATGATGGAAGAGATGGAATCATTCGAGAAGAATCAGACATGACAGTTGGTGGATCTTCCAGAGGGTGCTCGACCTATTGTCTCAGAGTGGATGTTCATAAAGAAAGAAGCACCTTCAGAACAAGGTAGAGTCAGATTCAAAGCAAGGCTGGTAGCAAAGGGATACTCACAAAGGGAAGGGATTAACTACACAAAAATTTTCTCTCCTATGGTATGTCATACATCTATTCGAGTTTTGCTGTCACTAGTGGCACATCATAATATGAAATTAAAATAGATGGACATGAAGACGGCCTTCCTTCATGAAACTTTGGAAGAAAGAATCTATATGAAATAGCCAGATGGTTTCATGAAGATGGAATAGGAAGAAAAGGTGTGTTTATTCAAAAAGTCTTTGTATGGCTTGAAATAATTTTCTCGTCAATGGTATTGAAGGTTTGATAGCTTTGTCTTGAGCCTAGGTTTCAACAGATGTGAACATGATTATTGTGTCTACGTCAAGGATGTAGATGAGGAGGATGCCATGTATCTATTATTATATGTAGATGATTTACTCATAGTCAGTAGAAGTATGGATGCTGTGAAAAGATTGAAAAAGGCATTATCATCTAAGTTTGAGATGAAGAATTTGGATCTAGCTGAGAAAATCCTTAGAATGGAGATTTGTAGAGATAGATGCAAAGGAGTGCTCCATTTGTCATAAGAAAAGTATGTCTAGAAGATTTTGGAGATGTTTGGGATGGAGAAGGCCAAACCTATAAAGACGTCATTGCCGAGCCACATGTCTCTCTCCTAGTTACAGAGCCCCACTCAGAAGAGGAGAGAGAGTACATGGAATGAATCTCTTATACAAATACTTTAAGCAATGTGATGTACACTATGGTATGCTATAGATCAAATATAGCACATGCAATGAGCACGGTTAGTAGATACATGGCTAACCCTAGGAAGAAACACTGAAAAGCATTGAAATGGATATTGAGATATCTGCATGGAATAAGAGATTATGGTTTAGTATTTGGTAGACAGTCGAGAGGATTTGGAGAATAATCTATGAAGATGTATGAAGGTTCGGGTCCTCTAGAAAGGTTTATTGATGCAAATTATACTGGTGATCTTGATACAAGGAGGTCTACTACTAGATACCTCTTCTGCGTATATGGTGGATCAGTGTCTTAGAGATCAACCCTTTAGCCAATCATGACCTTGTCTATCATAGAGGTCGAGTACATTAGGATAACGGAGGCTGTAAAGAAAGTCCTTTAGCTTAGAAGGCTGATTGATGAGTTGGAGGTAGAGCAGAGCAAGGTTACACTATTCAGTGATAGTCAGAGTGCTCTGCTGTTGGCACAGAACTCAGTCTATCATGCGTGCACAAAGCATATAAATATGAGGTACCATAGAATCAGAGAGCTGATGGAGGAAGGTGAAATGGAACTGATGAAGGTCCATACCAAGGAGAATCAGTCTGATGCACTCACGAAGGTACTCTGCAGTGACAACTTTCATAGATGTATGGCATGCATGGGTCTATTGAGAAAAGATGAGTTCATAAGGACTTGGAAGCACCAAGGTGGAGAATGTGAGCTCAGAAGAGGCACTTCCAAGTCTTGAAAATATGAGAAGATAGATCATGAAAGGATGGGAGCGAGTTGGAAGAGAAATCAACTCTCCTATCAAAGTTTAGAAACTGGGCCAGCTCATCCTGAGACTGAGCCGGCTAAGTTGGGAACTAGGTCGGTTTAGTCTAGGACTGGATCGGCTAGGTCTCAGAGAAAAATTTAGATAGAAAGCAGTATTTTTGGACTATTGGCATGGTACACAATTGGGTCGGCTCAGTCTGGGACTGAGCCTACCCAGTCGTAGGTTAGCCAGCTCAGTCTGAAATTGGAGACTGAGCCAACTTAATTTTCATGGGTTATTATTTTATATACATGGGTTGTTTGGGTTTGGAGAGTTTTTCTATGAGCTTGGACTTGATCCTTTGTAAAATATATATATATATACTGAAAATAGGTCAAGATTGTAAGAGTCCTAAAATATACTGAATAAAAGCTCTTTTCTCTCGAAAATCTCTTCTTCTCTTCTTCTCTATTCCTTAAATTATTTGATCATGCTTCTGCATTAATCTCTAAGAAGTACTTCCTTGTTGCTTGGCTAATCACTGATGGCCATGCCGATCCGTGTGGGAAGAGCGTGCATTCCCGATAAGAAGATTAATGAAAAGAATTTTTTCTGAGGTGGAAGGTTTGAATGCATGATTTGCTGGTCGGTCTTGGAGAAAAGATCGGAATGTATGATGGATGATAGGCAGGGAGCGCTGGAGTGCTGCAGTAGCATTTTCTTAGAGATACAAGGGCTGAGAGAGGCTCGATGATGCAGCAATCGAAGAAGATATCTCAGTAGAAAGCATCAGGATTCTCTATGAAGATGGGCAGTATGGGTAGTTGATGGTTGAAAAGAGATTTTCCAAGGGATAATGGTTGAAGGAAGGCTGAAGAAGCGACTATATGTCCTTCGATTGCAAGAAGGCAAGAAAGTAGTCTGAGATGTATTCAGCGGTTCGACCAGAGCATGGATTTATGGAGCCTTGGGAGGTGATGGAGATGGATGATCCATAGAGGTCTAGTAGGTTAGGACTGGGTGGCTATAGAGCGGTGCAGAGACGAGTCAGGGAGCACTAGAGTGCTGCAGTTGCGCTTTCCTGAAGGCATGAGATTGAAAGAGGCTTGGTGGTACAATAGTTGAGGGAGGTATCTCAGCAGAGAGTGTTAGGAACATCTCAGGAAGATCTGGAGCAGGTCTCAGAAAGAGCCGTAGGGTCTCAAGGAGTGCTAGGGGTATCTAGCAGCCGAAAGTATCTTGAATCAGGTTTCTTCTGAAGGAGCACCAGGAAGAGTCATAGTTTAGGTGGAGGATGGGTTATGTGCAGCAAGAGAGAACTTGGATACCTATGAGAAGGCAGTGTCGAGATGAGGTAGGGAGCGCTAGAGTGCTGTAGTAGTGCTTTCCAGAGGCACGGGGTTGAGAGAGGCTCGGTGGTACAATAGCCGAGGAAGGTATCTCAGTAAAGAGTGTCGGGAGGCATCTCAAGGAGATTGGAAGTAACTCTCAGAGAGAGCCAAGGAGTCTCAGGAGCCTCGAGATGAGATAGGTGGGTCTGAGCTCAAGACAGGATTTGAGCTGTAATTTCTCTGGGTGCAACTAAAGTGATGGCTGGTTCAGAGGCAAAAGAGGAGAAAGCTAGGGTGTAATTTCTTAGGGTTCAGTCACTAATTTTAAAGAGTCGGATAAGCTCTTAGGTTCTGAAGGTGCCTGCGGGTTATGGAGGTATCCGAGATGGCTTCAAAGAGGATCGTGGAGTGTGGAGGGTTCGAAGGGGCAACGACGGTGTATGAGGTGCAGCGATAGGATGTAGCATTGGGTGGTTGGTCTCGGATGACTCGATGATAGAGTCAGGATCTTCTATGGTATCAAGTAGACTTTAATTTCAAATGGAGCACCAGGCAGAGGTGGTTTCACCGGTGGAGATGTGATACGAGTTCAAAGCGAAAGAGTACAAGAGGACTAATATCCTAGCACCAATGTCGGAGATGCACAGTTTTAAATGGCACAACACATGCAGAAGGATAGGCATAGTTCTAAGGAGATCGTGTCCGATGGTATAGTATATACTAGTGCAGGAATATTATATGTTCTCCAAAAAAATTTTAGAAAGATGATGCAGCTGCTAAGTAGAAAGGTTCTTATAATCTAAGATGGTGCTGAGAAGCAAGCCAAGATCTTCAGTAATAGAGGCGGTCATCTCAAAGGCCTCAAGGGTGCACAACAACTAAAGAGGATTGATGGAGATGATATTTACATAAAAGACTATCAGGGTGCACAGCGATAGCAGGATCATGCAGGAGAGTACTGCCAGGATTTACCAAGGCTTGGGGGCACCAAGATGGAGATTGTTAGGATTTATGGTGCTCCTAAGTCTTGGGAGGCCACAAGAGGAGCCAAGGTATTGGTTTCG
This sequence comes from Cocos nucifera, assembly GCA_006176705.1. Lineage (NCBI taxonomy): Eukaryota > Viridiplantae > Streptophyta > Magnoliopsida > Arecales > Arecaceae > Cocos > Cocos nucifera. The sequence goes on along the minus strand of QRFJ01001469.1, from coordinate 162,726 downwards.
AGAAGATTTGGATGGATGTGAGTCCTAGGGCTAGGACAAGAGTTGTCCTAGAGTGAAGGCGGTGTGTAGCCCTGCACGGACTTGAGGTTCAGGTGTGACGACCTTGAGAGGCTTGGTAGGTGCTCTAGAGACCTAGAACATAAGGTGGAGCAAAGGACCAAAGTTAGGAGAAAAATCAGCCAGGGTAAGGAGCTGACACACAAGCGGGCGAGCTCGGATATGCAGTCGAGCTGGCTTAGACTGAGATCGAATTAGCTTGGGTGCAGTCAAGCTAGCTATCTCAGGCAGACAGAAGAAAGGGTTCGGGCGATATGTAGTCGAGCTAGTTTGGCTCCTAACAGAGCCGACTCGATGGTGGTGAATAGAACTGGATGAGATTTTTTGTTTGGAGTTTTAAAGCCTGGTCCAATAAGATCTTAAGATGGGTAACACATGTATGGATTAGGTTTAGATCCAAAAGATGAGAGCATGAGAGACATGGGTGTATATGGGCTTGGTGAGTGCTTTCATGTATTGGGTTAGCTAGGAAAGTTTTTGGTCGAGCCTAATGGCTATGTATAAATACATAAATTGTATTAGGATTTTTAAGAGAGCAATCAATATAGATCTTTTCTCCCTCAATCTTTCTTATCTCTTCTCTTTAGTGTTATTGCCCTAGGTTCTTGAAGAAGCTCTAGAGAGAGGGGGCACCTCCCTCAAGTCCAAGAAGGGAGGCACCCCAGCATAGATCTAGGTAATGATCTATGTTATACTACCTCAGAGAATGTCCAAGACCTCTCCAGGTCCCCGCTAAAGATTAGAGCTAGGTGATGCCATGGTGATGCATCAACAAAATGCTTGTTCATAGGATACCTAAGGAAACTAGGGGTTATTACTTCTACCTTACTAAAGAATAAAAGGTATTCATTAGCAATAGGGCTGCCTTTTTGAAAAAAGAGTTTCTTATGGAAGGAATAGCAGCCTCTGATGTTGAGCTTGCTAAAGTTCAACAAGTGGAAGAACTGATACATTCTTGTGAATCTGCAGAACTGAATTTGATAAGATCAAACCCAGAGCCCATTATAGACGCACCTATAAAGAGATCAGTGAAGTACCACATCAACTGAATAGATACTAAGATTTCTTGATCTAGGATGGTGATCCTATCGAACTTGATGAGAACGATGAGGATCCGATCACCTACATGGATGCCATGTAGAGGTCCGACTCCGATAAATGGCTAGAAGTCATGAAGTTCGAAATAGAGTCCATGAAAGTCAATAGTGTATGGACACTGGTTGATCCACCTGAAGAGGTAAAATTCATTGGGTGTAAGTAAATTTTCAAAAGAAAAAGAAATGCAGACGAGAAGGTGGAGACTTATAAAGCCTATCTGATTGCCAAGGAATATCGTCAGTATTATAATATTGACTATGATGAGATATTTTTCGATGGTAATGCTCAAATTCATTTAGATTATACTTACGATAGCAGCATATTTGGACTATAAGATCTAGCAGATGGATATAAAAATAGCTTTTCTTAATGGACAGCTGGATGAGGAGGTGTATATGATGCAGCCTAAGGGTTTCACATCCACAGATGAGTCCAAGGTGTGCAAGCTTCAAAGATCCAACTATGGATTGAAGTAGGCATCACAGAGTTGAAACATGCATTTTGATAAGGTGATCAGAACGTAAGAAGGGAGAGAAACTCTGTGTGTATAAATAGGCTAATAGTTCTATAGTTGTATTTCTTATTTTGTATGTGGATGATATTCTCTTAATCAGGAATGACATTCCTACACTACAGGGAATAAAGGTTTGGCTATCATTGCAATTCTTCATGAAGGACTTGGGAGAAGCTTCCTACATCCTAGGAATGAAGATCTATAAAGATAGATCTAAAAGGTTGCTTGGATTGTCCTAATCCACATACATCGATACCGTACTGAAGCGGTTTAGCATGGCAAATTCTAAAAAGGGCTATCTTTCGATTAGACCATGGAATTACTCTCTTGAAGAGGAATTGTCCGACAACCCCTCAAGAGAAAAAACATATAAGTAGAATACTATATACTTTGGTAGTGGGTTCTATTATATACATCATGACGTGTACAAGACTGGATGTGACATACTCACTAGGGGTAGTGAGTAGATACCATTCTGATTCGGATGAGAATTACTGAAAGGTTATAAAGATAATCTCAAAGTATTTGAGAAATACTAAGGATCAATGGCTTATTTATGGAGATGCTGACTTGAAATTTATGGGATATACTGATTTTAATTTTCAGTCAGATCATGATGACAGTAAGAGTGTGTCAGGTTATATGTTTATCCTGAACGGTGGAGCGGTCTGCTAAAAGAGTTTCAAGCAACATACTGTGATCGATTCTGTGTGTGAGGTGGAGTATGTCGAGGCATCCGATGGTACAAAGAAAGCTATATGGCTATGAAAGTTCATCGATGAGCTGGGAGTGAGACCCTTCTTAGATGGTCTGATTTTGCATTACTATGATAGCAGTGGAGTCATAGCTTAAGCGAAGGAGCCAAAGGCACATCAGCGCACCAAGCGCATTCTATATCGCTACCACCTTGTACGAGAGATCATGGAGTAAGGTGGCATCGACTTTAAGAAGATCGATGAAAAGAAGAACATGGCTGACCCATTTACTAAAGCACTCGAAATCAAAGAGTTTGATAATCACAAATGGAAGATGGGTATATGATACTATTCTAAATGTCTTTAGTCTAAGTAGAAGTTGTTGGATAATGTATCTTAAATCCAATCATCTAGATTGTAGATAGTTGAGCTGATTGTAAATATACTTAAATTATTATAATAAATAAAATTATTATTTTAGTATTTTCATCATTTTTGTGCATTTTTCTATAATGAACTCTTCTGTGATGAAGTTCTTAGGACTATTTAGACTCGACAAAGGATGATTTATCATTTAGTTCTTAAACTTGTTTATAACCAAATGATATATTGTTACTTAGGACGTATCGAGTGTAGGTCATTGTGTGCCATATGCATTGGTTATTCTCTTAATCAAGGAGTATGATGTACTGGTATGGTATGCAGGAAAAGTGTAAGGGTACATTTCACTGAACGTGATCCAACTATAGCTCCTGCTGAGTTTCACGAAGGATATGGGTATAAATCAGAGAGCACAGAGACTTGCACTCACTACTGTGAACTACCTGAATTTCTAATTCATGAGAAGTTGTGTAGCAAGAGATTGATTGTTAGATATATGTGCCCTAGAAGCCAGAATTGGCTGACACTTGTAATACACTTCTAGGGGCAAAATTGTAATTTTGACTATAATTAATGAAATGGGTTATTTTCTATCACACATGTGTATTTAGTGTCTGTGATACATCCTTTGAGTTAATGGTAATGATAATTCATATTTTCAAGAGTTGAAAATTTAAGACATGAATAATCATTATTAACTCATAAACAGCTCCCGACCATAGGATCATCACGAGGATGGTGATTGATCCGGAAGGTTGGTGTACGATCGCTTCTCTTTAGTAGATGAGTCTTGAGTCTACGGTGTGGAGACACCGGAGCGAGAGTACAGGTACTCGTTAGAGAACGAGGGCACTGAGCGTGACCACCTCGAGTAGTCATTAGGGAAGTCTACCTTCTCGTCAATGACTGACTCGATGCTGCAGTAGTGTGTCTGGTTCTTTGACCTGAGATGCATCGGCAGTTCACCTTGAGGGTGTTATAGTTTGACTACACCATTACTCGGTCTCCTAGCCATATGGAACCCTGAGGTGTATGTTGGCTATGACATGTTCATTGTAGGAACTGGATTGCATCAAGATGGGATCTATCTACCTCGGTGGTAGAGGAGTAGCCCTATGATGATCATGAGAATCAAGTCCAGAAAGCCCATGGCCATGGCAGAGTGAAATAATAGAAAGAGTTTCTATTTAGATTTTCACATTGGACTCGAATCGAATGATTACATCATATGACAGAGACTAGGGTTTGACGAGTTCACCTTAACCCTAATCTGATCGGGGCTCAAGATAGAAGAACTTAATCACACAGGTAGCTGCACCAAGAGGTTCGCATTCAGCTCTGATGGGTTGCCACCATATACTGCTAGGTGTCACTGGTGGATTTTGGGAGCAATTAGAATGATTTAGATGATCGATCATTCTAGCTGTTCGAATCAGAAGAGTTCTGATCCATCGAAAGGAGTTTCGATGATGTCGATGATAGAGATCATGACATATCCCATTACCATACAGAACTGAACCTAACTGGGTCACACAAACAAGGGTTTGAATCTGGTGATCATCAATTGAACTGATCTAGTTCAATTGATCTGAATGAGATTCAATTAGGTTCAAGGAAATCGTGCTAGCACTCGATTGAACCTAACGTTCTTCTTTTACTATCATAAATAAGTTGTCCTGACTGAGCCAAAGGAGTTTGTGCTCAATCAGAGGCCTTCATATGGTCTGACTGGAGGTTGTCCAAGTCAGAATAGGTTGTCTTATTTGTAAGACATTACCTGCCATTTTTGGTCACCTGCCATTTCTTGTTCTTTGACTTTGGTCAAAAGTCTACCTTTGACTGGTCAAACGTTGACCATTCACCCTTTGACTTTTGACCACATGTCATGCACCTATTGGAGAGCTGGTGGGGGCCTGTCCCCCTGCCAGAACCTGGCAAGGAGAAGGGCGCACGCCAAGGGTGGCGTGAGCCCAAGTAGGAGGCGCCTAGGAGTCCTTGTTGGACAAGGACTCCACCTCCCTTTTGGATTCCAATCAGAGTTCTACTAAGAATCCAGTTTGACTGGTCTTAGGCGCCCTCTAAGGAGGAATCCAGGGGTCTCTATTCCAACCAATCAGATTTAGATCTGATTTCACAAAGGGTTGTGATTGGTTGAGAGGAAGAGGAGTTGGATCACAAGAGGTCTATAAATAAGACCCTGCGCCCAACCCTAATTCCAATGCAATTAGATTTCCCACGCCCCAAGGCTGCCTCTCCCCTCCTTCTCCATGCCATAGTCTCTTCTCCCCTTGCTCTCCACGTCCAAAAGGTGTTTTGGACTTAGGTTGGTGCGATTCAGATCAAGGAAAGGCGATCAAAAGCAAGAAGGCTGCGCTGCTGCAAAAGGACGACTGCAGATCTTCAAAAGAGTTTTGAAGATCCTCCAGATCAGATCCAGATCTGATTTTTGGAGGTGTGATAGAGAAGAAGAGGATCTCCAGATCCAACCCGAGTGGATACCGGTAGAGGCCAGGCGCTTGCGTGGCTAAGATCCAGAACCTTCCGCTGCAATCAGGATCATCTACAGGGTAATAGGATTACCCAAATCAGGTAAATTAAATTTGATTTAATTTATCTTATTTTATTTTATTTATTAAAATAATAAGAATCAGATCTGAAAACATATCAAGATCTGATTGAGATCAAGAGAAAATTTTTGAAATATATCTCTTGATCTAATCAGATCTGGACGAACCTGGACCGGGAAATCAGGATTTCCCTTCAACTGGTATCAGAGCCATGGTTCTAAATTGTTTAGATCTGATTTTAATTTTATTTTAATTAGAAAATAAAGTGATTTCAGATGTCACATGAGATGTGATCAGATCTGAAATCAGAAAAATTAAAATTAAATGATTTGGATCTAAGAACATGAAGATATGCATGACTAGTTCTAGAATAGAATAGTTCTATAGAATAGTTTTGCATGTCTTTGATTTAATCTGATTAAATCATATTTTAGATCTTCTTATTTACTATTTTCTGATATTATAAGTGTTATAATAACATCTGATAAACAGCAAATAAAAATTATTTAATTTTAAATATCATATGAGATATGATAGATGCATGACTAGACTAGTTGTAGAATAGTTCTACATAATTGTCTAGATTAGAATTTATTTTGATTAGATCAATTTAAATCTAATTTTTTAGATTATTATGTGATAATTTAGATCTGAAAACATGCATGATTTGATACATGAGATGTATGCAAAATATGCCATGATTAGATCTAAATTTGTATATGAGATATATGATATAGATCTATAACTGTTTTGTAGTATTTACATGTTCCTGATTAAGGCGTTCCTCTTGGCCGTCCGGTCATAAGAACGAAGAAGGGTTTAAAGGCCCTCTCTTCCCATTCGATGGGGTGTTCTTATGACGTGTAGGGGTGCTGCGTGTTCGTCCTTAATCAGAAACCCAAAACTTACTTTCTGCAAAACCCTAGATCCTGAAACCCTAGGATTTATTGTGCATATTTTGTTTATGAACCCAACTTAATTAAGAATTAAGTTTATGGAATATTAATTAGGTCTAAAATTGAGAATTTCAGATCTAAGACATATTCATAATACTGGGTTCGGGCTTGGGTAGCTCAATTAGGTCTAAGCGGTTGATCAAACCGAATCAAGAGTTGGTTAGATGGGATCAACAATGCTTAAATTGACCAGCCTAATAGGATTAAGTCTGGGTCAAGATCGAGTCACGATCAAGCAAGACCTAATTAGGCTCAGAGGTTAGAGTCTGGATTGTAGGCTAACCCAATTGGTTCTGACTCAACAATTTGGTGTCTAAGGTAAGTTTGGCACATAGACGACCGACTGGTTTTTAATTGGAAGCTACTCGACCTGAATGCGTTCTTGTGCGAGTTAACGGCATATTCCTTCCACCGGTCTCACTTACCTGGCCATATCTGTTGACACAGTTCTGATCTGAGGTGGTCAATAATCCGAGCTGACCCATGCCACTAGGTTAGTCATAATTGTTATGACTAAGCCAAGTCTAGTTTAATGAGACCTGAATCAATTCTCCCTAAGAAAAGATTAAGTCCGAGGTCTTCCACCATTGTAGACGTGCGGGCCCTTCCCGGGGTTGATTGTTCTCGGCTGGATACAGTGGCTCAGTTGCACCGGGAAGACGCAACCATGTCTATTAGGCATTGGATGCTATGGGCTGGAGGATGAGTTGGGCTCAATATTTCGGATACGGTGAGAGACCCAATTAGGAACCCAGTCTATGCAAATGGTGGGTCTGACTTAACTAAGGAGTGGATCAATATTTCGGATACGGTGAGATTCATGAATTAGAGACCAAGTTTGGGTGCACCATGATTAGAGAATCATTGAACAAGAGTTGTTCACTCATTGGCTAACCCATCACCAATAACTGTTAGGTGAGGTGATGAGTCAGTTGGTGAGACCGCACCACCCACTAGAAATCATCAATCGTGGAGATTTTCGCATCTCTACAGAGGGAGTGTAGGGATCCGAGAAAATAGTGGGAGCTAATTTGTTTAAA
>QRFJ01001469.1:61280-155393 GCA_006176705.1 Cocos nucifera | reverse complement strand
AAAGAATTTGACTTGGTGATCTGAAGTCAAGCAAAAGATATTGGGTTCGTATGTACCTTTGTATCCGTTAAATAATATGTAACCTAAATCTTTAAATTAGTTAATCCTTAATGACTAAGTTATGGGATAATCGAGTAGGTAGGCCTTCCATTTAGTGAATAGTAAAGTTTAATTTTGGTACTGGATGTCTTACACCTGATGCATCTGATATCTAGAATTACTATCCATAAGATGATGATTAGAGTGCACTTTTTAATATTGATCATATTACCAGAGATCCTTAGGCTGGTCATTTCGATTTGACGCACAAATAATCATGTTAATGGTTGGCAACAGATTTTCAGTAGATGGCTTTAGCTAATGGAATTGCTTTCTGGAAGTAAACCTAATTACTAAAATTTTTGGAAGAAATTAATTGGTGGAAATATCTTAGATTGCAATATAGGTTAGTCAATAGTTTCTTGGATTCCGTTGTAGCATCTATATGGATTTGTATCCATGAGTTATGTATAATTTCTTGAATTGGATAGGTCACATTATAAAAGTGGAGGACCTTTTATTAAAGTCTAAGTGTTAAGGTTAATTAGATTAAAGTATAATAAAATTTCTGTTTTTCTTTCAATAAATATGAAGCTAGTAGTAAGTCTTCTTCATTCATGTTGGATAGTGTACAAGCTTTTAGGACTAATTATGAGGAGTCTAGTGTTTGAACCTAAATTAGGTTAGATCCAAGGAAATTAACTCTTTATCCGAAATAATCTAACAGGAGCAATCTGGCAAAATGGTTGGTGGTTAGATTGTATATATGTAATTACTTTTATATTTTTTTGTTTGTATCTATCTGGGATATTAATACTGGAAGTTCAGTTTATTATGCAAATTCGTTGCATGGACTTCAAATAGTAGAAAATTTGAGGATGGCAAAATTCCTAAATGTTGGGGATGGAAGTTAAAGTTCCGTCTAGTATTAGGAAACTCTGAGTTATTTTCAAATAATAGATCATTTTAAGTGACAGTCATATTATCTATCTTTTATGATGACATAATATATTGACTTTTGCCAAGATGATTTATTGTTTGTTATAAAGAAATTTTTAATGATAATCATTTATGATGTATGTGTATAGTAGTATGAGGATAATTAGAAATGACATTATATATATCACAGTCTTAGTATTATGTACACTTCATAGCATTAAAATAGATATTTCGATGCCTTATCTTTGGCACTGTTAAGATCGGTCATTATAAATAGAATAAGACAAGATTAGATCACGAAGCATATCCTTGACTCAATGATTGTGAATTATGAACTACCTAGAGTCATGCATTCTTGGTAAGTGACCATCATTTTATTTGAAAGTAAACAAGCCATTGAGTTTTTGAGGTCTAGTATTACTGTGTATTAGGACCTATGGACAGTATGTGCTTAGCAGGTGGTTTACAGCTCATATTACATTTTTATTGAAACCATCAGGTTGGATACGTTATCTTTATGAGAGTAAAATTTCTGAGTTTATTTGAATATTTCAAAATATAGTTAAATGAGGTGGTAGAAAAATAACTTGGAAAGATATTAAACTCTCAGTCTGGATCTGAGAGTTGATATCTTTCTAATGATTTTTTGAATCTAGGAGATAATGATCTTCTAAAATGGAATCTCTACAGATACCACGCATATGGTATATCTGAAAGAGAAATCAAACTATGACATGTTCATCCAATGATTGGGTCGTTGTGAGTTATGCTATTTCTTTCCTGGGTATCTGCATCAAGATTGGTTGTTTTGTTTTTTTAAACAATATAGTTGTTGCAAACTCAATATAATTGATTAGGCATTAGCGATCACTTGTTTACGTTTATCTCCTTTTGGGAGTCTTAATTGTGGCATCACTTATGTCAAATGTTTGTGCAGTAGAAGACAAATTGGACCCAAGGTCCGATAAAGGTGTTGATTTTGTGGGTGTTCAAGCCTTGGGAAGGATAGAGGAGCAGAATGTTGGTCTTAGGGGGGATAAGGATGCTATGGTGTTGAGAGTCTTAGAGCTACAGATAAATATCTAGTGTGACGGCATTAGCATGCGAACTCGGCTCAGTAAACAATTGTCTGAGGACCTAGGAGTGGTAGGTGCTTTCGAAGGACTAGAAGGCAAGATGAGTAAGGACCAGTAGAGAGAATCAATCAAGATAAATAAGGCTGACACCACAGATGAGGCTGGTTAGATTGTGAGTCGTAGTCGACTCAACTGAGATCAGCACATCTCAAGTAGTAGAGATGGATTTGACTTAAATCCGAGTCAGTCAGTCTATAAAGTCGGCCAGATGTGGCAATAGAAACTGAATGAGTTCTATTGGGTCTTAAGGGTCTCTTGACAAATAAGGTCTTAGAGTGGCTAACATATATAGTCAGTTATAATCCAGGGAATGAACATGAAATGATTAACATGGTTCAATGATTGTTTCAGTTAATTGGGTTAGCCAAAAATTTTTAGGTAAGCTATATGGTCTACTGTTGAAATACAATAGGTCTGTGATTTAGATTTTAAGGACAAAGAGAGCAATTTTCTCCCTCAATCTCTTCTTCTCTCTTGTTTACTTGCCCCTGATTCTTGAAGAAGCCTAAAAGAGGGGGCGCTCCCTTTTAAGCCAAGAAAAGGAGGCACCAGCATTAATTAGATGATGATTTATGATATGTCTGCCTCAGAAATTATCAAAGACCTCTTGGCCTGCAGTTTAAGTCAGGGTTTCGCAAAATATATAGGATCGAGCTATGATGGCATGGTGAATGCACAATTTGTTATCAGAGTCTTGATGGTGCCCATGAAAGAAGAAGAAGTCATCAAGGTAAATAAGAATCTCCACAAGGTTCCCGATATGTCTTTGGATCATATCTTGTATTACTGTGACAAAGGTGCTGGCCAATAGGCTAAAAAGCAGCGGTTGAAGGTGGAGCTGAGACGGTAGTGTGAGCTCAGAAAGTATGGCAATCCAATTCTTAGAAACATATGAAATGTCTGAAGAGAAAAGTGAGTCGAAGATTAGCTATCCATCAGGTCGAAGTTCAATATTAGGCTGTCTACCCTCGAGCTGAGCCAGCATATTTGGAAATAGCCGGCTCAGTCCAGACCTAACGCTGGCTTTGGTTCAGTTCCGACATGATTGCTGGTTTATTCTCATCCATCTGTGAAACCCATATAACTAAGGCTTCCTTATGGTGTGAGGTCAATTTTGCTTGGGCGCCGTTCAATTCGCAGGAGGCTAGGTCTTTAGAGGAAAAATTAGATAGAAAGTAGCCATTTTTTGGTAGCGTTCCTGCTGTAAATTAGGTTGCTCAGTACTATTTTCGGATTATTATTTTTACTTACGTGGGATGGTTGTTGTTTGGAAGTTATTTCCTTATAGCTTTGATTTACCTTTAGTTAAAGTATATATACTGAAATAGTCAAGATTTAAGATTGCCTAAATTATGAAATAAAAGCTCTTTTTCTCCAAAAATCTCTTTTTCTTTCTTCTCTATCTTGAATTATTGATCATGCTTCACTTAATCTCGAAGAATACTTTCTTGATTGCTGCTTGGGCTTCACGACATAGTCACACCGATCCCATCGTAGGAGAAGATGCGCATTTTCGAATTTTGGTATCAGGTGTTTGCATAAAATAAAGGAAGAACTAGGGCATAAACATTCGAGGATCTGTGCATCAATTTTATTCCTAAAACTTTTAGGTCTTCGTGTTGTTCTAGATTGAGGTGGATTATTTACATGAAGGAATGGTGATACAGAATTTGATAGAGGAATCTAGGACTATAGATCTTCTTTAAAGGATAGTTTTTTGGTGTGTGAGATGGTGAAGGTGTAGGATTGATTCTTGCTTATTTGAAAGTGATATAGATAGTTGATTTAAGATGGATTTTGAGGATAGTTGATGGCAGGAAACTTTATCATATGGCATCAAAAGAAGTAAAAGATTGTATGGTTCGCAGGAGATCTACAGGTTTGACACAAAGAAAGTCGAAAAAAATTAGTATCAGGATTGATGAGGGAGAAAATTGATCGTTTAGCACCATTGGTGTGGTGGTCCAATCAGTTTTACTGGAGGTTTAGCAAGAAACTTATAGCAAAGACTTTGGGAAGAGCGAGAATATACATGGGAAAGAACATGAGAATAATTTGTGGTATTGAAGAAATAGCTTGTTATAGTCCTGAGGATGCCCGAGGTTAAGGATCTTGTTGTACATATCCTCAAGATTCAATAATTTCTGAGGTGATTGGAGTATGAATGCGAAGATTCGGAGGAGGATGGACATTAGTACTATTATGTTCTTCAGGTCAATATGTGTCTATAATAACTTGTAGTTTATGGGAAGGAGAATCAAAGCTATGAAAAATTTGGTGCTCATGATTAAATGAGAAAGGGAAAAGATCTACAAGGGATCTTAAGTCTGAATCTTGGTTGGTGAATGAAGTCGGAAATCAAAAGAAAAAGATAAGAAAGAAATCAGCAATCAAAGTCTCAGTCAAAGAGGATGACATTAAATATTATAATTTCATCAGCCTGGCATGAGGAAGATTGTCCCTTATTAGTATTAGAAAAGGAAAGGCTATAAAGATGATAGAGCCTATGGTATGAGAAGACCGACTATTATATTCGATGGATCCACAGAGTATGATACTATTGATATTGGATTCAGATGCTTGCAGCACTATCTTATCATCGAAAGTTGGTTATTGCTTCTACAGAGCGATGGTAAAGATCAGTCTTGGAGATGCTCACCTGTTTAAGAGTGAAATTGCTCTTCAGGATGAGGATGATAATGGGATCATTGAGTATTTATCTCATATATTATGAGTTTTAAAAAAGAATTAATTTTTGGAGTTACTGGAGGAGACAGATTATGCTTTTAGGACTAGACTGGGAAGTGGATAGTCTGAAAAATGTGTCCAGAAGCTTTTCGTTGTGAATTAGAGGTAGAAGACTGAGCAAACCAAATCTTTACAGAAATAGCAAAGGCTCAGTGATAAATGATAGTGCAGAGGTGTAGTAGCGCATTCGGAGGAGCCATATTTCTATAACACTTCTAATCAACTATTGATGATCATAATGAGGTGATCGTGGCTCACTGAACTAATCAGAGAAGGTATTTTCCAGCCCTAAGGAAAAGCAGATCTTTGTGAGCCGTGACTTTGGTAAGCATAGGATAAGTTTGCAAGAATACCAGCGCTACGAGAGAGTGTTGGTTAGCACTCGGAGTGTGGAGATTAGCTCTATTATCAGCTAAGTGGGGCAATAATACCTTATCACTTTCATGGATGATTTCTCAAGGAGGTATGGATTTATCTGATTAGAGAAAAATAAGTTATTGTCCGATTTAGAGTTCTGGAGAGCGAAGTTAAGAGGAGTCAAAGATAGGTTGAAGTTCTGAGATTCGGACAATGGAGGAGAGTATCTAGCTGGAGTTCAGGAGGTATTGTAAGAAAATGCATCAATGCCTTACATGAAGTGACTCTCAGCAGAATGGTATCATGGAAAGGATGAAGGCGACATGATCGAAGGATGGAGTTTGAGGTCAGGCATCAACTCCCAAAGTCTTTTGGACTGCGCTCTAACTTTTTCTGTTTCTTATGAACATCCCTCTTTATAGCTGAATGGAGAATTCAGAGGAGGTATGGTGCGAAAAGAAGGTTGAGAAGCTTGGCACCTAAAATCTTCATTGACAGCCTATGCACGTGTTGGAGGCAATCGAGAGGAGCAATTAGATCCAAATTATCAAAAGATGACATTCATAGAGGATTCCACAAGGTAAGGATACTGTATGAAACTCTCAGCATAGAATCAGTAGTATCAAATGGACATTTACTTTTAAGGAGAGCATCTTAAGGAGTATGGGGATAGATGTGAAACTAAAGAAACGAGGTTAAAGCGGGTGGCATGTCAAAAAATGATGCATGTAGTTAATCCACTTACAAATGTTTATTGAGGTGAGTGGGCAAAAAGTATGTTTCATATGAAAATCAGCTGGAGGGCAGGCAGTGAGATAGATGTGCAAAAGCAAACCATTAGATATAGAAAAGATGTTTCAGTGGGAGTGGCGTTTGCACAAGCCCAGCTACTATTAGGAGGGACGTCGATAAGCATTGATGAGTTATCTCCTATTGCACTCTCACTGCTAATGGAGAGTCCAGGATTATGTAGAGACATGGAAGAGTGAGGTCTTGATTCAGGATACAGGTCATGATGGAAGAGTGGAATCATTCGAGAAGAATAGACATGAAGTTGGTGGATCTTCAGAGAGGTGCACGACCTTGTCTCAGATGATGTTCATAAAGAAAGAAGCACCTTCAGAACAGGTGAGTCAATTACAAAGCTTAAGGCTGGTAGCAAAGGGATACTCACAAAGGAAGGGATCAACTACACAAAATTTTCTTCCATATGGTAATGTAAAATCTATTACGAGTTGCTTCACTAGTGGCAATCATTAGTATGAAATTAAAATAGTGATGGCATTTGAAGACGGCCTTCTTCATGAACTTGAAGAATAAATCTATATGATAGCCAGATGGTTTCATGAAGTGGATAGAAGAAAAGTGTGTTTAATTCAAAAAGTATTTGTATGGCTTGAATATTTCTCTCAAATGGTATTGAGGTTTTATGCTTTGTCTTGAGCTAGGTTTCAAAGATGTGAATATGATTATTTTTTGTCTCGTCGAAGGAGAGATGAAGGAGGATGCATGTATCTATTATTATATAGATGATTACTCATAGTATCAGTTAGAAGTAATGGATGCTTTGAAAGATTGAAAAAGGCTTATCAATCTAAGTTTGAGATGAAGAATTTTGATTAGCTGAAAGAAAATCTTAGAATTGAGATTTGTAGAGATAGATGCAAAGGTGGTCCATTTGTATAAGAAAGTTATGTCTAGAGATTTTTGGAAGATGTTTGGATGGAGAAGGCCAAAACTTATTAAAGACGTCATTGCGAGGCCCATCTCTTCCTAGTTACAGAGCCACTCAGAGAGGAGAGAGGATCATGGAATGAATCTTTATACAAATACTTTAGAGCAATGTGATGTACACTATGGTATTTATAGATCAAATATAGCAATGCAATGAGCACGGTTAGAGATATGGTAACCCTAGAGAACATGAAAGCATTGAATGGATATGAATATCTGCTGGAATAAGAAGATATGGTTTATAATTGGGTAGAAGTCGAGAGATTTGCGGAGAATAATCTATGAAGATGATGAAGTTCGAGTCCTCTAGAAGGTTTATTGATGAAATGTATTACTGGTGATCTTATACAAGGAGGTCTACTACTAGATACCTCTTTGCATATGGTTGAATCATCGTCTTAGAAGATAAACCCTTATAGCCAATCAGGACCTTGTCATTTAATAGAGGTCGAGTACATTAGGATAAGGAGGCTTTGTAAGAAAGTCTGTTAGGCTAGAAGGCTGATGTGATGAGTTGGAGTTTAGAGCAGAGGCCAAGGGTTACACTAATTCAATGTCAGATGCTCTTGCTGTTGGCACAGAACTCTTTGTCTATCATGGTGAAAAAGCATAAAATATGAGTTACCATGATCAGAGAAGCTGATGGAGGAAGGGAAATGGAATATGAAGGTCCATACAAGGGATCGTCTAGATGCACTCACGAGGTACTCTGCATGAAACTTTCATAGATGTATGCATGCATTGGTCTATGGAAAGATGATTCATTTAAGACTTGGAGGCACCAAGGGAGATGTGAGCTAGAAGAGGCATTGCAAGTCTTAAAAAGAGAGATAGATCATGAAAGTGATGGAGCGAGTTGGAAGAAATCAATCTCCTATCAAAGTGTAGAACTGGGGCCAGCTCATCCTGAGACTGAGAGGCTAATTGGGAACTATAGGTCGTTAGTTAGCTGGATCTGCTTAGGTCTCAAGAAAATTAGTTATAAAAGCAGATTTTTGGGACTGATTGGCATGGTACACAATTGGTCGGCTCAGTTGGGATTGAGCCTACCCAGTCGTATAGTTAGCAGCTCAGTGAAATTGGAGAACTTGAGCCAAACTTAATTTTCATTGGGTTTTAATTTTATATACATGGATTATTTGGGTTTGGAGAGTTTTTCTATGAGCTTGGACTTCCTTTGTAAATATAATATATTATACTGAATAGTCAAAATTGTAGTCTAAAAAATATACTGAATAAAAGCTCTTTTCTTTCGAAAAATTTTCTTCGCTCATTCTTTCTATTCCTTAATTATTTGTCATGCTTCGCATTTAATCTCTAAGATACTTCTTGTTGTGGCTATCATGATGGCCATCCATCGTGGGGAAAGAGATGATTCCCGGATAAGTAGATTAATGAAAGAATTTTTTCTGGGTGGAAGGTTTGAATTGCTATGATTTGTGGTCGTCTTGGAGAAGATCGGAAGTATATGGCATGTATAGGCGGTGAGCGCGGAGGTTGCAGTAGCATTTTCTTATGAGATTACAAGGGCTGAAAGGCTCGATGATGCAGCATCGAAGAGATTATCTCAGTAAGAAGCATCAGGATTTCTTAAGAAGAGGGGCGTATGGGTAGTTGATGGTTGAAATAGAGATTTCCAAGGTGATAATGGTTAAGGAGGTGAAGAAGCGACTATATGTTCCTACTCGTTGCATGAAGGAAGAGTAGTCTGAGTGTATTCACGGATATCGACCAGAGGCATGGATTTATGGAGCTTGGAGTGATGAGATGGATGATCCATAGAGGTCTATTAGTAGCGTTAGAATGGTTGGCTAATAGACGGATAGAGACGAGTCAGGAAGCAATAGGATGTGCAGTACGCTTTCTGAGGCATGAATTGAAAGGCTTGTGGTAAATTTGAGAGGTATTTCAGCAGGGTGTTAGGGAACATCTCTAAAGATGGAGCAGTCTCAGAAGAGCCGTGGGTCTCAAGGAGTGCTAGGGGTATCTAGCAGCCGAAAGTATCTTGATCAGTGGTTTCTCGAAGAGCACAGGAAGAGTCATAGTTTAGTGGAGATGTTTGTGCACAGAAGAATTGGATGAACTATGAAAGGCGGTGTCGATGAGGTAGACGTAGAGTGCATTGTAGTAGTGCTTTCCAGATGACGGGGTTGAGAGAGGCTCGTGTTACATGCCGAGGAAGTTTATTCAGTAAGAAGTGTCGGAGGCTCTCAGGAGATGAAGAATATCAGAGGACCAAGGAGTCTCATGCGAGCCTCGAGATGGAGTAAGGTGGGTCTGATCAGCGAGGATGAGCTGTATTTCTCTGGTGCAATAAAGTTGATGGCTGGTTCAGAGGCAAAAAGAGAGAAAAGCTAGGGTGTAATTTCTTAGGGTTCAGTCACTAATTTTAAAGAGATGGAAGCTCTTAGTTCTGAGGTGCCTGCGGTTATGGAGATATCCGAGATGTGTCAAAAAGAGGATCGTTGGAGTTTGAGGGTTCGACAGGGGCAACACGTGTATGAGGTCTGCAGCGATAGGATGTAGCTTGGGTGGTTGTGGTCTCGGATGCCATGATAGTAGTAGGATCTTCTATGGTACAAGTAGACTTTAATTTTCAAATGGGCACCAGGCAGAGGTGTGTTCACGTGGAGATGTGACGAGTTAAGCGCGAACAGAGTACAGAGAGGACTAATATTAGCACATGTCGGAGTATGACGTTTTTAAATGGCACAAGCACATGGCAGAAGGATAGGCATGTTCTAAAGGAGATCGTGTCCGATGTATCGTAGTATACAGTGGCAGGAAATATTATATGTTCTCAAAAAATTTGTAAGATGATGCAGCTGCTAAGTAGAAAGGTTTCTTATAATTAAGATGGTGCTGAAGAAGCAGACCAAGGATCTCAGTAATAGCGGTCATCTCAAAGGCCTCAAGGGTGCACACAAACTAAAGGATTTTGATGGAGATGATATTTACATAAAAGGACTAATCAGGGCACAGCGATAGCGTGAATTGCAGGGAGTTACTGCCAGGATTTACCAGGATTGGAGGCACCAAGAATGAGATTGTTAGATTTATGTGCTTCTAAGTTTGGAGGCACAAGAGGAGCCAAGGTATTGGTTTCGAGAAGATTTGGTGATGTGAGTCCTAGGGCTAGGACAAAGTTGTCACTAGAGTGAAGGCTGGTTGTAGCCTGCAGGACTTGAGGTTCAGGTGTGGACGACCTTGAGAGGCTGGTAGGTGCTCTGAGACATAGAATAAGGTGGAGCAAAGAGACCAAAGTGTAGGAAAAAAATCAAGCCAGGGTAAGGAGCTGAACACAAGCGGGCGAGCTCGGATATGCAGTCAGCTGGCTTAAGACTAGATCGAATTAGCTTGGGTGCAGTCAAGCTAGCTATCTCAGAGACAGAAGAAAGGTTTCGGGCATATGTAGTCGGAGCTAGTTTGGTCCTAAACAGAGCCGACTCGATGGTGGTGATATTGAGGATGAGATTTTTTTGTTGGAGTTTTAAACCTGTCCAATAAGATCTTTAAGATGGGTAACACATGTATGATTAGTTTAGATCCAAAAGATTGAGGCTATGGAGAGACATGGTTTATGGGTTGGTGAGTGGCTTTCATGTATTGGGTTAGCTAGGAAAGTTTTCTGGTCGAGCTAATTGCTATGTATAATACTAAATTGTTATTAGGATTTTTAGAGACACCAATCAATATAGATTCTTTTCTCCTCAATCTTTCTTATCTCTTCTCTTAAGTGTTATTGCCTAGGTTCTTGAAGAAGCTTAAGAGAGGGGGCACCTCCTAATTCCAAGAAGGAGGCACCCAGCATAGATCTAGGTAATGATCTTATGCTATTATACTCAGAGAATTCCAGAATCATCAGGTCCCCGCTAAAAGATTTAGAGCTAGGTGAATGCCATTGGATGATCATCACAAAATGCTTGTTCATAGGATACCTAAGGAAACTAGGGGTTATTACTTTCTACACTCTACTAAAGAATAAAAGTCGTTCCATTAGCAATAGGCTGCCTTTTTGAAAAAGGTTTCTTATGAAGAATAGCCAGCCTCTGATGTTGAGTTGCTAAAGTTCACAATGGAGAAGCTGGATACATTCTGTAAATCTGCAGACTGAATTTGATAAGATCAAATCCAGAGCCCTTATAGAACTCACACTATAAAGAGATCATGAAGTACCAAACTATCAAACTGAATAGATACTAAGATTTCTGATCTGGATGGGTATCTATCGAACTTTAATGAGAACGATGAGATTCTACCTATGGATGCCATGTAGAGGTCCGACTCGATAAATGGCTAGAAGTCATGAAGTTCAGAAATAGAGTCATGAAAGTCAATATGTATGGTACACTGGTTTGAGTCACTTGAGAGGGTAAATTCATTGGGTGTAAGTAAATTTTCAAAGAGAAAGAGAATGCAGACGAGAAGGTGGAGACTTTCATAAGCCTATTGATTGCCAAGGAATATCGTCAGTTTATAAATATTGACTATGGATGAGATATTTTTCGATGGTATGCTCAAAATTATTTAGAATTACATACCGATAGCAGCATTTTGACTATAGATCTGCAGATGATATAAAAATAGCTTTTCTTAATGGAAGCCTGGAATGAGGAGTGTATATGATTGCAGCTAAGGGTTTCACATCCACAGATGAGCTAAGGTGATGCAGCTTCAAAAGATCCAACTTATGGATTGAAGGTAGGCTCACCAGATGAAAATTTTTGATAGGTGATCAGAACGGTAAAGAAGGGTGAGAAACCTGTGTGTATAAATAGGCTATAGTTTATAGTTTGTTTTCTTTATTTTGTATGTGATGATAATCTCTTAATAAAGGAATACATTCCTAACACTTAAGGGAATTAAGGTTTGGCTATCATTGGCATTCTTCATGAGGAACTTGGGAGAAGCTTCCTACATCTAGAATGAAATCTATAAGATAGATCTAAAATGGTTGTTGGATTGTCCTATCACATACATGATACTCGTACTGAACGGCGGTTTAGCATGGCCAAATTTTAAAAAGGGCTATCTTTCGATTAGACCCATGATTACTCTCTTGAATGAGGAATTGTCCGAAACCCTCAAGAGAAAAAAATAAGTAATACTATATACTTTGGTAGTGGGTTCTTAATTATATACATCATGACGTGCTACAAGACTGGATGTGCATACTCACTAGGGGTAGTGAGTAGATACCATTCTGATTCGGATGAGGAATTACTGAAAAGTTATAAGATAATCTTCCCAAAGTATTGAGAATACTCAGGATCAATGGCTTATTTATGAATTGTTTGACTTTGAATTTTAGGGATATACTGATTATTAGAATTTTCAGTCCAGATCATGAATGACAGTAGAGTGTGTCAGGTTATATGTTTATCGCTGAACGGTGGAACGGTACGCTAAAAGAGTTTTTCAGCAACATACTGTGATAGATATTCTGTGTGTAGAGTGGAGTATGTCGAGATCCGAGGTCAAAGAAGTATATGGCTATAAGTTCATCGATGAGCTGGGAGAGTGAGACCTTCTAGATGGTCTTTTTGCATTACTATGATGCAGTGGAGTAGTAGCTTACAGCGAAGGAGCCAAAGGCAATCAGCACCAAGCGCATTTATATCGCTACCACTTGTACGAGAGATCATGGAGTAAGGTGGCATCACTTTAGAAGATCGATGAAAGAAGAACATGGCTTTGATCCATTTACTAAGCAGTCTGAATCAAAGAGTTTGATAATCACAATGGAAGATGGTAATATGATACTATTCCTAAATGTCTTTGTCTAGTAGAAGTTGTTGGTAATGTATCTTAAATCAATCATCTTAGATTTGTAATAGTTGAGCTGATTGTTCAAATATACTTAAATTATTATAATAATAAATTAAAATATTATTTAGTATTTTCAATTTTTTGTGCATTCTTTATAAATGCTCTTCTGTGAATGAAGTCTATTAGACTATTTAGACTTCGAAAGTGATTATCATTTAGTCTTTAACTGTTTATAACCATGATATATTGTACTTAGACGTATCGGTGTAGTATTGTGTGCCATAATGCATTGGCTTAATTCTCTTATAAGGAGTATGATGTACTGGATATGGGTATGCAGGGAAAAAGTGTAAGTGGTCATTTCCTGAAGTGATCACAATAGTAGCTCTCTGCTGATCAGAGTTTGCTCACTAATGGATATGGGATATAATATCCTTCCTGAGATGCACGTAACGGAGACTTGCAGCAACTCACTGCACTCAGGTGTTGAACTACCTGAATTTCTAATTCATGAGGAAGGTTATTAAGTTATAGTCAAGTACTATTTTATTCGTGTGTTGGAGTCAAGATGGAATTGATTGTTGATATATGTGCCTAGACCAGAATTGGCTGACACTTGTAATAACACTTTAGGGGCAAAAATTGTAATTTTGTACTTAATTAATATGAAATGGTTTATTTTCTATCACACATGTGTATTTAGTGTTCTGTTGATACATCTGTTGAGTTAATCGGTATATAATCATATTTTCAAGAGTTGAAATTTTAGATATGAATAATTCATTTTAATCATTAAAAGCTTCCCGACCATTAGGATCATCCACGAGATGGTGTTGATCCCGAAAGGTTGGGTGTACGATTCGCTTTCTCTTTAGTAGATGGTCTTGAGTTCGGGGTGGAGACACCGGAACGAGAATACAGTCTCGTTTAGGAACAGAGGGCACTGGGCATGACACCTCGAGTAGTCATTAGGAAGTCTACTTCTCGTCATGACTGACTCGATGCGTGAAGTAGTGTGGTCTGGTTTTTGACCTGAGATGCATCGGCAGTACACTTGAGGGTGTTATAGTTCTGACTACACACATTCTCGGTTTCATAGCATATGGAACCGAGGTGTATGTTGGCTGTGATCAGTTCTTGTAGAACTGGATTGCATCCAAGATGGATTATCTACCTCGGTGGGTAGAGGAGTAGCCCCTATGATAATCATGAAGAATCAAGTATGAAGCATGGCAATTGGCAGAGTGAAAAATAAAAAGAGTTTCTAGTAATTAAATTTTCATACATGGACTCGAATCGAGATTTACATCATATGACAAGACTAGGTTTGCGAGTTACCTTAACCCTAATTGATCGGGCTCAAGATAAGACTTATACACAGGGTAGCGTGCACAAAGAGGTTCACATTTCAGCTCTGATTGGTGCCCCATATATTGAGGTTGTCACTGGTGATTTGGGAGCTTAGTAATGATTTAGATGACCGATCTTCTAGCTGTTCGAATAGAAGAGTCTGATCCATCGAAAGGAGTTTCGGGATTGATGTTATGATAGAGATCTGACATTTCCTTACATACAGACTGAAAACCTAACTTGGGTCCCAACAAGGGTTTGATTGAGTGATCATCAATTGATATCTTAGTCAAGTGAATAGTTATTAGGTTCAAGAAATCGTGCTGCACTCGATTGAATCTAACTTCTTCTTTTACTATCACAAAATAAGTTGTACTGTCTGAGCCAAAGGAGTTTGTGCTCAATCAGAGGCTTCATTATGGTCTATGGAGGTTTCAAGTCAGAATAGGTTTATCTTATTTGTAAAGACAATTGATGCCATTTTTGGTACTGCCTTTCTTGTTTATTGTTCTTTGACTTTGGTCAAAAGTCTACCTTTGACTGGTCAAACGTTGACCATTGACCTTTGACTTTTGACCACATGTCATGCACCTATTGGAGAGCTGGTGGGGGCCTGTCCCCCTGCCAGAACCTGGCAAGGAGAAGGGCGCACGCCAAGGGTGGCGTGAGCCCAAGTAGGAGGCGCCTAGGAGTCCTTGTTGGACAAGGACTCCACCTCCCTTTTGGATTCCAATCAGAGTTCTACTAAGAATCCAGTTTGACTGGTCTTAGGCACCCTCTAAGGAGGAATCCAGGGGTCTCTATTCCAACCAATCAGATTTAGATCTGATTTCACAAAGGGTTGTGATTGGTTGAGAGGAAGAGGAGTTGGATCACAAGAGGTCTATAAATAAGACCCTGCGCCCAACCCTAATTCCAATGCAATTAGATTTCCCACGCCCCAAGGCTGCCTCTCCCCTCCTTCTCCATGCCATAGTCTCTTCTCCCCTTGCTCTCCACGTCCAAAAGGTGTTTTGGACTTTGGTTGGTGCGATTCAGATCAAGGAAAGGCGATCAAAAGCAAGAAGGCTGCGCTGCTGCAAAAGGACGACTGCAGATCTTCAAAAAGAGTTTTGAAGATCCTCCAGATCAGATCCAGATCTGATTTTTGGAGGTGTGATAGAGAAGAAGAGGATCTCCAGATCCAACCCGAGTGGATACCGGTAGAGGCCAGGCGCTTGCGTGGCTAGATCCAGAACCTTCCGCTGCAATCAGGATCATCTACAGGGTAATAGGATTACCCAAATCAGGTAAATTAAATTTGATTTAATTTATCTTATTTTATTTTATTTATTAAAATAATAAGAATTAGATCTAAAATATATCAAGATCTGATTGAGATCAAGAGAAAATTTTTGAAATATATCTCTTGATCTAATCAGATCTGGACGAACCTGGACCGGGAAATCAGGATTTCCCTTCAACTGGTATCAGAGCCATGGTTCTAAATTATTTAGATCTGATTTTAATTTTATTTTAATTAGAAAATAAAGTGATTTTCAGATGTCACATGAGATGTGATCAGATCTGAAATCAGAAAAATTAAAATTAAATGATTTGGATCTAAGAACATGAAGATATGCATGACTAGTTCTAGAATAGAATAGTTCTATAGAATAGTTTTGCATGTCTTTGATTTAATCTGATTAAATCATATTTTAGATCTTCTTATTTACTATTTTCTGATATTATAAGTATTATAATAACATCTGATAAACAGCAAATAAAAATTATTTAATTTTAAATATCATATGAGATATGATTGATGCATGTCTAGACTAGTTGTAGAATAGTTCTACATAATTATCTAGATTAGAATTTATTTTGATTAGATCAATTTAAATCTAATTTTTTAGATTATTATGAGATAATTTAGATCTGAAAATATGCATGATTTGATACATGAGATGTATGCAAAATATGCCTTGATTAGATCTAAATTTGTATATGAGATATATGATATAGATCTATAACTGTTTTGTAGTATTTACATGTTCCTGATTAAGGCGTTCCTCTTGGCCGTCCGGTCATAAGAACGAAGAAGGGTTTAAAGGCCCTCTCTTCCCATTCGATGGGGTGTTCTTATGACGTGTAGGGGTGCTGCGTGTTCGTCCTTAATCAGAAACCCAAAACTTACTTTCTGCAAAACCCTAGATCCTGAAACCCTAGGATTTATTGTGCATATTTTGTTTATGAACCCAACTTAATTAAGAATTAAGTTTATGGAATATTAATTAGGTCTAAAATTGAGAATTTCAGATCTAAGACATATTCATAATACTGGGTTCGGGCTTGGGTAGCTCAATTAGGTCTAAGCGGTTGATCAAACCGAATCAAGAGTTGGTTAGATGGGATCAACAATGCTTAAATTGACCAGCCTAATAGGATTAAGTCTGGGTCAAGATCGAGTCACGATCAAGCAAGACCTAATTAGGCTCAGAGGTTAGAGTCTGGATTGTAGGCTAACCCAATTGGTTCTGACTCAACAATTTGGTGTCTAAGGTAAGTTTGGCACAGACGACCGACTGGTTTTTAATTGGAAGCTACTCGACCTGAATGCGTTCTTGTGCGAGTTAACGGCATATTCCTTCCACCGGTCTCACTTACCTGGCCATATCTGTTGACACAGTTCTGATCTGAGGTGGTCAATAATCCGAGCTGACCCATGCCACTAGGTTAGTCATAATTGTTATGACTAAGCCAAGTCTAGTTTAATGAGACCTGAATCAATTCTCCCTAAGAAAAGATTAAGTCCGAGGTCTTCCACCATTGTAGACGTGCGGGCCCTTCCCGGGGTTGATTGTTCTCGGCTGGATACAGTGGCTCAGTTGCACCGGGAAGATGCAACCATGTCTATTAGGCATTGGATGCTATGGGCTGGAGGATGAGTTGGGCTCAATATTTCGGATACGGTGAGAGACCCAATTAGGAACCCAGTCTATGCAAATGGTGGGTCTGACTTAACTAAGGAGTGGATCAATATTCCGGATACGGTGAGATTCATGAATTAGAGACCAAGTTTGGGTGCACCATGATTAGAGAATCATTGAACAAGAGTTGTTCACTCATTGGCTAACCCATCACCAATAACTGTTAGGTGAGGTGATGAGTCAGTTGGTGAGACCGCACCACCCACTAGAAATCATCAATCGCGGAGATTTTTCGCATCTCTACAGAGGGAGTGTAGGGATCCGAGAAAATAGTGGGAGCTAATTTGTTTAAAAATAAAATTCCTAAACAAATTGGTCAAGTCAAAATTACAGTATCTAACTAGAATCTTTGACTCTCTACAGGAAAATGTCTGCGTCCAACCCACTGGCACGTATCCTAGACACACATAGACTGACTGGACCCAATTATAAAGATTGGCTCAGGAACTACAAAATTGTTTTGGGTTCAGAGAAGTTAACACATGTTTTGGACCAGGACCCTCCCACCTTACCAGCTCGTCCATCCACTGAACAGAGAGCGTCTCTGGAAAAATGGATTGACGAAGATAATAAGGCCAGATACTACATGTTGGGCTCGATGTCTGATGAGCTCCAGCGCCAACATGAAGATATCGGGACTGCTCGCCAAATGTTGGCTCACCTGCAGGAGATGTTTGGTGAACAGAGTCGCGCAGCCAAATATCAAGTCACAAAATGACTTTTTAAGGCTAAGATGCGTGATGGGCAGTCAGTCCAAGATCACTGTCTGACAATGATCAAGGACATGGAAGAGCTTGAGAAGCTCGGTGTGAAGTTGGACTTGGACTTGCAGAACGATATTATTCTGCAATCCTTGACTGATGCATATGGGCAATTCATCATGAATTACCACATGCATAAACTTCAAAATTCCTTGGCCGAGTTGATGAATATGCTGGTTACCGCTGAGCTTTCTATGAAAGGTTCTAAAGGCTCAGTTCTTGCTATGGAACGGACTTCTTCCAAAAGAAAGTCTTATGGAAAGAAAAAGAAGTCTGTGAAAAAGCAAAAGGTAGAAGGATCAAAGAAGAAGAAGGCAGAACCGAAGAAGAAGGTCGATGGCAAAGGAAAGTGTTTCCATTGCAACAGCGACGGCCATTGGAAGCGGAACTGCCCTACTTACCTGGCCACCCTAAAGAACAAGAAGGAAGGTCCTTCTGGAGGTATGCTCGTTATTGAGTCTAACCTTACGGTTTCTTCTGCATCCAGTTGGGTGCTTGACTCTGGTTCTAGTGCTCATCTGTGCACTTCTATGCAGGGTCTTGAGGATAGCAGGAGGCTGAGGGATGGAGACATGATCCTACGCATCGGTAATGGAGCAAGAGTTGCTGCAGTAGCCGTGGGAACATACCCTCTTGCGATTACCATCTGGTTTAGACTTAGTTTTAAAAGACTGTTATTATGTGCCTGCAGCTAGCAGGAATTTGATTTCTGTTTCATGCTTAGCACAAGAAGGTTATGTGATCACCTTCTTTAAGGACCATTGTAACATTCTTTATGAAAGAAATAAAATTGCAAATGGTTTCCTTGTTAATGGTCTTTATCAGTTGCATATTGATGTACCTATTTTAACTATCGAGCAAAACGTGAATGCCAAACGACCTAGGGATAGTCCAAACGACAGATATCTATGGCACCTGAGATTAGGTCATATAGCAGAAGATAGGATTAACAAATTGGAGAAAAATGGGCTATTGAGTCCATTGACTTTTGAGTCATATCCAACTTGTGAATCTTGTCTTCAAGGCAAAATGACTAAACTCCCTTTTGTTGGACATGGGGAGAGGGCCACAGATCTCCTTGCCCTAGTACATACTGATGTGTGCGGCCCATTTCGATGTGCCGGCTAGAGGCAATTTTGTCTACTTCATTACCTTTACCGATGATCTGTCTAGGTATGGGTATGTGTATCTTATGAGACACAAGTCTGAAGCCTTTGAAAAGTTCAAAGAATTCAGACATGAAGTAGAAAAACAAACTGGAAAACCCATTAAGGTTCTTCGATCAGATCGAGGAGGTGAATACCTTAGCCGGGAATTCCTAGACTATCTTAAGAAAAATGGCATAGTCTCTCAATGGACTCCACCAGGAACACCTCAACTCAACGGGGTTTCAGAACGGAGAAATCGGACTCTATTGGATATGGTTCGATCCATGATGAGCTTCACAGACCTCCCTGATTTTCTTTGGGGACATTCATTATTAACTTCAATCTATTTACTGAATAGGGTTCCCTCTAAAACCGTTCCTACCACACCGTATGAGATATGGCATGGTAAGAAACCAAGTCTGAGTCATCTCAGAATTTGGGGTTGTCCGGCTTCATGTCAAAAGACAACAAGCGGACAAGTTAGAGTTTAGGTCCTTTAGAGCTCGATTCATAGGATATCCTAAAGAGTCATTAGGATACTATTTCTACATTCCAGAAGACCACAATGTGATTGTGAGTCGACATGCCATATTTCTTGAAAAATAGTTTATTCAAGATAGTGGCATTGGAAAGCAGATTAAGCTTGATGAGAAAGTCTCACAAGCAGAACAGAGCTAAGGACCAAGTGGAACCAAATCAGGTTGAGCCAATAAGAACACTACCTCCTCCACCTCGTAGATCGGAAAGAGTTTCCCGTCCCCCTGAAAGATACTTAGGTATTATTTCAGAGGACGTAGAGGAAAATGTTCCTCATAGGTAATGGTGCTCATGGTGATGATCCCAAAACCTACAACGAGGCGATATCAGATATCGACTCCGAGAAATGGCTTGAGGCAATGAAGTCAGAAATTCGACTCGATGCACTCAAACCAAGTCTGGACCTTGGTAGATCCACCAGAAGGTATAGTACCTATTGGGTGTAAATGGATCTTCAAGAGAAAGATTGGTGCAGATGGGAATGTGGAGACATTCAAGGCTAGACTGGTGGCAAAAGGTTATAGTCAACGTGAAGGCATTGACTATCAGGATACCTTTTCCCCGGTAGCTATGCTAAAATCCATCCGCACATTGCTTGCCGTTGCAGCCTATTTCGATTATGAAATATGGCAAATGGACGTGAAAACGGCATTCCTAAATGGATATCTTGAGGAAGATATCTATATGGAACAGCCGCTAGGTTTCACATCCAGTGATACTGATCACAAGGTTTGCAAGCTGCAAAGGTCCATATATGGACTTAAGCAAGCATCTCGGAGCTGGAACACTCGTTTCAATGATGTGATCAAAAAGTTTGGTTTCATCAAAAATGAAGAGGAACCATGTGTTTTCAAAAGGGTCAGTGGGAGCGCTGTTGTCTTCCTCGTATTGTACGTGGATGACATCCTCCTTATTGGGAATGATATTCCCATGTTGACATCAGTCAAGATGTGGTTGTCTAAGGAATTCTCCATGAAAGACCTAGGTGAAGCATCCTTTATTCTAGGAATTAAGGTCTATAGGGATAGACCGAATAGGATGCTAGGACTTTCACAGAAGATGTACATAGAGGAAGTACTAAAGAGGTTTAGTATGGAAAACTCTAAGAGGGGATTAATACCCTTCAGACATGGTATTCATCTTTCCAAGAAGATGTGCCCCAGCACACCTGAGGAAATAGAACGCATGAGCAAGATCCCTTATGCTTCTGCAATAGGGAGCCTCATGTATGCCATGCTATGTACACGACCTGATATAGCCCATGCTGTGAGTGTCACAAGCAGATATCAGTCAAATCCAGGTGAAGAACACTGGACTTCTGTGAAATGTATCCTTAAGTACTTGAGAAGAACTAAGGATATGATGTTGGTCTTTGGTAATGGAGAACTCCAAGTTCAGGGATACACAGACTCGGACTTCATGTCCGATATAGATGATCGAAAGTCGACATCTGGCAGACTGTTTGTGCTGGAAGAGTTCCAAGCAAACGGTGATACCATCTCATCCGCGATTACCTTGAGAAAGGTTACGTTGAGGTCAAGAGAGTCAACTCCGCAGATAATGTGGCAGACCCACTTACAAAGCCGTTGGGCCAGCAGAAGATCGAAGCCCACCTTGAGAAGATGGGACTTAGACTTGTAGCCAATTGGCTTTAGGACAAGTGGGAGATTGTTAGATATATGTGCCCTAGAAGCCAGAATTGGCTGACACTTGTAATACACTTCTAGGGGCAAAATTATAATTTTGACTATAATTAATAAAATGGGTTATTTTCTATCACATGTGTATTTAGTGTCTGTGATACATCCTTTGAGTTAATGGTAATGATAATTCATATTTTCAAGAGTTGAAAATTTAAGACATGAATAATCATTATTAACTCATAAACAGCTCCCGACCATAGGATCATCACGAGGATGGTGATTGATCCGGAAGGTTGGTGTACGATCGCTTCTCTTTAGTAGATGAGTCTTGAGTCTACGGTGTGGAGACACCGGAGCGAGAGTACAGGTACTCGTTAGAGAACGAGGGCACTGAGCGTGACCACCTCGAGTAGTCATTAGGAAGTCTACCTTCTCGTCAATGACTGACTCGATGCTGCAGTAGTGTGTCTGGTTCTTTGACCTGAGATGCATCGGCAGTTCACCTTGAGGGTGTTATAGTTTGACTACACCATTACTCGGTCTCCTAGCCATATGGAACCCTGAGGTGTATGTTGGCTATGACATGTTCATTGTAGGAACTGGATTGCATCAAGATGGGATCTATCTACCTCGGTGGTAGAGGAGTAGCCCTATGATAATCATGAGAATCAAGTCCTGAAGCCCATGGCCATGGCAGAGTGAAATAATAGAAAGAGTTTCTATTTAGATTTTCACATTGGACTCGAATCGAATGATTATATCATATGACAGAGACTAGGGTTTGACGAGTTCACCTTAACCCTAATCTGATCGGGGCTCAAGATAGAAGAACTTAATCACACAGGTAGCTGCACCAAGAGGTTCGCATTCAGCTCTGATGGGTTGCCACCATATACTGCTAGGTGTCACTGGTGGATTTTGGGAGCAATTAGAATGATTTAGATGATCGATCATTCTAGCTGTTCGAATCAGAAGAGTTCTGATCCATCGAAAGGAGTTTCGATGATGTCTATGATAGAGATCATGACATATCCCATTACCATACAGAACTGAACCTAACTGGGTCACACAAATAAGGGTTTGAATCTGGTGATCATCAATTGAACTGATCTAGTTCAATTGATCTGAATGAGATTCAATTAGGTTCAAGGAAATCGTGCTAGCACTCGATTGAACCTAACGTTCTTCTTTTTACTATCACAAATAAGTTGTCCTGACTGAGCCAAAGGAGTTTGTGCTCAATCAGAGGCCTTCATATGGTCTGACTGGAGGTTGTCCAAGTCAGAATAGGTTGTCTTATTTGTAAGACATTACCTGCCATTTTTGGTCACCTGCCATTTCTTGTTCTTTGACTTTGGTCAAAAGTCTACCTTTGACTGGTCAAACGTTGACCATTCACCCTTTGACTTTTGACCACATGTCATGCACCTATTGGAGAGCTGGTGGGGGCTGTCCCCCTGCCAGAACCTGGCAAGGAGAAGGGCGCACGCCAAGGGTGGCGTGAGCCCAAGTAGGAGGCGCCTAGGAGTCCTTGTTGGACAAGGACTCCACCTCCCTTTTGGATTCCAATCAGAGTTCTACTAAGAATCCAGTTTGACTGGTCTTAGGCGCCCTCTAAGGAGGAATCCAGGGGTCTCTATTCCAACCAATCAGATTTAGATCTGATTTCACAAAGGGTTGTGATTGGTTGAGAGGAAGAGGAGTTGGATCACAAGAGGTCTATAAATAAGACCCTGCGCCCAACCCTAATTCCAATGCTATTAGACACGCCCCAAGGCTGCCTCTCCCCTCCTTCTCCATGCCATAGTCTCTTCTCCCCTTGCTCTCCACGTCCAAAAGGTGTTTTGGACTTTGGTTGGTGCGATTCAGATCAAGGAAAGGCGATCAAAAGCAAGAAGGCTGCGCTGCTGCAAAAGGACGACTGCAGATCTTCAAAAGAGTTTTGAAGATCCTCCAGATCAGATCCAGATCTAATTTTTGGAGGTGTGATAGAGAAGAAGAGGATCTCCAGATCCAACCCGAGTGGATACCGGTAGAGGCCAGGCGCTTGCGTGGCTAAGATCCAGAACCTTCCGCTGCAATCAGGATCATCTACAGGGTAATAGGATTACCCAAATCAGGTAAATTAAATTTGATTTAATTTATCTTGTTTTATTTTATTTATTAAAATAATAAGAATCAGATCTAAAACATATCAAGATCTGATTGAGATCAAGAGAAAATTTTTGAAATATATCTCTTGATCTAATCATATCTGAACGAACCTGGACCGGGAAATCAGGATTTCCCTTCATTGATCCCTCCAATTGTTGGAGTAGATGCAATACTATATTTTAATTTAGCAAAATCTCGGCGATGGTGGTTCATTCGATGAATACTAAAATTTTGAAATACATCATAGATAATTTTTCAGGATTGATAGTTAAATCCTAGGTCATCTTTTGAGCATTGAGGTCAAGGGGATGAATTATACGGTAACCATATGCCATAAGTTCGTCAATGTTGCATTGCGACTATTCGACCTAGCCAAACATCAGGTACTATTGCTAGATGGTCACATCGATTAGTACAGAAACATAGTTCCTATACTACCAGCTTAGGGTTTGAACCTATAGGGTCACACATAATAAGAGTTCCTACATGATCTGATGGCTGATCAAGAGTTCCAATGGTCTGAAACTCTATGGTAAAGAGTCCCACTAGACTGAAACTCTATGATCAGGAGTCCCACTAGACTGGGACTCTTGAGTCCTACTTGTCTGAAACTCTCTGATCTACTAGTATGAGACTCTATGATCACGAGTTCTATTTGCTTGGGACATTGGATTCAAGAGTCCTACTGGTTTGGGACTCTTCAAGAGTTTTATATAGATGGAACTCTATTATTCAGACACCCATCCGATTGAGACTCTAATATTATTAAAGGATTAATTAGTAAATTGATTACTGATTAGCTCAATTTGATGGAGTGATGAGATTTTGATTAAATCCAATTGAATTTAATTTGATTGGATTTGACCCGATTAGGTCATGAGATGACCTAATCGCTAAGAAAGATTCAATCCTGATTTGATCAGAATATGGATCTAATTAATTTTTAATTTAATTAAAATTTTATTAGAATAGGTTAAGTCTAATTTGGTTGGATTTAATCTAGTCTAACTGAGTCTAGATTAATTGATTTTGTTGAAACCAATTTGAACAAGTCAAATAAGATTTGAATTTAAACTCTCCTATGCGCCCATCACTTTGACTTTTCCACACCCATTCTCTATGCACATTTATTTTTGCATAAGCTTTCCCACACCAGAAAGAGATGTGTGCCTTCTCTCTTACCTGCTTTTGACCTGGTCCAAGGGTTGGACTAGTTCAAATTTAAGTTGAATTTTGAATTCAACTTGAATTGGTTGGTTTGGATGAAACCAACTAACCCTCTCATCCTTATCCAAACTCCATGCCATTCTCACTTTGTCACTATTTTTTTTTATTTTATTGGCCATGTGCATGTATAAGGAGAGTCCTTCTACGTGTTAAAGAGGTGGTAGGGGCATTGGAAGAGGATAACTCATCCACTTGAATTTTGAATTCAAGTGGATTGGATGCAACCTCCCTAACCTTCTCACCTTATCTTATTCACACATAATTCCCATTGAAAGCACGCCAATAAAAGGGTGATTTTTTTGTGCGTGTGTGGGTGTGTGAGAGGCTATGTGAGGGGTTTTAGAGAGAGAGAAAATCAAAGAAGGGGAACTTGTCCTGGGCATGGAAAAGTTTAGAGAAAGAGAAAGTGTTTCATGCACCAACATTCCTCACATGCCACCTTTTTTAATTTTTTCTCTTTTGTTGCCCATCTAAAAAGGTTATTGAGAGTGGTTGTACAGTAGAAGAAAAGTCCCTCTACCCATGAAAATTTATTTCATGGGAAAATTCAAAAAAGAGTGGGTGTGAGAGAATTTTTGGGCATCAGGGTTTTTGGATGTGCAAAACCCTAGAGTTGGGACTCAGGGTTTGGATGGAGAGATTGAGCGTTGTGAGTGCCTGATTACCACCAAATTTGATACACCACCTCATCATCCTCTGAAGTATATCATCTGATCTTCTAGAGCATCCAAGAAATTAGAAAGAAGATCGTCAATTGGATCAATGAAGATCGACCATCGAAGGCTCTAGCGAAGAGGTAGCACTTCGGTGGAGCTGGTCGGAATCAGGAGCTCCATGTGGACTCACCGTAGAGGTCGGATGGGTGTGCGACTGTAGTATGATAACAAGGCTTCCTCCTATAGATTTGGATCATAGAGATCATCTACTTGTGCAAAGGTATTATATTCTGAACACAAGTTGATCAGCAAATATGATTTGCTGATTGATCGCATTTAAATTTTCTATAACATATTAGCATGTCTAGATCCTAAGTAGGGTTTAATGATCTGATCATAGCATACATAGAATTAATAGTAGATTAATTTTACTTTTTCTTTAAATTATTCAAAAAAGTTTCGAAAATGGATGCTTTAATCCTGCTCGATTTTCAACATACCTAGAGTTCTTTGTTACCAAAGGCCAAAAACATATCCTTAGTTCTTCTCAAGTACTTAAGAATATATTTTATAGAAGTCCAGTGCTCTTCATCTAGATTTGACTGATACCTGTTTGTGACACTCATAGCATCAGCAATATCAGGTCGCGTACATAGCATAGCGTATATGAGACTCCCTATTGTTGAAGCATAAGGGATCTTGCTCATGCATTCAATCTCCTTAGGTGTATTGGGGCAGGTCCTTTTGGAGAGATGAATGCCATGTCTAAAGGGCACAAGTCCCCTCTTAGAGTTCTCCATGCTGAACCTCTTCAGCACATCCTCTATGTATATCTTCTATGAGAGATCTAGCATCCTATTCAATCTATCCCTATAGACCTTAATCCCCAAAATAAAGAATGGCTCTCCTAAGTCTTTTATAGAAAACTTCTTAGACAACCATACTTTGATCAAGGTCAACATGAAAATATCATTTTCAATTAGGAGGATGTCATCTACATACAGTACGAGAAAGACAACAACACTTTCATTGACCTTCTTGAGCATGCAGGATTCCTCCTCATTCTTGATGAAATCAAATGATTTGATTACATCATTGAAATGAGTATTCCAGCTCCAAGATGCTTGCTTAAATCCATAGATGGATCTTTGCAACTTACAGACCTTATGATCATCATTACTAGATATAAAACTAAGCGACTGCTCCATATAGATATCTTCGTTAAGATATCTATTTAGGAATGCCGTTTTCACATCCATCTGCCATATTTTGTAATCAAAATATGCTGCAATGACAAGCAACGTGTAGATGGATTTTAGCATGGCCACTAACGAGAAAGTATCCTGATAGTTAATGTCTTCATGCTGACTATATTCTTTCACCACTAATCTAGCCTTGAATGTCTCTATATTTTTATCTGCACTTATCTTTCTCTTGAAGATCTATATACATCTAATTGGTACTATACCTTTAGGTAGATCTACCAAGGTCCAGACTTGGTTCGATTGAATTGAGTCAATCTCTAACTTTATTGCCTCTAGCCATTTCTCGAAGTCGATATCTGATATTATCTTATCATAGGTTTTGGGATCATCACCATGAATCTCATTTTTCAGAAGAAATATTTTCTCTACATTCTCTGAAATAGTACCTAAGTACCTTTCAAAAGGATGAAAAATCCTATTTGACTTACGAGGTGGAGGAGGTAGTTTATGGATCGGCTTAGACTGAGTTGATTCATCAGGTTTCTTGGCTTGTTGCTCTTCAAAGATTTTCTCCTCGAGCCTAATCTATCTCCCGATGCCACCATTCCAGCTCCAAGATGCTTGTTTAACTCCATAGATGGACTTTTGCAGCTTGCAGACTTTGTGATCATTATTACTAGATGTAAAATCAAGCAGCTGCTCTATATAGATATCTTCCTTAAGATATCCATTTAGGAATGCTGTTTTCATGTCCATCTACTATATTTCGTAATCAAAATATGCTACAATGGCAAGCAACATATGGATAGATTTTAGCATGGCCACTAGCGAGAAGGTATCCTGATAGTCAATGCCTTCGCACGCTGACTATACCCTTTTGCCACTAACCTAGCCTTGAATGTCTTTACATTTTTATCTGCATCTATCTTTCTCTTGAAAATTCATTTACATCTAATAGGTACTATACCTTTAGGTAGATCTACCAAAGTCCAGACTTGGTTTGATTGCATTGAGTTAATCTCTGACTTCATTGCCTCTAGCCATTTCTCGAAGTTGATATCTGATATTTTTTCGTCATATATTTTAGGATCATCACCATGAATTTCATTTCTTATGAGAAATATTTTCTCTACATCCTCTGAAATAGTACCTAAGTACCTCTCAAAAGGATTAAAAATCCTATTTGACCTATGAGGTGGAAGAGGTAGTGTGTGGATTGGCTTAGACTGACTTGATTCATCAGGTTCCTAGGTTGTTGCTCTTCAAAGACTTTCTCCTCGAGCCTAATCTATCTCCTGATGCCACAATCTTGAACAAACTATTTTTCAAAAAAAATAACATGTCGACTCACAATTACATTATGGTCTTCCGAAAGATAGAAGTAATATCCTAACGATTTTTTAGAATATCCAATAAATCGAGCTTTAAAGGACCTAGACTCTAACTTGTCAATCTGCTATCTCTTGACATGAGCTGGACAACTCTAAATTTTGAGATGACTCAGACTTGGCTTCTTATCATGCCATATCTCATACAGTATGGTAGGAATAATTTTAGATGAAATCCTATTTAGTAAATAAATAGCTATCATTAAACTATATCCCCAAAAAAACTCAAAAAGATCTATGTAGCTCATCATGGATCGGACCATATCTAATAGGATCCGATTTCTTCCTTCTAAAACCCCATTGAGTTGAGGCATTTCAGGTGGAGTTCATTATAAGACTATGCCATTGTCTTTGAGATAGTCCAGAAATTCTCGATCAAGGTATTCACCTCTCCGATCTGATCGAAGAACCTTAATGGACTTTCTAGTTTGCCTTTTCACTTCATGTCTGAATTCTTTGAACTTTTCAAAGACTTTAAACTTGTATCTCATCAGGTACACATATCCATACCAAGATAGATCATCGGTAAAGATAATGAAATAAAAAAAGTTGCCTTTGGCCGGCACATCGAATGGGCCGCAAATATTTGTATGTACCAGGATAAGTAGGTCTGTAGCCCTTTCTCCATATCTTATAAAGAGAAGCTTGATCATTTTGTCTTGCAAGCATGACTCATAAATTGGATATGACTTAGAAGTTAATGAATTCATTAGTTCAGATTTCTCCAATTTGTTAATTCTATCTTCAGCCATATGACCTAGCCTAAGGTGCCATAGATATCTTTTATTTAGACCATCCCTAGATTATTTTGATCCTATGGCATTCACGTTTTGCTCAACATTATACATAGAAATACCTATGTGCAACTGATAGAGATCGTTAATTAAGAAATCACTTGCAATTTTATTGCTTTCAAAAAGCATAGTACATTATTTTTTAAAAAAAACTAATTACATCATTTTTTTGTGCTAAGCATGAAACAGAAATCAAATTCTTGCTTACAGCAGGCATAAAATAACAGTCTCTAAAAACTAAAACATATCCAGATGTAATCGAAAAGGGTACGATCCAACAGCCACAATAGCAACTCTTGCTCTGTGTCTGATGTGCAGGATCATCTCGCCTTTCCTCAGCCTCCTACTATCTTCAAGACCCTATGTTGCCCAAGTATGGCTTCCCAAGAGGAGGGGTGAATTAAGTATTTAAAATTTAAGCTTGAGATATGAGCTAATTAAACTAGTTATGTGCTTAAATAAAATAAGCAATGTAATGTGTAGTGAATGAAAGTAATAAAATAATAACACATAATCACAAACATAATAATTTTATAGTGGTTCAGTGCCAAACTCAGCACCTATGTCTACTTTCTAGGTTAACCACTTAATAATTCAACTATAATCACTAGGCTTGATTACAATCCGATTGTTGTACTTAGATTTATAATCCAATCCAGTTGGTTTTGATCTTGGCTTACCAACCACAACCAAACAACAATTATTTTTTCAAACTAACAATCAATCCTGATTGATTTTAACTTTAGCTCACCAATCAAATCATACAACGTCCAACTCTAGGCTTAGACTAACCCAAGTTTTTCATCCCAAAAAACTTGAAATAAAAAAAAATATATAATAAACAAACTCTTTAAAGCTTAAGAGAAGAAATTCGGGAGAGCTTGGCTTGTTGGTTTGATTTCTTCTCTTTGAATACTTGAGGGAAGTAATAGATGATCTTTGATAGCAATGACCTGACTTCTCTCAGACTAAGGATGTTAGAATGACAAAGGTATGTCTAAAGATCACTCCTTCCTTTTCACTATATTGCTCACATACTTGAATACATCAAAAATCTGCTTGGAAGCTCTCTTTGCAAGTTCAAAAGTTGTCTTTCTTATCCTAATTTTTTTCTTAAGTATTCCTAAGGTTTCCCACTATTACAAGTTAGCTAGAAGGGCTTTTGAAAGTGATCTAGTATTTGGAAGATTAAAAATAGCCGTTGGAAGGCATGTGGAGTGAAAAAACTATAAAACTAGAAATTAGCCATTATAGAAACTGGGCTGGCTTAATTTCTGACTAGGTTGACTCAGTCAAAACTAGGTTGGCTCAGTTTTCAGTTGGATTGGCTTAGTTTTAGTGATTCCGAAATACTTGTTTCTATCTTTTGCTGTCTTATGAGACTGGGATAACTATCTTTCTGATTGGGTTGACCTAGTTGCTACCGAGTCGGCTCAGTTAAAAACTTGGTCGGCTCAATCTCCTAGGTCATGAAAGTCTTGCTTTCTATCCTTTTTATCTTTTGCTTTCACTGAGACTAGGTCGGCTCAGTTTCAAACTAGGTTGGTCCAATTTGCGTGCCATGCATACCAAACACTATTTGTGACTCTTTCTTCTTTAATTTACTTTGTAGGTTAGACTTGCCTTTTTGTCTTGATTTATCCTTCATTAAAACCTTTTGAAAGATGTATCCACTCTAAAGTATCTTCTCTAAAATCTTGAGTAAAATGAATCTTCATTTAGATGAATGAAAACACTTGAAGTTTATGAGCTCTTGAATTTTACAACTGCACATCCTCACAAACAACGTTAGTACATTAATAATCTATACTCAAATACTTTTATTATTATTAAAATCAATCTAGGATCAACAATCTATCCCTTTTTGATAATGACAAAATCTTTTAAGTATAACATTTCCTTTATATTTCAAAATGATATAATCATTCAATCTTACCAATTAACCTATACATCATATTCATTTAGATTTTATTAATTTACATGTTCTCCCCCTGATAGTTATGTTCAATTTAAGTCAAATTTCGTATTACTCCCCCTTACTATGTGCCGAGGTTTCAATTTAGCAATTCGAATCATGATTTCTTCTATGTTTGTAATTACAATTGAATTATCATGATTTCTTCTATATTTATAATTACAATTGAATTACAATTGCTCGCATATTCTTTATTTAGTTCTTACTTAAGTAATACCCATTCTTTTCACTTAATTTCAATTTCAAATGTCATTTTATACTCATTTTTCTCCCCCTTTTTGTCATTATCAAAAAAAATCAAATACAATATAAGGAGAGAATTGATCAAACATGAAAAGAGACAAATTTATTCATTCATTAAGATAATTTGATACAATGCAAATCAAAATCAAACTTCATTCATTCATAGATACAAAGAGTTTCAAGTTCAAAAAATACTGAAGTTTGAACATTATATATCATGGACATTTACAACCAAAATGCTTTAGGTATAACTGAATGGATCCTATATGCAACCTAATCAACACTAGGCTTTGGAGGGTTGAATAAGGGTGGATCTATGGGTGCTGAAATATGCTGTTTGGCAAATACCTTCCTCACGGTATTTTTCATCAATGAGAAAAGATCACCCGAGAGTCTATCATATATTCTGGCCGATATGCACTGCACTATCTCCTCAATATGATCCTCATCTAGTCTAATAGTGGACGAAGATGGAGCTGGCACTGGATGTTGTGGCACGGGCTCCGGCTTATGTCTTTCTTTCCCTTCTTCATCTAGCTTCATCCAAATATTATTTGCTTTCT
Organism: Cocos nucifera; assembly: GCA_006176705.1. Taxonomy (NCBI): domain Eukaryota; kingdom Viridiplantae; phylum Streptophyta; class Magnoliopsida; order Arecales; family Arecaceae; genus Cocos; species Cocos nucifera. The sequence continues at coordinate 124,058 of QRFJ01001469.1, read as the reverse complement.
TGAACTTCATCCTATATATTGATTTCAAATTGTAGGTGTCATAATGTTGGAGCTTCTTACTGGGTTTTCCTTCCAGACTAACTCCAAAATCTTGAAACACTAAAGTCAAGAACATTCCATATGGTAAAGCAGGCTTCCTCCTTCGGGATGCTTCTTGCATCACCCATAATATCAGAGTTGGAAGATTGAATTATTTCCTCTTCAAAATATGATACATAACAGCTATGTTGTTCTTATTTAGAAAATCAAATCTTCATACTCTAAAAACTAGAATCATAGCTAAAATGTGATGAAGTAGTCTATGCTCAACTAATAGGTCTCTAGCATGAATCTCTTCAAAGTGCATAGCATCTCTACAACCAAAACTAAGCTCTTTGAACTCTTCAAGGTTTGCTCAGCAGTAATCAGCATATTTATCAACTCAGCTAAGGTGCACTGGAGCTTATTCATATGGAAGTACATAATAAACTATCCATATGAATCGATCAAGGACGGTAAGATTACATCAATCTGCAGATCCTTGTCCATCAAAATATTGAGCTTCTCAAGCTCTTCTAGGTCCTTGATCATTACTAGGCAATGATCTTGGACTGACTATCCATCATGCATTTGCGTCTTAAAAAATCTCCTCGAGACTTGATAACGCGCTATGCGACTTTGTTCACCATACAACTTTTGTAGGTGAGCCAACATTTGGCATGCAGTCCTGATGTCCTTGTGTTGACGCTGCAACTCATCAGACATTAAGCCTAACACGTAATACCTTACTTTGTTATCATCGTTTAACCACTTATCATGAGATGCTCTTTGATCAGCGATCGGATGGGCTAGAAGAGTAGGAAGTTTTTGGTCTAGTGCATAGGACAGCTTTTCTAAACTCAAAATAATCTTAAGGTTCCTAAGTCAATCCTTATAATTGGATCCGATCAGTCTATGAGTATCTAAAATTTGGGCTAGGAGGTTTGATACAGATATTTTTCTACAGAGAGTCAAAGTTTCTAGTTAGATTTATAATTTGACTAAACCAATTTATTTAAAAATTTTATTTTTAAATAAATTTAGGCTTCCATTATTTTTTTGGATTCCTACACTTTCTTAGTAGAGATGCGAAAAACTCTATGATCAAAGATTTTTAGTGGATGGTGCGGTCCCATCGACTGGCGCACTATCTCATATAAATGGATAACTCTTATCTAATATATCTCTAAACATGGTGCATCCAAATTTGGTCTCTAATTCATGAAGCTCACAATGCCCAAATATTGCTCCACTTTTTAGTTAAGCCAGACCCATCATTTGCATGAACTGAATTCCTGATTGGAATCCTCACCATATTTGAAATATTGAGTCCAACCCATCATCCAATTTGTAGCATCCTATGCCTAATAGATGTGATTGCATCTTTTTGATGAAACTAAACCACTGTATCCAGCCAAAAATAATCAACCTCAGAAAGGACCTGCACATCTATAATAATGGAAGATCAATGATTTAATATTTTCTTAAAAAAATTTTAATTTAGATCTCTTAGGCTTGACTAGTCATAACGATTATAACTAATCTAGTGGCATGGATTAGCTCGAATCGTTAGTCACCACAATATAGAACTAGATTGATCCAATCGACTAGATAAGTGAGATCGATGGAAGAGATATGCCATTAACTCACCGTGAATGCATTCAGATCGAGTAGCTCCCAATTAAAGACTACCGATTATATTTGTCAAACTTACCTTAGACACTGACTTGTCTGACTAGAACTGATCGAGTTAGTCTATAATTCATGCTCGAACCGTGAAGCTAAATTAGGTTTTAAAGTGGTCGACTACATATGGCTGTGAGTCAACCTTGACCAAGACTTATATCTAATGGGTTGGTCAATTCTAAGCACTTTTGATCTCATCTAACTAGCTCTTGATTCGATTTGATCAACCACTAGATCTAATTGAGCTATCCATGTCTGAACCCATATTTTATGAAGGTATCTTAGATCCAAAAATTTTTAATTTTTAGATCTAATTAATTTCATAAATCTAATTCTTAATTAAGTTCAAGGATTTATAAAACAAAACATGCATCAAAGATCCTAAAATTTTTGGATCTAGGATTTTATAGAAAAGTATGTTTTTGATTTTTAATTAAGGACAAGCACGCAGCATCCCTATACACCATAAGAACATCCCATCAAATGAAAATCGAGGGCCTTTAAATCTTTCTTACTCTTATGACCGAATGGCCAAGAAAAATATATAAACTATACTATAAAATAGTTAGATCTAACATATATATCTCATATATGATTAAAGATTTAAACTATACATGCTTTGCATATATCATATATATCAATTTTAAACATGTATGTCATACTTTCAAATCTAATTATATCTCATATCATCTTTGTTGGTGCAGAATCTGATTGTCGCCAGATTCAGCTGGAGTGGAGGTGGATGAGATCACCATCGGAGATCTGCAAAATAAAGTCCCATCTAGAGTCGGTAGGGGGTGGCTCCGATAGGACCCTCCGGCGATCAAGTCAGCTCTTCTGGCCAATAGAAATAAAGTACTCTGGAATGAGTTTGGCAGAATTTTGAGAAGGAGAGGAGAGCTTAGAGCCTAGAGAAAACATATCTGAAGGATCCTTTTTATAGACGGAGCTTATAGCGGATTGATGGTGATGGTCATACCATTCAATCGTGGGTCGCTCAAGGCTGCATGAAGTTTGGTATGGAGAGAAAGACATCGTCAGGTGGATAGTGACAGCCATACTGGTGGGTCATGGGCCGCATGGGGCTAGTTATGGAGAGAGTGGTGTCGTCAGTAGTGATGGTCATGTTGTCCGATCGCGTCGCCTGTGGCAGACTGATGGTGATAGTTCATCCAGATTTAATAGCCATGGGTCTGAGAAAGTAGGCATTGATTGGTAGACTTCGGCATGTATCAATCCCAGAGGAGTTCGAACTCTTGGAGGGGTTCGGTCGAGGGGACACTCGAAAGGAGTTTGGTTAGAGGAGTGCGGAGGGAGTTCGGCTCTCGCGGGAGTCCGACTAAAACTCGATCGTTGAGGAGTTCGATCGGATGAAGAAGATGTTTGGAAGGAGTCCGGCTCCTGAAGAAGTTCGATCGAAGGGAAAGCTTGGAGGGAGTTCGGCTCCCGCAGGCATCTGGCTGAAAGAGCGTGGAGAGAGTTCGGCTCTCACAGGAGTCCGACTGAAGCTCAACTGCTGAGGAGTTCGACCAGTTGAAGGAGTTCGACTAAGGCCCAGTCGCTGGAAATTCGAAGGAGCTCGACCGTTAAGGAGTTCGGTCGGCTAAAGGAGTTCGGCTAAGACCCATCTACTGAAGTTCTTCCATGGCTACTGATTGCATTAAGCTGAGCATCGAACTGGACTTTGGTAGGAGCGGAGTTTATCCCTAACAATAGTCCCCCCTACTTTCGAGTTCGAAACTCGAAGGAAGGGAGTGCAGAAAAGGCGACTACCGAAGTCCTCTTTTGGGCTCCGTGCTGGTTCAGGTTGAAGCTCGAAAGAGATCTCATCTCCAGCCAAAGTTGATATTGAAGTTGAAGCCCGAGGGAGATCTCATATCTAGTCGAGGTTGAAGTAGATCTCATCTCCTGCGGTCGAGGTCGGAGGTTGAGCTACTCGAGGGCAATATTGTCTCTAGCAGTCGAGGCTGACTTAGGGGAGATCTCCTCTCCTGCAGTCGAGGTCAGCCCGGATCCTCGGGGGAAATCTTATCTCCTACGGTCGAGGTTGGCTCGGAGAAGATCTTATCTCCTGTAGCTGAGATTGATGCGGACACTCGGAGGAGATCTTATCTCCTATAGCCAAGGTCGACTCGGACCCTCGGGGGAGATCTTATCCCCTACAGTCGAGGTTGACTAGGAAGAGATCTTATCTCCTATGGCCGAGGTTGATGCGGGCGCTTAGGAGAGATCTTATCTCCTGCCAGCCGAGGTCGGCCTAGACCCTCGAGGGAGATCTTATCTCTGCGGTCAAGATTGGTGCGGACACTCGGAGGAGATCTTATCTTTCTGCAGTCGAGGTCGGCTTGCCGAGGTGATGTGGCGCTCGAGGGAGATCTTATCTCCTACAGCCGAGGTCGATCCGGACCCTCGAGAGAGATCTTATCTTCTATGGTCAAGGTTGTTGCAGGCGCTCGGAGGAGATCTTATCTCTTGCAGTCGAGGTTGGCCTGGATCCTCAGGGGAGATCTTATCTCCTACGGCCGAGGTTGCCTCGGGGGAGATTTATCTCCTATGGCCAAGGTTGATGCGGATGCTCGGGGAGATCTTATCTCCTACGATCGAGGTGGATGCAGGTGCTCGGAAGAGATCTTATCTCCTGCGATCGAGGTCGGTCCGAACCCTCGGAGAAAATCTTATCTCCTACGGTCGAGGTTGTTACGGATGCTCGGGGGAGATCTTATCTCCTACAGCCAAGGTCAGCCTGGATGCTCGGGGGAGATCTTATCTCCTACAGCCGAGGTTGATGCAGGTGCTCGGAGGAGATCTTATCTCCTACAGTCGAGGTCGGCCCGAATCCTCGGAGGAGATCTTATCTTCTGCAGTCGAGATTGACCCGGAGAGATCTTATCTCCTACGGCTGAGGTTGATGCGGATGCTCGAGGGAGATCTTATCTCCAGTAGTCGAGATCGGCTCAGACCCTCGGGGAAGATCTTATCTCCTGCGGTCGAGGTTGGTGCGGGCACTTGGGGAAGATCTTATCTCCTGCAGTCGGGGTCGGCCTGGACCCTCGGGAGAGATCTTATCTCCTACGGTCGAGGTTGTCTCGGAGAGATCTTATCTCCTGCAGTCGAGGTCGGCCCGGACCTTCGGGAGAGATCTTATCTCCTGCAGCCGAGGTTGTTGCGGGCGCTCGTGGGAGATCTTATCTCCTGCAGCTGAGGTTGGCCCAAAACTCTTAGGGGAGAGATCTTATCTTCTATGGTCGAGGTTGCCTCGGGGGAGATCTTATCTCCTGCGATCGAGGTTTGATGCAGGCGCTTGGGGGAGATCTTATCTCCTGCGGTCGAGATCGACCTAGACCCTCGGAGGAGATCTTATCTCCTATGGTCGAGGTTGGTATGGACGCTTGGGGGAGATCTTATCTCCTACAGTTGAGGTCGGTCCGGACCCTTGGGGGAGATCTTATCTCCTACGGTCGAGGTTGATGCGGACGCTCGGGGAGATCTTATCTTCTGCAGTCGAGGTCGGCCTAGACCCTTGGGAGAGATCTTATCTTCTACGGTCGAGGTTGTTGCGGACGCTTGGAGGAGATCTTATCTCCTGCAGCTGAGGTTGGCCCAGACCCTCAGGAGAGATCTTATCTCCTACGGCTGAGATTGATGCGGGTGCTCGGGGGAGATCTTATCTCTTGCAGTCGAGGTTGCCTCGGAGGAGATCTTATCTCATGCGGTCGAGATTGATACGGGCGCTTGGGGGAGATCTTATCTCCTACAGCCGAGGTCGGCCCGGACCCTCGGGGGAGATCTTATCTCATGTGGTCGAGGTTGATGCGGACGCTCGGGGAGATCTTATCTCCTACAGCTGAGGTCGGCCCGGACCCTCGGGGGAGATCTTATCTCCTTCGGCTGAGGTTGATGCGGGGGCTCGAGGGAGATCTTATCTCCTACAGTCGAGGTTGCCTCGGAGGAGATCTTATCTCCTATGGCCGAGGTTGATGCGGCGCTCGGGGGATATTCTTATCTCCTATAAAGCGGAGGTCGGCCCGAACCCTTAGAGGAGATCTTATCTCCTTCGACCGAGGTTGATGCGAGCGCTTGGAGGAGATCTTATCTCCTGTAGTCAAGGTCGACCCGGACTCTCGGGGGAGATCTTATCTCCTGTGGTCGAGGTTGTTGCGAGCACTCGAAGGAGATCTTATCTCCTACAGTCGAGGTTGGCCCGGACCCTCAGGGAGAGATCTTATCTCCTACAGTCGAGGTTGCCTCGGGGGAGATCTTATCTCTTGTGGTCGAGGTTTGATGCGGACGCTCAAGGAAGATCTATCTCCTGTAGTCGAGGTTAGCCTGGACCCCCAGGGAAGATCTTATCTCCTACGATCGAGGTTTGCCTCGGGAGAGATCTTATCTCCTACAGCCGAGGTTGACGCGAGCGCTTGAGGGAGATCTCATCTTCTGCAGTCGAGGTCGGCCTGGACCTCAAGGGGAGATCTTATCTCCTACGATCGAGGTTGCCTCGAGGGAGATCTTATCTCCTGCAGTCGAGGTTGATGCGGGCGCTCGGAGAGATCTTATCTCCTACAGCTGAGGTCGGCCTCGGGGGAGATCTTATCTCCTACAGTCAAGGCAGCCCGGACCCTCGAAGGAGATCTTATCTCCTTCAACTGAGGTTGATGTGGATGCTCGAAAGAGATCTTATCTCCTACAGCCGAGGTCGGTCCGGATCCTCGGGAGAGATCTCTTATCTCCTACGACCGAGGTTGTTGTGGGCGCTCGGAAAAGATCTATTTCCTGCAACCGAGGTTGGCCCAAACCCTCAGAAAAGATCTTATCTCCTATAGTCGAGGTTGCCTCGGAGGAGATCTTATCTCTTGCAGTCGAGGTTGATGCGGACGCTCGAGGAAGATCTCATCTCCTACAGCTGAGGTCGGTCCGGACCCTCATAGGAGATCTTATCTCCTACGGTCGAGATTGCTTCGGTGGAGATCTTATCTCCTACAGCCGAGGTTGATGCGGGCGCTCAGAGGAGATCTCATCTCCTGCAGTCGAGGTCGGCCCGAACCCTCAGGGGAGATCTTATCTCCTGCGGTCGAGGTTGCCTTAGGGAAGATCTTATCTCCTGTAGTCGAGGTTGATGCGGGCGCTCGGGGGAGATCTTATCTTCTATAGTCGAGGTTGGCCTGGACCCTCAGGGGAGATCTTATCTCCTAAGATCAAGGTTAAAGGTCTTTAACCTACTCATATTAGGACGATGTTCTCCTCCTGTTCCTAACATGGCAACTATTGATTGCTTCTTTCCTATCATCATATAGTTTTTGCACCTAGAAATAATATTATTGAAATGGAAGAATTTTATCGAAGGAAAGTTACTGGCAGCACATCCCCATTTTAGGGTCATGGGGGCGTTGTTCCTCTAAGTTTCCTCAGATAGTAACTCTCGAACCGAACGACCTCCTCTATCTCATGTTGGCCTTCTCAATTTGAAGCAAGCTTTTCTTGGCTTTATCACTGAAAGATGATAGCCCACCGAAGTACCAAGCCCCAGAGATAGCGTCGATGATGCCGGGAGGCGACCGATCTCTTTATCGTTCCTTCCTCATTGACGGTTCTAGCCTTGAGGGGAGGACTTCTTCATGCCCTTCCATCGGAGCTTCCTTGATGACGAGCTCAAGGAGTTCGGGCCTTTCTTACGCTGGGAGGTCGTGAGTGTGGCCGGACTTCATTCCGCCCTTCTGTGAAAACTGCGGGAGAACTTCATGTCCTTTTATCAGGGCTTCCTCGATGACGAGCTCAAGGGGAGTTCGGCAACCTCGCTTACACCGAACTTCATTCCATCTTTTTTGTGAAACCTTTGTCGGGGCTTCCTTGATGACGAGCTTTGAAGGAGAGTTCAGCCTCGCTTGCGCTGGGGAGGGTCGTGAGCGCTGGCCAAACTTCATTCTGCCTCCTATGAAATCTTTGTCGGAGCTTCCTGATGACGAGCTCGAGGGAAAGTTCGGCCTCGCTTGTGCTGGGGGAGGTTGTGAGCGCGGTCGAACTTCATTCCACCTCCTGTGAAACCTTTGTCGGGGCTTTCTTAATGACAAGCTCGAGGGAGAGTTTGGCCTCGCTTGCGCTAGGAAGGTCGTGAGCGTGGTCAAACTTCATTCCGCCCTCTTATGAAATCTTTGTCGGGGCTTTCTTGATGACAAGCTCGAGGGGGAGTTTGGTGTCGCTTGCACTGGGAGGTCGTGAGCGCAGTCGAACTTCATTCTGCCTTCTATAAAACCTTCTAAGGAAGAACTTCTGCTCTCTATTTCTCCTTCCTAAGGGCGATTGATATGCTAGGCCAAATGCTCTTTCTTAAGATCAGTTCCTGGCGGGTTTGCTGGCAAAGTCGCTGTCGAAAGCTGTCACATGGTCTGCATCATCTCGGTGAGGTCATGAACCTACTGGATCAGCAGGTTGAATTGCTCCACATCTACCACAGCTTCAGGTAGAGCCTGGGTTATCAGAGCTAAAATGGGAGCAGATGGACCTGGCACGAAGGCCATCGATCGTCAAGTTGAAGCTCTCCTAGGAAGCATTTTCTCTTGAAAAAGAACTCTAGAGAGGAAGGAGGGAGATCTCTGGAGAGAGATCGTCGTTGCGCACTCCTTTAAGAACAAGGGGGCCTCAAGAACACCTCAAGAACAGAGGCGGTCCTTCTTCTAGCGCCAAATTTATTGGTGCAGAATCTGATTGTCACCGAATCCAACTGGAGTAGAGGTGGATGAGGTCATCATCGGAGATCTGCAAAATAAAGTTCCGTCCGAAGTCGGTGGGGGATGGCTCCGATAGGACCCTCCGACGATCAAGTCAGCTCTTCTGGCCAACAGAAATGGAGTGCTCTGGAATGAGTTCGGCAGAGTTTTGAGAAGGAGAAGAGAGCTTAGAGTCTAGAGGAAACATATCTGGAGGGTTCTTTTTATAGACGGAGCTTGTAGTGGATTAATGATGATGGTCATACCGTCTGATCGCGGGCCGCTCGGGGCCGCATGAAGTTCAGTACGGAGAGAAAGGCATCGTCAGACGGATAGTGACAGCCATACTGACGGGTCATGGGCCACATGGGGCTGGTTACGAAGAGAGTGGTGTCGCTTGTGGCAGACTGATGGTGACAGTTTGTCCAGATTTAATAACCGTGGGTCTGAAAAAGCAGGCATTGATTGGTGGACTTCGGCATGTATCAATCTCAGAGCAGTTCGGACTCTTGGAGGGGTTCGATCGAGGGGATGCTCGGAAGGAGTTCGGTCGGAGGAGTGCAGAGGGAGTTCGGCTCTCGCGGAAGTCCAACTAAAGCTCGACCGCTGAGGAGTTCGACCGGATGAAGGAGATGTCTGGGAGGAGTCCGACCAAAGGAGAAGCTTGGAAGGAGTTTGGCTCCCGCAGACGTCTGGCTAGAAGAGCGTGGAGGGAGTTCGGCTCTCGCAGGAGTCCAACTGAAGCTCGTCTACTAAGAAGTTTGATCGATTGAAGGACTTCGGCTAAGGCCCAACCGTTGGGAGTCCGAAGGAGCTCGACCGCTGAGGAGTTCGATCGACTGAAGGAGTTCGGCTAAGATCCATCTGTTGAAGCTCTTCCATGGCTATCGGTTGCATTAAGCTGAGCATCGAACTGAACTTCGGCAGGAGCGGAGTTTATCCTTAACAATCTTCAAAAAATAAATATTAAATAATCATATCATGAAATATTTTAGATCTAGACTAATCATGCTATAGATCTATAGAACTAGTCTAGATATGTTTTCCATATATCATATATATGAAAAATTTAAAATGTATGTTTTGATTTGAGATCTGATTACATCTCATGTAACATCTGAAAATTAAATTATTAGATCATAAAAAAATAATTTTAGATCTAATCTAATCATGATCTGGAACTGCAAAGCTGGCTCTGATATTAGTTGAAAGAATATCTCTATTCCTAGTCCATAGGATCAATCTGATCAGATCAGATTTGCAAAGAATTTTTTCAAAATTTTTTTTAAAATTTAATTAGATTTGAGAGTTCTCAGATCTGATTAGATTGATCTGATTATGAAAATAAGAATTAAAATAAAAATAGTGATAATATTTATCACTTGATCAGGTGAACGATTCACCCTGCACGATGGTCTGAAGCCTTTGAGATTCTAACTTGAGCCGCACACGCGTCTGGCCTCTACTAATATCCACTCGGATTAGATTCAAAAGTCTACTCCTTCTGAATCTGATCTCAAAAAATAAGATCTCAAGCCTTCCTGATTTGCCTTCGATTAGATCTCCAGCAATAGCACGTCCATCTCACGAACTAGATCTTCTAGACTCAGTTTTTGTGCCAACAGCCTTCAACCTTTGATGTTGAATTCACCCAATCTTTTTGGCCGTGGAGAAGAGGGGGGGGATTAGAGAAAGAGGCATGGAGATGGAGGGAAAGGTAGCACCTGGGCATTGGCTCGATTGAATTAAGAAACCTAGGTGTAGGACATCTATTTATAGATGTAGGTGCAATCCTAAAGTCCTAGGGCTTTAAGCAAACATTTGCTTAAAGTAGAAGTATTCTCTTTTGTTTTCCATGGCCCATATTAAAAATTCCTCTAATTTTGTCACACAAAATAAAGGGAATTTGGCATGGAAAAGAGAGGATCAAGTTGGGTTGGCGCAAGGCATTATCTCCTTAGTATTTAATCTCATCAAAACTCCTCCACCCTTATCCACTGAGGGCACATGCCATAAGGGGGCGTGCACCCTCATTTTCCTTCATAAAATCACCTAGGGGCGTGCACCCTTAGACAAACTCTACGGGGTGCATGCCTCCTCTCTCAATTCCTATAAAGACTGGGTCAAAATGGCCTTGTCCTAATTTTATCTCCTAATTTTAGGACAAGCCCTAATCTTATTAGGACAAGTCCTATTCCGATCAGGACAACATTCACAAACCCTTATAGGATTTCTAGACGAGCTAAATCAGATTCGACTAAGTTCAGGTCAACCAGAAAGTTAATAGAAGAAGAATATTAGATTCAATCATGTGCTAGCACGATTTTTTTGAATCTAATCCAAATCAATCGAACTAGGTTAGCCCAATTGATGACATCCAGACTCAAATCCTTATTTGTATAATCTAGTTAGGTTCAGTTCTATATAGTAATGGAACATGTCGCGATCTCCATCATTGAAACATCTTTTGATAGACCAGAACTCTTCTAATTCATCCAATTAGATTCGTTAATCATTAAGACAATTCTAATTGATTTCAAAATTCACTAGTGACACCTAACAGTATGTGGTGGCAATCCATCAAAATCAAATATGAACCTCTCGGTATAGCCAACTATATGATTGGATTCTTATATCATGAGCCCTAACAGGATCTAGGTCAAGGTGAACTCATCAGACACTATACTTATCATATGAATAAATCATTCGATTTGAGTTCGATATAAAATCCTAATAGAAACTTCTTTCTATTACATTTACACTGCAATGGCCATGGGCTTAAGAACTCGATCTCATGATCATCATAGGACTACTTCTCTACCGAGGTTGATAGATCCTCTATTGATGCAATCCAATTTCTACAATGAACATGCTATAGCCAACATACACCTCAAGATTTCGAATGGCTAGGAGATCGAGTTATGGTGTAGTCAAACTATAACACACTCAAGATAAATTGCCAATTTATCTCAGATTAAAGAACCAGATATACGACTACAGCATCGAGCTAGTCATCAACGAGAAGATAGACTTTCTTATGATTGCTCGAGCTGGTCACGCTCAGTATCCTTGTTCTCAATAAATACCTGTACTCTCGCTTCGGTATCTCTACATTATAGACTCAAAGCTCATCTATCCTAAGAAAGTGATCGTACATTGATCTTTTGGATCAATTATCATCCTCATGATGATCTTACAATCGAAAATAATTTATGAGTTAATTATAATAACACATGCCTTAAATTTTCAACTCTTGAGAATATATGTTATTATACCCGTTAACTCAATGGATGTATCATAGATACTTTATACGATAGAATAAACTAATTTTTTTATTAATTTTAAATTAAAATTATAAAAATATTTCTATAAAATATTTTATAAGTGTTGACCAATCTGACTTTTAGGGTACACATCTAACACCCACCCCGTAACCTTTGCATATGAGAAATCTCTTCCTAGATTAACCTCTATCCATGAAGTTTTCAATGTTACATTTTTACTATAAAAATATTAAAAATAAGGTAACTCTTCTTTCTCTTAATCTCTTTTTTTTTTTTTTTTTTTTATCCATGATGCTTTGTTCCATCTAAATTAGAGCTTTTTTTTTTTATTTTTATAGAAAATTTCTCCTTGACAATGCAATAATGTGGCATATTCTTTTCCAACTAATTTTTTTATCATATTTTGGATCTATCATTGCCATCCAAATCCATTTATGCGTTTTCATTTGATTGGTAACAGAATACTAATTATAATGATTAAAATAAATTTAATTTATAAATTAAAAATTTAATTAAAAAAAAAATAATAATAAAAAAAAGAAAGTCTCAAATAATTTTAGCATCAAATTCAGAACTACTTTCGTAATTAAGCCATATATCAAAATTAAAATAAAATTTAAAATTATATATTTTATTAAAAAAATTGACCTTGAGAATTTTCTGGAAGCGGCCACCTGCCACGTTACACGCATAGTGAAAGGAGACCAATCAAGCGGAGCCCACCCCATCTTCTTTAACGTTTTTTTTTTTGGTACACCTCATCCACTTTATCTATTGCCACGCCTGTACGGCTTTTTAAATTTGGCGCTCGCTTATCCCGCGGGGCCCACCTCAACCATTTCTACCATGCCCTCACTCCAGCCGCCCACGCACGTCCATGTTACCTTGCTCCACGTTCGTGGGAAACGTAATGTGAGCGTGCTAATGTTAGTGGGAAACGGTAAAAATACAAATATACCTTTCCCTGTCTCCTGAGTTACGGAACTTTCTCGCTTTGTCCGAAAGGCATCATTTTTGGAGTGGAAAGAAAGGAATTCTATGGAGCACAACTGGGATACCAAACCTATCCTCGATACCACGTAGCGGCGTAGTTTAAGATGGGGTGACACATGGCAAGGTTTTGGTAGAGCTTTGGGCCTCACAGCTCTGCTTGAAAGATTTAAAGATAAAAGGGCGACGCGGCATTTCATGAAAGCGATGCAAACCCTCCGCTCCAGAAAACCTAAAACCCATTTAATTTTAACGTCGGCCGCTCTATTTGTTTGTTGATACATACTAAATTTAATTCCCCTGACAGAACCATCGAGCGACGACTTGTACGCTGCCTCAAAAGCAACTCCCCTGATCGAAGAAAGCCAAATAATTCAATCCAGAGGCACAGAGTGGAGAAGAACCTCCTCTCGTTCCAACCCTCGTCCTTCGAGATCCGGTCCCTACAAAACCCCCCGGTTTGTTCCCAGATCCAAATCTCTCGTTCAACAATTCCAGATCCGATCTCTATCTTGATCTGGAGTCGTTTTGATGCGAATTGGATTCGATTTTTGTGTTGCTTTTGGATTGATTCAGGGGAATGGCGGATGATGCCGGCGCTGCTGCGGGGGAGGATCGGGCGAAGTCGTCGTCGTCGTCGGCGTCGGCGGCGGCGAAGAAGCAGCAGAGGGGGATCTTCTCCCGGATTTGGAGGGGGATCTTTGGAGTGAGGAGTGAGGACTATGAGAAGAGGCTGCAGTACTTGTCCAAAGAAGAGGCCGCGATTCATGCGAGGATGAAGCGGCGGGCTCAGTCATCCAGGAGGACGGTCAGGAATCTTATTGTTCTCTCAGTGATCGTGGAGGTGCGTTCTTGATGCTATCTTTGGCAAGTGCTTTCGTTGTTGGAGTTGTTTGAGATTTTTGGAGTTGGAAGTTTGGTTAGTAATGCTGTGAATTGCTTCAAGACTCTGTGTTTGGTTTGTAGTATTGGTCAGGTAGTTTGTTCGTGCTCAAGTGGGAAAATTTATCGATTTATCTTAAATTTTGCGCTCATACTTGCTCTTGCTGTGACTATAAGGCATAACAGAAGGCACGAAAAATAAAAGAAAATAGCTTGCTTATGAGAATCATGACAGCTGTTATAGCTTTTTGGTTCCTTTTTTGGAAAATTAGCTAACAGAATGCACTGGTTGTACTTCTAGAGCTTGATTTCAGATGAGTGTCTTGTGGTGATTGTGGCTTTTGCTGACCAAATCTACCATGGGAAAAAGCTTGTAATGGTGGAATCTTGAATACAATGTCCAGAAAGAAAAGCAGTTAGGGCTATTTTGTTCCAGATGATTTCCTCGGAATGGAACTAACGTTTGAAGTTGAAGCTCTATAAAATATAGTACACACTTAATATACAACTAACAAATGATTTCTTCAGATGTTTACACCTATTCTCTCCAACTTATTATACCCATCTCCTTCCATATTTTGGTCCCAAATACGACTTCTAATCATTAAAAAAACTGCAGTTCTGGGATGTCTTAAGTTTTGAACCCCCAACATATCCCTCGATATGGTACATCACTTTTATAGGTAAGAAAACTTGATATTAGCCATTTGACTTCTTCCTTAAATCTGTATTCTCTTATTCCATGGCCAGTCTTCTGAGACAATAAGCAAAGTGCCACCCACTTTCATGTCTTTTGGGCTTCTTTTGTGTCCTTAAAAAAGCCCATTCCCTTATTGGTGACACTATATCCTTTACTTTTCGGTTTCATCGATTTATTTCACAAAATTTGTCCTAGAGATTGTCAAACTAGTGATGAACCAATGTTTGATCTTAAAAGTTGAGGCATCATCCTTGATGACTTCATATTTGTTGGAATATTTTTGACACCATTTTGTGTTTTGGTTGCTATAAAATCTATGTATGGATATGTAAGTGATGATCATTGTAAACCACACATCTTTTGAAGAACCAATAGTGTTCCATTGAGCTATATGAAGATGACTTTGGAACCACATTAAACACGGTTAATAAAACGTTGATATGTCATTAAGGGTTGTTCATTGTTATTTTATCAATGACATTTTTATTTGCTTTTATCGAAATTCAATTTCTTTGTGAGATCTGCAAAAAGTTATTTTTCCTCTTACATTGCCATAAATGAATAAAGCTTCAACATGTTTTCGAAAGCTGATCATGGTCATTAATGAGTTTAATTGTTTTCTTTTTTGATTAGGAATTCACCTTTACGATTCTATATTTTCACACTTTCTTTTAACTTTGAATGCTAGTTCAAACTTGATGTCATTTTTATTGATACGATCTAAGATTTGCAAAACTGATGTAATTAACCTATATGGAGGCCAGTTCCAACCTTTTCTCCATTTAAAGTTTAATTTGGACTCTGGAGCATGGTGTGAGATATTTTTCTCTATTAATCATGCATGAATGCCAACCAGTTCTAAATCTTAAAAACACAAAACTACTTGATGTTTTCACACCATTTTTCATTTTCATTGATGCAATAAGTTTGAAAAAACATGTGCTATAATACCTGGGTAATACTAATATTGTAGCCAATGAACTTACGACTAGTGTGTTGGACATGAATGTGGAGGATTATGTTATATTTTCTGCTATGCATGAGCTTCTTTGCTCGAATGATGATTAGATTATTGCATCAACTACTTCAACCGCTCTTTGTAAATTTTGTATTGTTCATATTTTTATCCTTTTGCCTTCTTTAGGGTGGGGGTGGTGATGCGGGATAATTTAGGAGGCTGGCCTGCTGTGTATAGATGGGCTTAAGTGGTGAGTGAAACCAAGAAAATTGGGAGAAAAGGGTATAGAAGAAGCAATTAGAGATAGAGGACACAGAGAGGGAGGAGAGAGAGAGGGTGAGAGAGGGGAGGGAGAGAGAGACATAAGAGAAAGAAGCAAATTTCTTGTTCAACAATACAAATACGATACATGATTCAAGTATATTCTCTTAGCTACAATCAATATATATATATATATATATATATATATATATATATATATATACATATGAAGAAAAAACAAAAAAATTGAAGAAAATTTCTTTGTATATTTTCTGGATCATAATGCTCTTTATATAGTTCCTATTTATACACATCAATTTATTCTAAAATAGGAAGCTAAATAATTACAAAAGAAAACAAAAATAATTAGGGGAATCAGCTATATACAACAATTGAAATTAATTCTTAATAATTTAGGATTCCTATAATTATAGGATTTCAATAGATACCATAATAACAGATACCATAATTTAGAATTTCTATAATGATGGGATTCCAGCAAATCATGGGATATCAATAGATATCATAATTTGGGATTTCTATAATCATGGGATTTTAACACTCCCCCTCAAGTTGGTCCATGGATATTACACATGCCCAACTTGCAAACTAAAGTGTGGAATACTCTGCTGTTTTGTCCCTTAGTAAATACATCAGTCAACTGCTCCTTCAAAGTCACATGAGAAATAGCTAATGAGCCATCAAGTATCTTCTTCTTTATGAAGTGTCGATCAATCTCTATATGTTTGGTCTGATCATGCTGAACTAAATTATGGACAATACTAACAGCAGTCTTGTTGTCACAGAACAAGGATAAACTGTGTTTCTAACAACTTCAACTCTTCCATCAATTTTCGCAACTACAACAGTTCACAGATATCCTGAGCCATAGCTCTATATTCTGCTTCTGCACTTGATCTTGCTGTCACATTCTGTTTCTTGCTTTTCCAAGTAACCAGGTTACCTCCAACAAATGTACAATAACTAGATGTCAATCTTCTATCATCAAGAGATCCAGCCCAATCTGCATCTATAAAAGCTTTTATCTGTAGGTGGCCATGCCTTGAGAAAAGTAGCCCTTTTCCTGATGCAGATTTCAGATATCTCAAAATACGAAACATAGCTTCTAAGTGGGATTCACGAGGATCATGCATATATTGGCTTACCAGACTAATAGCATAAGCTATATCTGGTCTAGTGTGTGAGAGATAAATCAATTTTCCAACTAACCTTTGATATCTTCTTAAGTCAATCGAGTCTCCAACTCCTGCTTGCAATCTGTGATTAGCTTCAATATGAGAGTCTGCAGGTTTATATCATCCCAACATGTCAGTTTCTTCCAGGAGATCTAGAATATACTTTCTTTGAGAAATAAAGATCCCTTTATTTGACCCGGCAATCTCTGTTCCAAGAAAATACCGTAGCTTGTCCAAATCTTTAATTTCAAATTCTTGGGCTAAGAGCCTTTTTAGATGGGCAATCTCCTCCTTATCATCTCCAATCACAACTATATCATCAACATAAATAATAAGTAATGTGATCTGACCTCTACAGTGTTTCATAAACAAAGTATGATCAGCATTGTTTTGATGGTAGCCAAAAGAAATCATGGCTTTGTTGAATCTGTCAAACCATGCTCTTGGTGACTGCTTCAAGCCATATAATGCCTTCTTCAATTTGCAAACCTTCCCTTTGGTTTTTTCATCATTTGAATCCTGGAGGAATCTCTATGTACACTTCTTCCTCTAAATCTCCATGCAAAAAAGCATTCTTGACATCAAATTGATGTAAGTCCCACTCAAGATTTGCTGCACAGGATAATAGGATTCTGATAGTATTCATCTTTGCAATAGGGGCAAAGGTCTCCTAATAATCTACTCCATAGGTCTGTGTGAAGCCTTTTGCCACTAACCTGGCCTTGTACCTTTCAATTGAACCATCAGCTCTATGTTTTACTGTGAACACCCACTTGCATCCCACTGGTCTCTTTCCCAATGGAAGAGTAACAAGGTTTCATGTCTCATTTTTTGCCAAAGCCCTCATCTCAACCATGGCTGCCTTTCATTTTGGATCAAGGTATGCTTCCTTCCAACCCTGTGGGATAGAAACAGAAGAAACAGACAAGACAAAGGCTCTATAGGAAGGAGATAAAGAATCATAGGAAACAAAATTAGAAATGGGATGTTTAGTACAAGTTCTCTTATAGCAATGGGAACATCAAAAGAAGAATTAGGATTAGAATCAGAATTAGAATCATCAAGGATTAAAGGAGACTCACCACATATATCTTCAGAATGTTCAGGAACTGAATTCAAGGATGCCGGTTGATCAGATGTATCATGCTTAATGGCTATATCTGTCTTGTTCCGACTTGTATAAGTTCTCAAATCTAGTCTATCTAATCTCTCTAGGGGTTGAGGTGGTTGGTCCTTATTATCCTTGTTGGGGATAAATATGCTCTTGCCGAAGTTCGGCTGGGTGCTTGATCTTGGAAGGATCCCGTCCGGCAGCAACCTCCATGGTTAAACCTCGGGACTCCTCCCGCGGTTGAACTCCTTCCGAACTTCTCCTCTAACGGTTGAACTCCTTCAAGATTTCTCCTTCAACTGGACTCCTCCAGCAGTTGAACTCCTTCCGAACTTCTCCTAACCTCCTCCAACAGTTGAACTCCTTCCGAGCTTCTCCTTCAGCCGGACTCCTCCAATGGTCGAACTCCTTCCAAGCTTCTTCTTCAGCTGGACTCCTCCAACGGTCGAACTTCTTTCAGGCTTCTCTTTTAGTCGGACTCCTCCAACGGTCGAACTCCTTGCAGACTTCTTCTTCAGCCGGACTCCTCCAGCAATTGAACTCTTCCCAAATTTCTCCTTCAGACGGACTCCTCCAAACAGCTAAACTCCCTTCGAACTCCATCCAACAGCCCCAGAGGATCTCGACACTCATCCTCGATATAGACAAAAGAACCATCAATCTCTCCCATCCGAGCTTCGAGTGTTGGACCCCGACGAGCTCGCATATCGCGACAACAGACACTATCCTCCATTACAAACTTCATGTGGCCCTGAACGGTCCACTATCGGATGGTTACGGCTGTCACTATCAGTTTGTTACAGGCTCTGTCTATATAAGAGATCCTTCAGATACACTTTCAGGGAGAAGCTCTCCTTCTCTTCCTCAAAATTTTGCTAGAATCTCTCTACGTATTCCATTTCTGTTAGCCGAAAGAGCTGACTTGATCGTCGGAGGGTCTTACCGGAGCCATCACCCCAGACTTCGGACGAGACTTGTTTTGCAGGTCCCGGCGGCGACCTCGTCCTCTCCAAATCCAGCTTCAACTCCGGCAATGGCCAGATTTCACGCCAATAGGATTGGTGTTAGAAGGAAGAGCCTCAAGTTATTGAGGTTCCCTTGTTCTTGAAGGAATACGTGGCGGAGATCTCTCTTCATCCTAACCAGAGTCCTACTTTTCCTCTTGACCTCTCGAGGATGCCCTTTAGAAAGGCTTCAACCCGGCGGTCAACCGCCTCCATGATCAGATCTTATCCAGATTTTCCCGCCTTTATTTCGTCTCCTATGCCTCAAGCCTCAACGCCTACGACGGTGGACATAGTACAGTTCGACCTGCTGGGCCAGCAGATCCGCGACCTCACTGAAGCAGTGCAGGCCATGCGGCAGCAGCAACAGCCATCTCCGGTGCCATCTCGATCGGAGTAAGTTTCTCGGGAGTCAGAGAAACCGATCTGGGGGTGGCCGACTTGGGTCAGTCAGTCGGCTACCTTCGAAAAAGGAAAGCAGAGGGTAGAGAGCCCTTGCTTGGACCATGACTTGACCTCGGGGGAGCTTTGCCTTCGTTCCACCAGAAAATCCTGGAGATCAACGACTGTGAAGATCTTCTGTATCAAAGGCTCCAGGAAATGAGTCGACAAATCGAAGAATTCCATCATGCTGCCTCCTACGGTAACGATATTTGCACTGATCCTCCTTTTTCTCAGAAAATTATGCAGGAGCCGATCCCGTCGAACTTCAAGCTCCCTTAGTTTGAGAGTTATGACTGGATCACCAATCCGGTCGACCACCTGGAGGCCTTCCGGACAATGATGCTGTTCCATGGTGCGCCAGATGTCATTTTGTGCCGGGCTTTTCCATCCATCCTCAAGGGAGTCGCTAGGAATTAGTATTTGGCCTTTAAGTTGGATACCATCTTTTTCTTCGATTAAATGAGCCATCAGTTTGCGGCTCATTTTGTTAGCAGCCGATGTCTCCATCGAGGTTCGGATTCCTTGATGAATATCAAGCAGGAGGGAGAATCTATCCGGGCTTATGTCATCCGGTTTAATGCTGCTGCATTGGAGGTCCGGAACCTGGACCAGTCTGTTGTAATGGCTGCACTCAAGGATGGCCTTCAAAAGAATGATTTGCTGTTTTTTCTGGAGAAGAAGTATCCCAGGAATTTTGCCGATATGCTGGCTCGGGCTGAAGGTTATGCCCGAGTTGAGGAGGCCTTTAAGGCCAGGGATAATGAAACCACCCAGGAGCGGTAGGCGGGCGAACCGAACATGCCCGCGGCTGAAGAGAAATCGAGCAGAGCTCAGCCACGCTCCTGAACTCCTTCGGAGCGCAAGCGGACCCAAACTCCTACTCGGGCCCAGAGGCGAAGAAGCTCGGATAGAAGGGCGCGATGGAGCTCTCCCTTCAGAAGATTCCACAATTATGTCCCTCTCAATGCTCCAAAAATTCAAGTACTGATGGAGATCAGGGAGCAACTGCTAAGATCGGAAAGGATGCGCACCCATTCTGGCAAGCGCAGTCCTAGCAAGTTCTGCCTCTACCATCGCGATCATGGTCACGATACAGAAGAGTGCATCCAGCTCCAAGACGAGATCGAGAAGCTCATCAAGCGCGATAGGCTTGGCTGGTTCCTGCGACGTCGATCGGAAGGATGGGAGGATCGGCTGAGAGCACCCCCGCCGTCAGAACCATCGAGGGGCGAGGAGCAGCGAGAAGATCGGCCTCCGATTGGCATCATTAACACCATCTCTGGGGGACTTCGGCGTGGGGAGGCTAGCGGATCGACAGAGCCTGAGAAGAGGTGGAGGACTAAGCCCATCACTTTCACCAACGAGGACGTCCGAGGAGTCCAGTTTTCACACAATGACGCGGTTGTAATCTTTTTAAACATTGCTGAGTATGATGTATGCCGCGTCTTGGTAGATAATGGAAGTTTCGCTGACGTTCTGTACTATGATGCTTTCTCTAAAATGTCCATACCCGATAATCGCCTGAGATCCATGAGCTCCCCGTTGGTCGGCTTCACTGGCGACATTGTGCCAGTGGAGGAAATGATAACTCTAGCCGTGACTGCAGGGCAGTATCCAAAGCAGGCCAAGGCGTGGATCGACTTTTTGGTGGTGAAAGCCCCCTCCGCTTACAATGCAATCCTCAGCTGATTTGGTTTGAATGCATTATGAGCCGTGGTGTCGACCTATTACCTAAAGATAAAATTCCCAACAAACAACAGAATAGGTGAAATCAGAGGCGATCAAGCATTAGCCCGGCACTGCTACTCCATCTTGCAAAACGGCACTCGACTTGACCCCTGCCCAGTTGACGGGCTTGATGTCCGCGATGACCTTACCGAAGAATGGGGTGAGCCCATAGAAGATCTTGTGACCGTCTCCCTGAATGATGGGAATGTGGAGCATACGGTGCAAATTGGCTCCAATCTAGAAGATGAAGTTCGGGAGCAGCTCATCGCTTTTTTACGACGGAATGCTGACGTCTTCGCTTGGGTTCCGGCGGATATGCTTGGGATTGACACCGAGGTTATAGAACATCGGCTGGCCGTTGATTTCAAGCATCGACCAGTGAAAGAAAGAGTTCGGGGCCATGCACCAGAAAGGCAGAAGGCAATAGCAGAAGAAGTCGACAAACTTCTCAACACTGGATTTATTCGAAAAGTCAGCTATCCGACTTGGATCTCTAACGTGGTTCTGGTTAAGAAGGCCAACGGCAAGTGGAGGATATGCATCGACTTTAAGAAGCTGAATAAGGCTTGCCCAAAAGACAGCTATCCTTTGCTCAGAATCGATCAACTGGTGGACGCGACTTCAGGCTACGAGCTCCTCACCTTCATGGACGCTTTCTCTGGCTACAACCAAATTCGGATGGCACCAGTGGATGAGGAGAAGACTGTTTTTATTACCAACCATGGTCTTTACTATTATAGGGCCATATGCCCTTCGGGCTTAAGAATGCAGGCGCGACTTATCAGTGCTTGGTTAATAAAATTTTCAAGGAGCAGATCGATCGCAATATGGAGGTTTACGTCGGCGACATGTTGGTCAAAAGCCGAATGTCTATCAATCATGTTGTCGACGTTGAAGAGACTTTCGATGCGCTCAGGAAATTCAAGATGAAGCTGAACCCAACCAAGTGCGTCTTTGGGGTAGCCTCAGAAAAATTTTTGGGGTTCATGGTCTCGAGACGAGGGATTGAGGCCGATTCAGAGAAGATTCGAGCTATCCAAGAGATGACCACTCCGAAGTCCATCAAAGAAGTTTAGCGCCTGACCTAGAAGGTGGCATCTTTGAATCGTTTTGTCTCGAGGTCGGCCGAACACTGTATGCCCTTCTTCCAAATCCTCAAAAAATCGAAATATTTTCACTGGACCTAGGAATGCCAAAAGGCGTTCGACGAGCTCAAGAACTATCTTGGCTGGCCTTCCCTACTAGCCAAATTCGAATCCGGAGAGGAGTTGTTTCTCTACCTCGCAGTCTTTCCTGTGGCGCTAACGACAGTCCTGGTTAAAGAAGAGGCGAAAGTGCAGCGACCAGTCTATTACATAAGTCGGATGGAATGCCGAGATCAGGTATATAAAATTAGAAAAATTGACTTATGCTCTTCTGATTGTAGCAAGGAGACTTCGGCCTTACTTCCACGGACATGTTATAACATTCCTCACTGACCAGCCGATCAGAGCGATCCTTCATCAAACGGATGTTTTCGGAAGAATTGCAAAATGGGCCATTGAATTAACAGAGTTTGATATCAACTATCGACCTCGGCCAGCAATCAAGGCTCAGGCACTGGCCGACTTCATAGTTGAATGTACCATCCCAGACGATATCGAGCTTCAAAATGAAATCAACATTTCATGGTTGCACCCGAGCTCCTCTGAAGAAAGAACGGACCTTCTTGAAGATTTCTGAGCCCTGTATGTTGATGGCTCTTCCAATGCTTTTGGAGTAGGTGCTGGGTTGATCCTGATCAATTCGAAAGGAATCATCGCGGAGTACGCGCTGCGTTTTGAATTCCCGGAGATAAACAATGGGGCAGAATATGAGGCCCTAATAGCCGGGCTCAGGATAGCCAAAGAATCGAGAGCTGATCGGCTTCAGGTTTGCAGTGACTCCCAATTGGTCGTGGGGCTGGTCAGCGACAGTTATGAAGCTCGGGAAGAGAGCATGGTAAAATATTTTGAGAAGGTGAAGAGCTTGACCCCAGTCTTCGGCAACTTCAGCATTCGACAAATCTCGAGAGCGGAAAACGCTAGGGTCGACCTTCTTTCCAAGCTAGCCATCCTAGCTCCTAACGAGCTTTCGAAAGAAGTTTATTATGAGACATTGAAATGCCCATGTACAGAGGAACCGCAGTCCGTCATGCAGGTTGGCCAGGAGCCCTGCTGGATTGACCCGTTGATCGCTTATCTTAAGGACAGGGTTCTTCCTCGTGATCCGAAAGAGGCTCGGAAGTTGAGAAACCAAGTCTCTTGGTATGTTCTTTATGAGAATAAGTTATATAAAAGATCGTATTCCCTGCCATTATTGAGGTGCCTCCGACTCTTTGAGGCCGATTTCGCACTATGAAAAGTGCACGAGGGAATTTGCGGGAGCTATCTGGGTGCTAGATCTCTTTCTCATAAGCTGCTCCCATAAGGGTATTACTGGCCGACTATGCATGGTGATTGTGTTGATTACGTCAGGAGATGTGACCGCTGCCAAAGGAACGCGAATGTCTAAAGGTAACCAGCCGCCGAGCTTGCCCCGTTGAGTGCTCCTTGGCCATTTATGCAGTGGGGAATGGATATTCTTGGATCCTTCCTAATGGCATCTAGGCAACGAAAGTTTCTCCTAGTCGCCATCGACTATTTCACTAAATGGGTCGAGGCCGAACCACCGGCAAAGATTACCGAAACCAAGGTGTAGGACTTCGTCTGGAAGTCGGTCGTCTGCAGATTTGGACTGCTCCGAACTATCATAACAGATAATGGCCGATAATTTGTCGGGGCGAGGTTTGTCGAGTTCTGTGAAGGTATGAATATTTTCCATTATTTTACGTCGGTAGCTCACCCGCAGGCAAATGGGAAAGCTGAAGTGACCAACCGGATCCTATTGTAAGACATCAAGACAAGACTCAAAAGAGCAAGAGGGGCCTGGGCGGACGAACTTTATCATGTTCTGTGGGCATACCGCACTACCCAAAGGCTGCCGACTGGAGAAACACCGTTCGTCTTAGCTTTTGGAACAGAGGCAGTCATCTCGATCGAACTTAAGCTTCTATTGGCACGGGTAGTGGCTTTCAACGAGCAGCATAATCCGCAAGACCTCAGAGCCAACCTCGACCTACTGGAAGAAAAAGAGAGGAAGCCCAAGTTCGGATGGCAGCTTACAGGTGAAAGGTGGCCCGATATTATAACTCCAGAGTCAGAGGTAAAATGTTCAGAGTGGGGGACTTAGTGCTTCGGCTTGCCGCCATCTCTCAGCCTTAGAATTAGGGAAAGCTTGCCCCAAATTGGGAAGGATCTTATGAGGTCACGGAAGTCGTTCGACCCGGGACATACTACTTGAAGGAACTCGGAGGGGCAGACCTATCTCGACCATGAAATTCGGAAAATCTATGAATGTATTACTGATGATTTGATTGCAATGAAATCTCCCTACTTCAACATTCTAATCTTTGTCGTATATCAGTAATAAAGAGGGACTACCCTCTGAACTTAATCTCACGACAAATACGGCCATGTTAGAAACAGGAGGAGAATCTTGTCCTAATGTGAGGAAAATCGAAGGCCTCGTTCATTCTAGACGAGATGAGGGGAGAGGTCCTGACAACGGCACTAATGTGCCCCTACAACTCGTTAGTAACAGGAGGAGAATCTCGTCCTAACGTGAGCAAAGTCGAAGGCCTCGTTCATTTTAGATGAGATGAGGGAAGAGGCCCTGACAACGGCCCTAATATGCTCCTACAACCTATTAGGAACAGGAGGGGAACCTCGTCCTAATATGAGCAAAGTCGGAGGCCTCGTTCATTTTAGACGAGAGGAGAGGAGAGGTCCTGACAACGGTCCTAATGTGCCCCTACAATCCATTAGGAACAGAAGGAGAACCTCGTTTTTAACGTGAGCAAAGTCGAAGGCCTCATTCATTTTAGACGAGATGAGAGGAGAGGTCCTGACAACGGCCCTAATATGCCCTTACAGCTCGTTAGGAACATGAGGAGAACCTTGTCCTAATGTGAGCAAAGTCAAAGATCTCATTCATTTTAGAGGAGATGAGGGGAGAGGTCCTGACAACGATCCTAATGTGCCCTTACAGCTCGTTAGGAACAAGAGGAGAACTTCGTCCTAATGTGAGCAAAGTCGAAAACCTCATTCGTTTTAGAAGAGATTAGGGAAGAGGCTCTGACAACGGCCCTAATGTGCCTCTACAACCCGTTAGGAACATGAGGAGAATCTCGTCCTAACTTGAGCAAAATCGAAGGCTTCGTTCGCTTTAGATGGGATGAGGGGAGAGGTCCTGACACCGGCTCTAATACGCCCTTATAGCCTCATTAGGAATAGGAGGAGAACCTCATCCTAATAAGAGTAAAAAAAGAGAGAGAAGGGTCGAAGGCGAGCATTGCATTCACATGAGACAACAACGGACAAGGTATTATTTTATTACAAGTTTAAATTTATTACAAGTAGGATGAAGGTCGGCCAAATCGACTATATATTACAAGGAAGCCAATGCGATAGGGATCGCAAGACCGATTACAAAAAAAAGAGAGAAGGGTTGAAGGCAAGCATTGCATTCACATGAGGTAACGACGGATAAGGTATTATTTTATTATAAGTTTAAATTTATTACAAAGTAGGAATGGAAGGTCGGTCAAACTGACTACATATTACAAGGAAAGCCAACATGGTAGGGATCGGCAAGATCTATTACAAAAAAAAAAGTATATAATAAGAAGGTGGCGAAGCCTTAAGATGGAATCGGACCTCCTCAGGCTTCGAATTCGTCGACATGCCGGCCATCACCAACGTCTGCTTCAACCTAATGATTTTCTTCTCAATGTTCTTTCTTTTTATACAAATTGTCTATGTACACTCTATTGATATGCCTCGAACTGGCCCTCAAGCTCCCGCTGCTGTCTCCTTAGGACCTCAGACTTGGACCTCCATGCATCCTTGGAACGGCTTGATGCTCATAGATCAGTTGGAGCTTCAACCATTGAATTTTCGGCTTTCTCCATCCCTGACAGCCTCTGAAAGCTCGTCAATGGTCTTCTTCAATGAGGCAATCTCCTTCCGACTCTCCACTAGAGACAGCCCTGCCTGACCATTCAGCCAGTTGTTGCTAAAGATGGCTCACCTCTCTGTTAGTTGCCCGAAGCTCATGCTCGAGCCTTGGATCACATCCTTCGACCAAGTTCAGCTTATACTCATTATGCCGGGCTTCGGCGCATCGTGAAGCTGCTTCTGAAGTTTGGAGAACCTCTTAGACCAGTTCCAATCGTACCGGGCCTTGTCGGTAGACCATGACGAAGTTCCCTCCAGTAGAATTTTTTTCTTCACCGTCGTAAGGTCGATCTCAAGGGAGCTGATTTTTGCCGTTAACTCTCAAGACTTGTTGCTGGCGCTTCTTCTCAGTTCGGCTATTTTTCTCTCGAAGCCGCCCTTCTGAATGCTGAAACTGGTAGAGTCCTTCCTATGCAGGTTCCTAAGACGGGTAACTTTGACAGTCGCCTCCGAAGCGTTCGTCCTCGATTCTTGGAGATCATCCTCGATTTTTCTCAACTTCTTCTTCAAGCGATGAATCTTCTTTTTCAAGCCCCTAATCAGTGGTTTAATCGGAACCCCACGGGGCAAAGGATCAGCATCAACTGGAAGAGGGGATTCATATCCTAGGTCGTCAGGAGCGTTCTGAACCATGCAAACGACAACACAAAGTGTAAGGCTGGAAAAAGATTTGTCTTTCATTTACTTGGATGTTTTTAAATACATCAGCATAAAAAAAAGAAGAAAAAGAAAGCTAGGTCTTCGGGAATTTAGACCTCGGGCAGCTCGACCACAGGAGAGGTCGGAGCGTCTTCATTCGCATCCGGTCCGTGGGCAGGCTCGGGCGCTGCAGCGACAGGTTCAGGAGCTTCCGGGATGGCTCCCGCGGTTGAAGAAGAAGGGATGTCGGCCAGGACAACTTCGATCCCGAGGGATGAAGGATTGGCTCTGTCGTCGGGCTCTTCCGTCAAGAGGTCCAAATCTACCTCGGGAAAATTCTCAGCGACCCTCTCCAGGCAAATCTGGAACCCCTTGATGAAGGCCTCTTGAGCAAAAGCTATTTTAATGTCCTCTATGTCCCTGGAGGACTTGAAGCTTTTGACCACTTGCTCCACCGCTGCGTCGACCCCTTCTTGCGCCTTCCTTTTTTCCTCCTCCTGAGCCAAGGCAGTCCTCAGGTTCGTTGTCTTCTCATGCTCCACCCTCAACTTTTTCCGAAGGCGCTCGACCTCGGCAGATTGGATTTCCGAAGCCACCCTCATGCTCTCGACTTCGGCCCGGGCCTTCTCGACCTCCGCATGAGCTTCTTCGAGGGCCTTCGAGGCTTTGACCCGCCTCTAACCGATCGCCTCGGAGTGGGCGAAGAGATAATGCCCGAGCTACAATTGGAAACCAAATTAAGATTAGGGAGCCCTGACTTCGGAAATGGAAAAGACCCCAGACCAAGATTATGAGAGAGAAGACTACCTCGAGGTAGGCAGCGAAGGACTCGTCGAATCTCTCGACGTCGCCCCTCCGTAGCATCTTCGCCGCAATGTGGGGAAGAATACTCCCCTTCATGAGTGATTGGACGACCTCCTGATCGTCCAGAGAAGCTTGTTCTTGGTCGGGACCTCCACTTTCGAAGCTCTCGATCATCCTTTCGACCTTCTTGTCGATAGCCCTCTTGTTCTTTTTCCTCGTGGCTTCCTCTAATTGGAGGGGAGCAGATGGAGCGATCTCTTCGGATGGGGTCGGCCTCGGTACGGTGGTAGCAGGCTCGGGTGTGGGTATGGCCTGGATCGGCACGGCATGGTTGGACTCACCAATGCGGGCCTTCTTTGGAAGATCCCCGGCGGGGCCGCCTTTTCTCTTGTGGGATTTTAGTCCCTTGGTCAGACGGTCACGCTCTTCAGGAGTCATCTTTGTAAAGGATAAAAATTGAAGTCAGGAAAGTTAAAAAAATCGAGGTCTGGACAAAAACACCCCATAACCGATCAAAAAAAAAAAAAAACTACCTATCGGATTTAGGGGACTGAGGTCGAGATTAAACAGGATCTACTCGTCCAAAAGGTCGGAGATTGGCGGAACGTTAAAATCCTTCAATATATCGGCCGAACTCCGATCTTCGCTTTCCAGCCCTGGAGCTCGGCGGATTGAGTTCCTTATCTCCCCCCACGGAGGAAGTCCTAACCTCAAGGATGGATTTGAGACAGAAGAATTTCTCCTTCCAGCCATGGATGGAAGAGGGGGTGCCCTTAAGTAATCCCTTCCTATCGAATTGGGGGAGCACATACCACCAATCCTTAGCAGTCGGATGGCGTTTGAAGGTAAAGAAGGTCCGGAATAAGAAAATGGTAGGTCGGACGCCTATTATGATACACAAGGAAAGAAATCCTACGATGAATCTAAAGGAGTTCGGCGCCATAGCAGCAAGGGAGATGTTGAGAAATCTAAACTGGTTGGCCACGAAAAGGGGTAAGGATAACCTAAGCCCAGCCCGAAGAGCTTCTAAATAAAGGCAGGTTCGGTCGGGAGGCGGAGAGCAGGCCTTATCGTTGGGTCCGGGAAGTTCGAGCTTGTATTCGAAGGGAATACTGAAATGAATCCTAGCTAACGAAAGATTGTCAGGTCGAAGTTGGCAGGCAATAACTGTCGGTGCAAAGGGAGGGGGCAACTCAGAAAGCTTAGCCTCCCTGGGAGATAGGTTCGCTAAGGCTAGAGGAGCAGAACTTCCTGAGCAGGTCGACCAGGATTCCTCGGTGGACATCCGGATCAAAGAAAAATCGTAAAAAATGCTCGAAAAGCTAAGAAAATGAAGCACAAAAAACTTCTACAAAGAGACCTAAGGAGCGGAAATCAGAGAATGCAGGAATAACTCGAGAAAGGATAGCGAAGCTGACCTAAGTCAATTGGAAGAGACAGGGAGACGACGAAGGCCACAGAAGACAGACGGAAGAACACCTGGGATCAAAGGAAGAGGAAGGGAAGGCCTGCGCTCTTGCACGACGGAGAGAAGAAAACCAGAAGAAGAGGAAGAAGATTTCGGGAGAGGTAACGACTCGGGGGAAGGAAACGGGTTAAATAATTCTGAGGATTCTAGGCGGTTATGATTGCGAATTCCCTTTGATCGGCCTATGGCCGACGCGTGCCCCCTCTATCATGGCAGAGATTGACGATGGACAGGCCCATAATGACGTCGTACCCTAGGCAGAGTTTTGGCGCGGAGCTCCAAAGGTGTCTCTTCGGATTGCCTCAAATTTATAAAACTTCGATGCCGGCGTAGAAACACCAAGAAACGCCTCGCCCTAGCAAGCGTAGGAAATGGAAAGGGACTTCGGCGGTCACACTCGTTACTCCCTTCCCTTGAACTTCAAACTCGGAAGTAAGGGGACTAGTGTTGGGGATAAACCTGCTCCTATCGAAGTTCGGTTGGGTGCTTGATCTCGGAAGGATCCCGTCCGGTAGCAGCCTCCATGGTTAAACCTCGGGACTCCTTCAGCGGTTGAACTCCTCCCGAACTTCTCCAACGGTCGAACTCTTTCTAGATTTCTCCTTCAGCAGGACTCCTCCAGCAGTTGAACTCCTCCCGAACTTCTAACCTCCTCCAACAGTTGAATTCCTTCCGAGCTTCTCCTTCAGCCGGACTCCTCCAACGGTCGAACTTCTTCTAGACTTCTTCAGTCGGACTCCTCCAGTAGTTGAACTCCTCCCGAATTTCTCCTTCAGACGGACTCCTCCAAACAGCTAAACTCCCTTCGAACTCTATCCAGCAACTCCAGAGGATCTTGGCACTCATCCTCGATATAACCAAAAAAATCGTCAATCTCTTCCATTCGAGCTTCGACCGTTGGACCTCGACGAGCTCGCACATCGCGACAACAGATACTATCTCCCGTAACAAACTCCACGTGGTCCTGAACGGTCCACTACCGGATGGTTACGATTGTCACTATCAGTTTGTTACAGGCTCTATCTATATAAGAGACACTCCAGATATGCTTTCAGGGAGAAGCTTTCATTCTCTTCCTCAAAACTCTGCTAAAATCTCTCTACGTATTTCATTTCTGTTGGCCGAAAGAGCTGACTTGATCGTCGGAGGGTCTTGTCGGAGCCATCACCCCAGACTCTAGACGAGACTTGTTTTGCAGGTTCCGGTGGCGACCTCATCCTCTCCAAATCCAGCTTCGACTCCTATGACGGTTAGATTTCGCGCCAACAATCCTCATTAAGATCTATCCCAAGCCTAAGAATCTCCCCTTGAAGAGGGTAATATGAGGAGGACAATTCTTCATTCTTATGCTTCCCCTGAAGAGGTGACTGAGTGGAGAAATAAGGCTTAGATTCCATAAATGTGACATCCATGCTCACAAAATATTTCCTTGAAGATGATGGGTGGTATCATTTATATCCCTTCTGAGTACTAGAGTAACCCATAAATACACATTTAAGAGCTCTAGGTTTTAATTTTCCAACATTTGTCTTATGAACAAAACAAACACAACCAAAGATCTTTGGGGGAACAGTATAAGAATTATTATCCTTTAAAACTTCTAAAAGACTCTTAAAGCTCAGTATTTTAAGAGGCATTCTATTGATAAGATATGTTGCAGAAAGAATAGCATCCCCCAGTAGGGTGTAGGAAGGTTCATGGTAAACATAAGGGATCGAGCCACCTAAATGTCTATTCTTTCTCTCTGACACTCCATTTTGTGCACTAGTATTAATACAACTAGTCTGATGCATAATTCCATTGGAATCTAAATAGGCACGAAAGACTATTTATATATTCAGTACCATTATCAGTTCTTAGAATCTTAACCTGAGCTTCAAATTGTGTACAAATCATCTTGTGAAACTGTTGAAAGCAAGAAAACACTTCACCTTTTGCTTTCAAGTAAACCCAAGTCAATCTAGTGCAACAATTAATAAAAGTGACAAACCATCGATAACCAGACAAAGAACTTGTTTGGGTAGGCCCTCATACATCAGAATGAATAGTCATAAAAGGAATCAAACTCTTATTATTTATTGGAGGATAAGAATGTCTTGTGTGTTTAGCAAATTCACAAGCATCACAAACTAGCAATTCTGATTTGCATCGTCTAAACAAAATCGGATATAACCTTTCTAAAGCAGAAAAAGAAGGATGTCCTAATCGCCTATGCCACTGGATGATCTTTTGTTCAGCACTTATAGAATGTCCTAACAAAGCTTGGTTGGGACCAGGATTTGAGAGGTCATAACTATCATCCAGAAGATACAGGCCATCTTGCAATCTACCATTGCTAATCGTTCTCCCTGTTTTCAGCTCCTGAAATATGCAATGAGTAGGAAAAAATTCAATTTTGCAATTAAGGAATTTAGTAATGGAACTAACAGACAAAAGATTAATAGGAAAGCTAGGAACATGAAGAACTGAAGCTAAATTTATGGTGGTAGTACATTTAACAGAACCTATTCCAGAAATAGTGGCTAAGGACCCGTCCGCTATGTGGACTTTTCTTTTCCTGTACATGGAGAGTAGGTTGAAAATTTATTTTGAGAGTTGTCATGTGTTTGTTTGCTCCAGAATCTATAATCCAAAAAGATTTTTCAAGATTGGCAAGAAAAGCATTACCTGATTTGACAAAATTAGAAGAGGAAGTAGTGATAGATTGAGATTCAAGCTGAGACAACAAATGTCTAAGGGATTGAACTTCTTCATTGGAAAAGATCCTAGTATTATTTGTTTCCTTAGAAAAATCCACGGTTTTAGACACATTCGCTTTTGGTCTTGATGAACCCATCTGCTTACCACTACACCCTTTGGTTGGGCGACCATGTAGTTTCCAGCAATATTCTTTAGTATGCCGAAACTTGCCACAGTAGTCACAGTGTAACTGATCCTTGTCTAGAGGACCATGATGAGGAACATGTGATTGCTCTTGTGAAGAGGTAGCTACTAGCCCTACCTTATCAATGGAGGATGAATGGATCATGACACTCTTTCGACTCTCCTACTATTGGACGTATGAGTATGTTTGTCTCAAGGAAGGCATAGGATCCTTTCCAAGTACTTGGATCCATATATGATTGTACTCTATATTTAAGCCAGCAAGAAAATCATATATGCGTTCCTTTTCAATTAATTTCTGAAACTTAACAGCATCAGCAGCACATGTAGCTTGAAAGTCCTGATGGTAATCCAGTTCCTGCCATAAACCACTTAATTCAGCAAAATACTGTGCAATAGTCATCTCATCTTGTTTCGTTCCATGAACTTTGTTACGAAGCTCGTAAATCTGTACATCATTGCCCATTTGAGAGTAGGTTTGAGAAATTGCATTCCAAATAGTGGCTGCACTATTCAAGAATAAATACCCCCGAGCAATCTGAGGTTGCATAGAATTGATGAGCCAAGATATTACAAGCGAATTTTCATATTCCCACTGAGTATAATTAGAACTGGTAATTTGTGGTTTTAGACTATCCTCAGTAATATATCCTTGTAGTCCTCTAGCTTGAATGAATAAAAGACAGGATTTGGACCAAGCTAGATAGTTAGTTTCATCAAGCTTTACGGGACTGATTTGTAAAGATAGGTTATCATTTACAAAGTCCGATTTTGTTTTAGTCACAACCCTTTTTCCCTCAGTCATGTTTCAGGAAATAGGAGAAAAAGTACTGAAGAAACAAAACACTTAGCACCAGTAAAAAAAGCAAACCAGATCAAGAACCAAGGCTGGGCAGAGGCGCGACACACAAGGAAGAACGCAGGAAAATGAACGGCTGAACCCTCTGTAATAGATCGCTAGAAGCTTGACCGAAAAAATTGGCTCTGTAAAATTATGCCGTGAAAAACTGGCACGGCTCTGATACCATGAAGAAAAAACAAAAAAATTGGAGAAAATTTCTTTGTATATTTTCTGGATCATAATGCTCTTTACATAGCTCCTATTTATACACATCAATTTATTCTAAAATAGGAAGCTAAATAATTACAAAAGAAAACAAAAATAATTAGGAGAATCAGCTATATACATTAATTAAAATTAATTCTTAATAATTTAGGATTCTTATAATTATAGGATTTCAACAGATACCATAATAACAGATACCATAATTTAGGATTTCTATAATCATGGGATTCCAGCAAATCATGGGATGTCAATAGATACCATAATTTGGGATTTCTATAATCATGGGATTCCAACAATATATATATAAAACATACCCTAACTTAAGAAACTCATAACCAAATACATCAAAAAGGTGACTTAGGGCCTAAGTAACTTGACAGCCAAGTAACTTTAGGCAGGCTATTTAAACCAAGAAGGATCTTGTTTCTAGTAAAATATTAAAAAAATGCAACTAGTACATTAACAAATTTGGACCATATGATAGTTTTCATGTTTCATTGTATTGTGTTGATTCCACAAGTAATTGAAGGAGGCTTGAATCATTATAATAAAAATTGTGCCCCATGATCCTAGCCTCAACTTCATACTCTTCTGCTGCATGGATCTTGTCCTCAAGATCATTTTGATGTTGTCTATCATTATGCGCCATTGTTGGATCTCCAATATTTGATGATGCAGGCCAACTTGAAATTTTCTTGCAATTACTCCATCAATTGATTCTTCTCTCCCCCTATGATCAATGACCATGGAGCTTTTGATTAACCAATTGATAGCACCATTGATAAATATGCAAATTCAGTGAGGAACTGTTCTTTGAAGTTCTTTGGTACAATTTCAATCCTTGTAGATGGTGATCCATGCTTTCATGAATTAGAAAGTGCTCCAAGACTGCATCTTCAAAGCCTTTAAAGCCTTCACTTTTCTTATCAAGGTTCTCTAGGCATGGTGCATCTTCTGTTGCAACTTCTTGATATCAAGGGTTAATTGCTTCTTGGACATTCTATGGACTGATCTTTGATGATAGGACTCTTATTTGATTGATATTTGTAAGCAATACTTTTGATTTGTGGTTCTATATGTTGATGGATCTATGGTTGCACTGGAAGAATATGTGCAGAAGCTTGCTAATGATTGAGGATCAAATATGATGAAACTAGATAGATGTATTGCGCAACACCTTAGGCTATAGTAGATGCTTTCAATAATGCTATAGTTGATGCAAGATCTATCCTAAAATGTAATTGTCATGCCCCTGATCCGAGATCAGGAGTCAGGGGTCACAACAATCGCTGCATACTCGTGGGGCACACCCCCTACAAGCTTGCAAGGCATTTCATCATGATATCAAATGCATCATAGTAGTGATAATTTAAATACTAAAAGTTAAAATTCAATTAACTAACAAATCTAACTGATAAATAAAATTCAAACGTTTTACATCCATTGAATCTCAAAAAATAGTCCTATAAAATATAATAATAAATCCAAATCTAAATTATGTTGATACTGTCAATCTCGCTTCTAATCATACTCCCATGGCAGTGCTTGCATTCATAACTAAGCATCTAAATCCGAAAAAGAAAGAGAGAATAATGAGCTAGACAGCTTAGTAAGTAATGAATATCTTGACTAGATGATTGCAATAATCAAAGTATATTTTATCATTAATTAGTACACAAATGTAATCAAATTCATTTTCAAAATATGAATTCATTAATGTTAGTATCTTTCAAACATTTATATATATATATAAAATCATATATCTGATTTTGAAATCAATTACATTTAAAAAATTGATTCAAAATAAATTTCATTTAATTCATTAGTCTTTAACTATGACCACACTTATATCCTGTGGTCGGGCCAAAATACCATATTTATATCTTGTGGCAGGGCCAGAGTACCATACTTATATTTTATGGTGGGGCTAGAATATCGTACTTATATCCTATGGCTGGACCAAAATACCATATTTATATCCTGTAGCGGGGCTGGAATACAATATTTATATACTTTCCAAGCTAGAAACAGAATCATGATCTTAGAGTGCCAATACATAATCCCTAATTAGTAGGGGTCAGCACATAGTTAGGCTGAGAGTCCAAATCCGATTTGCTTTAAAATTCTTTTCACAGAATAACATATATTTCATAATCAAATCAATATATATATGTGTGTGTATATGTGTGTGTGTGTGTATATATGTGTATGTGTGTGTGTATGATTTCAGATCAATAATTAGTTACAGTAATACTCCAAGAAATATTACTTTGTAATTTCATATCAATTGCCATTCAAAACATATTTTTCATAAGATTCATAAAACACATTTAAATCCATTAATAATTTGTTTGATATTCAAAATAATATTATATAAATGAAATATCTAGAGAAGATGGGTCATTACTTATCTTATGAGCAAAATCAATCGATCAATCCAATTAATTTTGAGAACTTCTCTTAAAGTTCGTTACCACTGTATCGAAAGTTTGTGCATCTTGTTGCGTAAGAGCATAGACCCTTCCTTGAGTCTGAGGTTTCAAATTTTGATTTTTTGTTTTATTCAACTATCGGGATAGGCTAATTCTTAATTCTCTATGGGCACTTAGTTATTTTGGGATCATACCACATTTAAAACAAGCACTAATGATCTAACGGCATTCACCATCAGCATGAGCTTTACCATGCTATAACATTTAGTGCTATCAAATGGCTCAAAGTTGTCACTAATTGATCTCTTATTCAAACCCCCAGTATTTTTGTTACTCTATTCTTGAGAATGATTTGACTTATTTATCTTCTTTTGATTTCTTTCTTTTTCTAAACGTTCTTCATTAACTTCCCTTTCAATTATTAGTATTTTTTTTACCACATTTGCATAAGTAGTTAATTCATATGGCATTAATTGCTTTCTAATTTCTATCCTCAATCTCATCTCAAATATATGCATTTGGTCATGCTCATCCTTAACCAACCTCGGAACAAACTTGGCAAGATCAGTAAATTAGCTTCATATTCTGTAATTATCATATTTCTTTGTTTTAGATAAAAACCTTCTTGTTCTTTTTGCGTCCTAATACTTCAAGGAAAATACTGGTCATAAAATGTCGTTCGGATATCTCCCAAATAAGTTGCTCCCCATCTTGTTCATATTTGTTTTGCAGTCTTTGCCACTGGTTGAACTCTTCATTTTGCAACAAATAAGTTGCATATCGAGTCTTTTCATTATCGCGACACCCTTGGATAGCAAACGCCTTCTCCATCTCCATAATATAATTGTTGGCTTCCAAAGGTTTGATAGTCTCGTTGAAAGTCGCTGGAGATAACTTCTTAAATTTTACAATATTATTTCATTAATCCTACTGCTTTCCACGTCCTTGTGGTGGTGGTTTTTGTTGTTGCACTTGTTGTTACAGTAACTGTTGCTACAATTATTGTTGCGATTGCACCAAGCCGATTAAGATCTGCATTATTTAGGCTATGTTTGGTTCTTGCTGCTCTATCTGGGTGTTCCTGACAGAATCAATGACTCTTTCATACTGAGGGGTGCTGCCAACTTGTTGAAGAGTATCATTATCACCTTGGTTTAATGTCTCTCTAATAGCAACCCGAGAAGTACTTTTTGCTCGATGTGGAGCCCTCTTAATTTTGCACGAATAATGAGCTTTCCGAAATTCTCTTTTAAAATCTAACATTCAAAATCATACTTTTATTAAAATTTAATCATAATTATTTTCAAAATAAAAATCCTAAATTTTGAAATCCTTACAGGGCTGGTTGAGAGATAATGATTGACATCCCAATTGGTTCATTTTAGGATATCCAATTGATCAACTACAATTCAAGGGTCATGCTAGGATGCAATTGATGGTGAAATTTAATGATGCTTGATCCGATCAAGGTGGGGGTCTGCAAACTCTCCGACGGTCAATGGTCAAGATACCTTCACCAGGGTCTATCAAGGCTATTAAGGAGTTGTTCTAAGATCTAGAAAACCCTAGAAGAAAGACACAATCTAGAGAGAGTCACTTTTAAAAAGAGAAACTTGTAAAGAGAGAGTAGGATTTTTCTAAAAAAAGAAAGTAGAGAGAGAAAGTTATAGAGAGAGAGAACTAGAGAGAAAAACCTCTCTTTATTTTTTTTCTTTCTTTTTTTCTTTTCTTTTTCTTCCTCATTTTCCAGGCAAAATATGGGACTTGTGGTCACCCTTCAATCCTAGAACAAAGGAAAGCCCCAGTTGGCAATGACTAGGGTCATGGCGGCACAGTCGAGCATTCCACAACCAGCGGTTGACAACGAAGATGCCAGAAAATCGAAGAGAAATCCATGAAAATAGGGAAAAAATTAGAGGCCCTCGATTTTAAAGAAAATCCAATGATGGTCGGTCAGAATCGAGTCTCCAAAGGATGAGGAAGAGGGAAAAGATGATAACTTAGAGAAATCTGACTTCTAGTAGGGATTTGACCACGATGGTGGTGAGCGTTGTCCGGTGAAGGCAGGCAAATCGGCGGCAATCCTTCTGGCAAGGGGTTCCAAGCTTCGATGGGGAGGTCAGGAAGGGCTCTCCCCTTTAAATAGAGCTGGATGGGGAGGAGTTAGACTCCCTCCCGGCCTTAGTTTCTGACTCCAATTAGGAGTCGATCAAGAGGAAGAGGACTTCAATGGGAGTCCAACTCTTCTACCCAGCACGTGCCCCTTTTTTGTCCAGTGCTTTAAAATTCATGCTAAGTTTTTTTTTTTTTTGTGGTTGGACTAGGCCCAATTTGTTTGGGCTTGGGTATTATGGTAGCCCTTCATTTGATACCATGATGATGAGGGGAAAGATGAAGGATAAAAAGATCAACAAGGGAAGAAAGGAAGAAAAGAATGGGACCCTTTAGCTTTGTTATCCTTTGTCAAATTTAGCTCACTATTTGATGACATGTGAAGAGACAACCAAAGGAAGAATAGAAAGGTGAAATAAGGATGAATTAGTGTAGGATCCTTTTGCATTGATGCCAAACTAAGTGTAGGACAAGTTAGGGGGATGGCATGCTATGCATATATTGGTCTAGCACATTAGGATATTCGAGGAAAGAGAGAGAAGAAAGTATGGGAAAGAAGACAAGGCACTTGAGCAAGAGAGGAGAGAGTGACGGCAAGGCAAGAGAGAGGGATAAGAGGAAGCAACGACTTTCCTACTCAAAAATATAGACTCATTACATGATTAAAGTCTATCCTCTCAGCTAGTTCAGACACTTGATATGTATAGCCTACCCTAACTTAAGCATGTAAAAAAAAATACACAAAAAAATGTGACCGACTGTCGAGTAAATTGATGGCCAGGTAACTGAAGTCCCATGGAACTTCAAGGCTTTGCAATGCAAGGACCAAGGACCATGACTCTAGTAAAATATTAAACAAATACACACCTAATACATAAACAAATTTGGACCATATGATAGTTTTCATGTTTCAATATACTTCATTGATACTCTAAGTGACTGGATGAGGCTTGAATATTATGAAAAAATTGTATCTCATGGTCCTGACCCTTGACTTCATCAAGGGGAGGCAGTTTCAATGTAGAAAAAAGATTGAGGTGATCAAATTTGAAATTCTTCAAGATGATCTCCATCTATTTCAAATCTACAATTTTCACTTAAATTTGAAATAAAAAAAAAGATCCACACAACAAATATGTAAGAGATAGATTTTGATTCTTACCAAGGAAATTGCAAGAATTATAGAAAAGTTGGCAGTGAAGAGAAAGAAGTAAGCAAGGCTCGTTCCTTGATGTCTCCAAAAACTTTCTTGTCATTTTTTTTTATTAGATGTATATAGGCCCTATAACTTCCAACTTCTTGAAGCTTTGTTTTAACTATTGATTTAATCAAGGTTTATAGTACCAGTTTTGGTACACATGCCAATACCCAACTGGTAGTTTTGGTGTATTATGGTTCTTGGTATCAACGGTTGGTATTGGGAAACATTCATAGGGTTGCAAACAAGCCAAACATAAGCAAGCTAAGGCTAGCTTGAGCTTAGCTTGAAATTTTAAAACATTAGCTTGAGCTCAGCTCAAGCTCAATTTAAACTTGCAAGATGGAGCTTGCGCTTTACTGTCTCACATTAAGCCAGCTTGAGATCAGCTCTCTTCAACTTGAAATGGCATTGTTTTTCTATTGAGCTAGCAGAGATTGTGAAGAGAATCTAAGCAGCCATTGAAATGGATGGCAACACTAGGATAATCAGATCAATGTTTTATTGTGAAAATCACCTTCTTCAAGCCTAGGATCATAAATATGAAAAGAGTATAAGCAAAGCTGGAATGCCGGTGTCAAGGGATTTGGGCTTTCATGGTGAATAGATGATTTTGTAGAGGAGTCAGAGTTGTGGTGGTGGAGCTTGTATGTGAGAGAGAAGAGGGAGGAATGTGTAAGGTTACAGCCATGGAGGTTTGGAGGGAAGAAATAGATCCTTCATCAGAGAGGAGAGAAGGGTAGTGCACCATTGTGGAGTGTTGTAGATAGATAGGAGCGGACTCATGTATCTTAAAAGCTCTCCCATCAATTATGATCCAAGTGCTAGAATATATATATCGCCTTAAGAGCTCTCTTATTAATCCTAACCTTTAGATTTTGATCGAATGACTACAATGTACTGCATATATTACAACCATTAAAATACATTGTTGAAAAGATAGTTGCTAATTTTTAATTTCACATGCAATGAAATGTTTATATAATGAAAAGTTCTATTCTTAGTATTTGATGCTATATTGAACCAAGCATGAACAAGCTACGCCTTGTCTGTTTTCATCTTTCTTATTTTTCAAGCTCAAGTCTCTTGCTCATGTTCATCTTGATTACTTGTCGAGAAAGCTAGTACTAAGCCAAGTTTTGAGCCAAACATGAGTTGTCCATGAAGAGCTTGTTTATTTGATAGCCTTAGGTGCACAAAATATTGGTTCCTGTCCGTGGAACTGGAACCGGGACTCATGCTAACTGGTGCTATAAGTCGGTATGGGTTGGTACCATACCTGACTGGACCGGTGCGAACCGACATAAAAACAAATAAAGAAATTGGGGAGGAGGAAAAGAGAGAGAGGGGAGGGGGAGGGAGCGGGAGCGAGAGGGGGGTCGGAGGAGATGTCGGCAATGGCCATAGGTGGGCCATGGGCATGCTTGGAGGGTCACCAAGACCTCAACTTTCTCCACCAAATCTCGACTGAGAGAGAGAGAGAGGGGGGAGGGAAAGAAAAGAAGGAAGGGGAAGTTGACGGAGAGGCTATCGAAGGGCTTAATCGAATGGTGAAATTGTGGCCTACGGCTTTGCGGGTGTGAAACAGGGGGCAATCGCCCTTGTTTAACGGATTTTTTTAGAAAATCCCGACCGTAGTGAAGTCGGTAATGGATGTGTCGACTTCACTTAAGTAAAGTATATTGTTGGCTTTACTATTTCTCCAATTTTTTTTTAAAAAAATTCTGAAACGATGAAGCCAACAATGGGTTTGCCGATTTCACTTAAGTGAAGCCAATAAACCCATTGCCGGCTTCACTATTCATCATCGTTTTAGAAAAAAAAAATGCAGCGAACAGGACGGTCACCTTTGTTTCACAATCGCAGCTCCACCCTTGCCTTTTCCACTATTCGGTGGCCACGGCGGCCACCTGGCGCCCTTCGGCAGCCTCTCCGCTGGCTGCATCTCCTTTCGGTATCTTTACTTCTTTCTCTCTCTCTCTATCTCTCTCGATTAAATGTCCTATTGGGCAACATGGAGCTGCAGAGGCCTTCGGGGCCCTCCGGTGGGCCACCGTCGGCTCTTCGATAGCATTGTCCCCCTTTCTCTCCCCTCCTCTCTCTCTTTCTTCCTCTCTTTCCCTCTCTTTCCCTCTTTCTCGTTTGGTGTTTCGATTTGAAAAGGCTAAACCATCCCGGTTTGCGGCCGGTATGGCTCGGAACGCCTTGAACCATCTGGTTTGGAACAGTTTGGCAAACGCTGATCAGTTCGTTATGGGTATGCATCGGTATGCTTGGTAAGGACCAGTACTCTCAGGTATTGTAAACCATGGATTTAATCAAGTTAATTCGAAGCCTAAATTAAACTTGTGAGTAAGTAAAATAAAACTATCATATTATATTCCTAATCTTGCCATGACCACCTCCATACCAGGTTAGCTTGGTCAAACCAAGTCTGTTTGGTGTCCCAAACACAATGAATTGATTTGTCTCCCAAAGCATGTGCCATGTAGCTGAACTGGACTTTGGCATCTGAGATCATGGCTTCCAAAATTAAGAGATCATTCCTGATAGGAGAAAAAAATTCAAAATTTAATTATGGTAAAAGATTTATCTAATCCTAAACTACTAATTAACTGTTTACTGTTGCTTTATTAGTTGGGAAGGGGAGTGGAGATGAGGATAGGCATATTAAACATCTTTGGCTCATCAAATTTGAAATTCCAAAAGATGCAATTATCTTATAGATTAATGACTTTTAAAAACATCAAACAAGGTTTCTTCTTCTGTCAAATGGATATTATCATAAGAGAAAAATAGTTCTTGATGCTTAAACTAAAGCAATTAACTCGAGAACCAGTCAAATAAGTTGTTAACTGACTTTCAGTGCTGATAAGCTTTTCACAAAGAATAAGTGCTAAACAGATATTTTTGAATTGCCATTACTATGGTATATTAAAATCTTGCTATCATGGTTTACTGTACCAGACCAAACCGGCCGGTACAGGACGAACCGAGCTGGACCGGCGGGGAATCGGGATGGTTCCGGCTGGTTTTTCGGTTCTATCAGTTCGGGTATGGTTCGGTATGGTATAGCCCAGTTCAGTTCGGTTCGGTCTGGCTTTTTAGCCGTGGGATAGGATTTTTTTTAAAATTTTTTATTATTGGTATGGACCGGTATGATACCGTACCGATCAGCAACCGGCATGGTGTTCGGTACCGATACGTAAAACCTTGCTTGCTATTCATATACACAATGCTATATTGGTTGAATATATCTTTTAACACTGTCCTCTTCTAATGGTTCGTGAGTAAATTTTGTTGGTCTACTTCAAAATGAGATAAGTTGAGTAGAGACAAAATTTCTGAATGTAATGTGTTTGCCTCTGAGAATGTTGATCAGAAACATAATGCATATGTATTAAATTTAAAGTTTTGCTGTTCAGTTATGACCATGAATAACAAGCGAAGACAATTTGAATTTGACCAAATTTGTTGAATTTCTTTTCCTTGTTTTGCAACATGTGCAACTATTTCGTACTGAAAAATCATAAATATGGTGGATTTGTTGTAACTATGCTTGTATAGTCGGAATAGTATTAGGCAATAGATAGCTTGAACATCCTTTCACCTTTTGAGATCTGACATCTATAATATAGTGGATTAATTGTAACAATGCTTAAAACATCTTTTATCTTCAAAATGCTTTCAAGTTCCTGTGCATGTCAAAGCAGGTGGCATGGAGGTAAAAGCAGGTGACTTATATTCTTTTGCAAGCTTCAGCTAATACTTATTTTCCATCTATTGGGATGGTTTTGCATTTAACCCTAGGGTTTTATTAGGCAAATGTGATTAAATAAATCAAATCTCCACAAGCAGATGGCTATCATTTGTCATAGAAAGATGGCATATAGCTTACTTGAAGCGTTTGTCTGACATTATTTTTCAAAAATTATTTGTCATATTTTTCAGTGAACTTTGCACTTTTAACTTTGCAATGATCATTTCCTTGTGGATCTTAATAATAAATATATATTTTTTTGAGGTGCCTTATTTCTGATCTTTCCCTTACTGAGTTTGACATCCAACATCTGAAAATCTGGATCCAGCCATTGTGCCTATATGGCAAGTATTTTCTTCTACTTTAACATAGCAGGTAGTGTTATAATTTGAGGTGCTTGATAACCTTTTGACTCATATGAAGTGTTTTAAGTCCTCGTTATAGCAGAGGGGCCTTTTATTGGATGCATAACTTTCATGGCTATGAAATTTATAATGCTTTTGCTGTTTTCCCATATATGGTGAAAATATGGGTGTAAAATTGTTTGGTTCTTGATACATGTTAGTTTTGTTTAGATATCAGAAGAACTTACTGGCTGATAAGATCTTCAGGCGGGCATTATTATTGGAAGTCATGGTGAAAATGGGATCTTTATGAGGGATCAGGGAGATATTGGTGAGCTGGAGAAGCAACTAATCTTTAATTTTTTAGGATAACACAAGTCACATCTGAGAAGTGATTTCTTATCCCTGAAAAATAGGATTAGTTGCCAATGCTATCTGCCTCCTATCTATTTCTGCCACTTGGTTCCGATGGTTTTCTCAAAAGAGAGGCCTTGTTGAAAGATCTTTTTAGACCAATAAGATCTTCTGACATCCAAATTGGACTCTTAATATAACAATTTACTTGGTGCAGATGGGCTTAAATAAAGTTGCCGTATTTTGTGTTTGAGCATAATTTATTTCAAGTGTTAGGTACTCATTTAAGGTGCACAAGAAGTTAATAAAATTCAAAGGACTTCTTTGGTTGACCGGTGGACTCCCTCTTTGACAGGGATGCTAAATAGTGCAGGCTGTGCTTAGGGAAGGTACTTGATCTTGGCCTCACATTGACAGTACCATCAACCTAACATAGGACAGGTGCCTAAGTATCAAGTTGGCTCACATATTGATGTTTTGCTGTGTAATGTTGGCTGAAAATTGGACCTAACTCTAATTTATTTGAAGCTCTGGTTGAAGTACATGGGCTTGAGGTCGGAGGTCAAACTTAGATTTTTTTCAAGCTTAGGCTTATGCTGATGAGCTAGGGATGCCCATTAAAGCCAATAATCACCATTGCATGATTGCCTCAGATATGAGCAATTCTTTGAGTGCTAGCTTGGGCAGCAAGTTTAATTAGCTTGAAATGGACAATTAACAAAT
Organism: Cocos nucifera; assembly: GCA_006176705.1. Classification (NCBI taxonomy): domain Eukaryota; kingdom Viridiplantae; phylum Streptophyta; class Magnoliopsida; order Arecales; family Arecaceae; genus Cocos; species Cocos nucifera. Next base: position 80,237 of record QRFJ01001469.1, on the reverse strand, counting down.
TTTCTGTGCTTTCTTGTTCTTGAAATATTTAGGAAAATGATCTTGTAGAATTAACAGCATTTTGCTAAATTGGTAGTTTAACTACAGTGAGATTATTATTGTTTGTAAGTATATTTAGGGTGACTTTCCTTTGTAATGTCTAAAGGAAGTGTGCTTGTAGATTGAGAATATAGATCTGGTAGTTTTGTTAGCATATGTATGAAATTTTTAGCATCATTTTCATGAAAGGTTAAAATGCCAATATCTAATATTATCTGTTAGCACCTAAGCCAAGTTTATAATCTTATTGGTGGATTATCAGTGCACCAATCGTATAATATACAGGAACCTTTACCTTTGGTGTTGCACTTGCTTCAATATTATGTTCGTGCTTTGAATTTTATATGCCTCGAACTATCAAATTCTCATATGAATAACTGTTGCTATTTTCTACTTAAATCGCTTTAACTTGACCCTTCGGTTCTCGTACTATTGAATCTTAATATCAACAATCTTTGCTAAAAAGCACTACTAAAATAGCAATCATTTTGATTAATTTACTTGGATGCTATTTAGTTCCATCATTTTCAGGTGCTTATGATACTTATCATTTTCAACAGCCTTTGCTACCCAATTATAGTGTAGGATTCTCTCACTAGTGCAGAAATATATGCAAGTTCAATATATCAATAGTTTATTGACATCATAAATTGTAAATTAGGTTGTCTTCATTTTTTAGATTTAATAGAAAGTTATTACTTGCAAATATTCATGAGTCCCTGCTGGTTCAGAACTCCTGAAAATATGGTTTTCGTACTTAACTAGTGGTTGGAAACTACTAGTTTATCTTAGGATCCTGCTTTCAGCATATATTTATAAAAATATTCTTTGTTGAGTGGTAGAATTTATTAGGAAAGTACTAATTAAAATTGTGTTTTTGTGTCATTTCGACATCTTTAGAAAGGATGTAAATTTTGTGATGTTGATTGCTTATTCAATAATATAAACATTTTCTTTATTGTGGTGGATTCCAAGTTCATCCTCCTGTTCCTGCTGTCTCTTATCTTTCCTTTTCAAAGTCTCCATCCAAGCTTACATTGGTCTTTTTGTCAGGGTCACATCATTTACGGTTTAATATTGATATGCTTGTGTTGATGGGCTTCATCATGTTACAATATGATTGGTGCCCTTACCAAGGTTTGCAAAACCTACCCCGTGACCTCTACCAGTTAGGTATCAGGTCCGCATGGTATCATGCTACTGTGTTGTACCATACTGATACACACTATGTGCACTAGTTTAGATTGGGTGTGGACAAGAGTGAGCAAACGAGAAAGAGAAGGGGATGAAGACCAGAGATCGGGGCTGGATATTGTCAATCGAAGGCCAGAGATCGTGGAGGAGGCTGATGGTTGGTGAAGTGACGGAGAATATTGAGAGAGGCTGGAAGTTATGATGGGGTCTGGCAGATGGCGGAGACAAGGTTCCCCATGGTCAGCATACTGCGGGTGGCACAAGCGAAGGGCAAAGAGTCTGCATGGATTGTTTGATAGAGACAGAGTGAGCTATTGAGAAGGTTTGAGGTAGTTTGGGGTAGGGGTTTTTAAAAAAAAGTGATTTTGCCGGCAGATGCCTATCAGAGCTGATCTGAACCGAGAGGACTCCATGGGTGGATTGAGGGGGTGGGGGGGGGCTTTAAAAGGAATTGATTCTGTTGAAACAGCAAGCGCCTATGAGAATTGAGCTGAAACTAGCAAAACTGGGTGGTTCTGCTTGGTTCGGGTTAATCTGCACCTGATCCAAATTAAGCGGCCAAACTAACCCAGTTCCACACCAGTTTGGGTTGGGTGCCACAAACTGAGTGGTTTAGGTCGGTTTGGCAAACCCTCGCCTTACCTACATGATGCATATCCATGTATGTTAGAAGGTGATGGATTGTTCTGTATGGGTCTACTTAGTATAGCATCATTCTGTAGCATGTTTGATTGGTATGCGATGATTGAAAATGTAATATGCTTCTTTGTTTGCTTGCATGATGTTTTTTTGTTGTTAGTTTGTGACTTAGAGTTTGCTAAAATGGTGTAGTGTGTTAAATATTCTTTTAATTGTTCATTTGAAGACAGCAAAGCTTAGAGGATGAAAGATCTATGTAGATCACATGTAGGATGAGGGTCCTTGCAGGCCAAGCATGTGTTTCTTTTTACTGTATTTAGGATTAGTGACACATAAAATGACTGCAGAAGTGAATAACAGTGATTATGAATTGGTGCTTTCTGTTTTTATAGCTTCAAGGATCTCACACCACAAATGCAATTGCATGCATGGTCTTCTTGAACCTAAGATTATATTTGGGAACTTTGGCTTTGTTGTTGGAATGCATTGGTCCGCAATTTGTGGTTTATAAGTTTGAGGGAACATGTCTATTGGTGAAATGAAGGATTCTGGTATTGATATGATGTTAGTTAGAAGTATTCTGAGGCTAATATATTGATTTCTTTTGCTTGGCACATTTGCATTATATTTTGTCTCTAGGCTATGCTCTTTCCGATAATCAACAAATTTAGTTTCAGCTTTGCATTGTGGAGCTTCCAGGTTATTTTTGGAAAACTCAACATAAAATCAGTTGTTGATGATGGAGAATATAGTGGGGACATTTTTTACTTTTTAGACATTTTGGAGAGCATCAATGGCCATATTGGAATAAGGAATCATGGTATACATTGTTAGCTAAGAGCGGTGTGGTTAAAGCTGACCTTCAGTTTCTCCTGTTTTGTTTTCCTGTTATTTTGCCCTTTCCACTTCTGCCTTGTCATTGTTTACTAATAATTCTATAGGCTGATTAAGGTTGTCATGGTCAAAAGTCGAATATTTGAAAGTGATTTTGGTAACAAGGAATCAATGGGAGATAGGGATTCAGAAGTTTAAAAAAAAAATTCAGAAAATGATTGGAAACATAAGAAAATAAGATAAATTGAAAACTCTATAATAGCAAGTTATATAATAAAAGAAATGAGTATTTAATCTATCACCTATAGGTATTTTGCAAGTTAGTTGTTGATCGGTCATAGTTATTCTAGTAAACCATTTGTACATAATACGATTGCTCAAGAGTATTTGGGAATCAATTAGTGGCTTTATGAAATTTTGACTATCTTTCATTGATATTTATGGTGGAATCAATTAGTGATATTCTCAATATTTATATTCTCTTGGTCTTTGTAGCAAAAACTGGAGAGTGTTTGCATATTGTTTTTTTGGTTTGTTCTCTATTTTTTCTTGATTTAAGCCTGGATGGCAATGACCAAGGATTCATGTCTAGATGGTAGCAGCATGTTGTGCTAGTACCGTACCATTCTAGGAAGAAAATGGTATCTAAGATGGATGTCGACGTGGTTCCCTCTTGAACTAGGACCTCCCAACCATCCTAGTTGTGTCTTGATGCTTAGGATGCATCGGGATGGTCGGGGCAGACTGAGATGGGCTAGGTCATCTTTTTTTTTTTTTTAAAAAAATTTTCTTTTGATTCTTGTTGTTAATGACTATTTTAGTTCATCCTGAGCATACAGTCCCTCCCAATTTTGTACCGTCTAAAGAGCAAACTGAGATAGGGTCTGATAGTGATATTTAAACCCTTGGCAGTGACCGTTGAAACATCATTGGAATAGAAGAGCTCAAATAGTTGGGATATACTTCAGCGCTTGGTAATGTTGTTCTCAGCTATAGCCAATGGATTCTAGGCTGAGAAAGAAATGGGAAAGGATGAGCTAAGTTTAATGGGTGCTTTTACCAAAAATAAGAAAGTGCAAGAGTTTCTAGTCGCTTTTCTTGCAAAATGGTGTGATTCTCTTCAAGGTTTTAAGTCCTAGTGGGATAGGGGGCATCCCAATCGGACGAGGGGCATTCTAGCCATCTTGTCTCATTCTTGTGAGAAAATGGACCGGGATGAGGTTGGAACTTCGAAACCCATCCATGTGGGGAGAGAAAAAGAAAGAGGAAAGAAAAAAAGGAAGGAAAGATGAAGAAAATGAAAACTGAAAGGAAAAGAGAAGAAGAGAAAGGAAAGAAAGAAAGGGAGGAAAAGAAAGGAAGGGAAGAGAAAGAAGAACAAGGGAAGAAAAGAAGAAGAACAAGGAAAAAAGAAATAAAGGGATAAGAAAAAGAAAGAAAAAGTTAAGGAGAGAGGAAGGTAGAAGGAAAAGAAACAGAGGAAGGAAAGAAAGAAGAAAAAGTGGTGCAAAACCACAAGTAAAAAGAACAAAAATAAAATTAAAAAAAGAAAAGAGAAAAAATCAAGGCTAGAATTTTCAGGAATCAAATCAATTATTAATTCAAGTCGTAAGGTTCTCTATATAGTTGGAGCGTTTAAATAGAGACAACTTGCAATCAAATAGAAGTTAAATTACTGACTCGTAATCTAACAGAACTCTACTTACTAAATCCTAATAAAATTAAAAATTTTAATAAAAAAATAATCTAAATAAATCTACAAAATTAAATCCATAAAAAGTAAATTAGGGTTAGGGTTTCGCGATGTTTCCTTCTAGAATACGTGCGTAATTTCTGATTCCTATTATTTCCTCCTGATTGAAAAGAACTCGACTCTGGCGAGAAATTAATATAATTTTCTAAAACGTCTGGATCAATACGTTGTAATTCTTCTTAGAGGATTCAAGTAGCATTTGAGTCTGGACGACCGTGCCATTTGATCAAAAATCGACGAAATCCTCCATTAGCAAAAGAAAGAATCTCATCCGTGACAATATGTTTAATTCAATCCGATGAAAATGGTGGAAGTGATGGAAGAACTGGAACTGGCATTGGAAGAGATAGAGTGTGATCCCTGCTAACACCTGCATGCATAGTAGGAGACTCAAATGTATCTCGATAAGATAGAAAGCCCTTAACATTGAAAATTGGACTAAATTTTAAATCAGAGGATAATTGGAAGAGATGGAGTGTGATCCCTGGTAACACTTGCATGCATAATAGGAGACTCGAATGTACCTCGATAAGATAGAAAGTCCTCAACATTGAAAATTGAACTAAATTTTAAATCAGAGGGTAATTCTATATAATATGCATTAGGCTCAAGTTTACGAAGAATATGAAATGGATCAGTAGCTCGAGCATGCAATTTTTTGAATAAATTTCGGAGATAACGTTCAAGATGAATACGAACCATTACATAGTCATCCTTGTTAAACTCTACTTTTCTGCGGTGAGCGTCAGCAGTAAGTTTATATTTTTTAGTACTTATAGCAATCTTTTACCTAATATCAGTGTGAATGTCATGAATGTGTTTAGCAAAAGAAGTGGCAGATTCAGAATTACGGTTATTCATGGATAAGAGAACAAGATCAATGGTGTGTTGGATATCTCGCAAGGGAGATAGGTCATCGGGTATGTCTTCAGGAGTCATATCCTTAAACTTCTCTTTCAATTGCTTAATTTCACGAGGTTGGTTATCTTGGAAATATGAGATCAAATGAATCTCACTCCTAGGGAGGACAGCTAACATTATCTTGGATTCTCCACTTTTTTTTTTTAAATTTTTTATGAGTCGAAATGCGACAATTTTTCTGATCAGGAGTTTGAAGAGTTCTTATCCCCTTTAACAGGTTGGGGCATGCTAGGCTTAGCAAGATTTAATTTGATTTTCTTGTCATTATGGTAAAGACATAGGTATTTCTCTACCAAAATTATGAATGTCTACATCATAAATTCAAGGCCAACCTAATAAGATGCTAGCTCTCTTCATAGGTAATACATCACACAATCTCTGTAGAATAAGTTTCCATCTTAATTGATACTAAATAATATTTATTAATTGGGAGAGATGTTTTATCTATCCAAGCAATTCTATAAGGACGAGGATGAGGTTGAGATTTTAGCTTTAGTCGATTAATGATAGATTTAGATACAACATTCATAGAGCTACCACCGTCAATGATGAGCTTATAAATCTTATCCTCACATTGGGCATATGTATGAAAGATACTAGTGCATTTTCATATCTCAGAGTCTGCAGGAGTGGTGACTATGCATCTCATGACGTTAACACAATATCTTGATTTTTCATATTCTTCATTATACTTTTTTTCTGAATTAACTGGTTCTAGAGGATTAAAGTCTTCTATTGCATTTTCAGCTAGTATTGTTTTCTCATATTCTGGTTCTATGGTGAGAGTACAGCATGGACATCTAGCAGCTATGTGATCCTTTTCATGGCAATAGTGGCACTATGTTTGAAGAATTGGCTATTTGAGATATCTTTGGTACGGATTTTCGGGTCCTAATGTCTATGGGATTCGGTCTAGGACGGGAAGGGGCTACTTGTGACACACTCCTTGTATAACTAACAGGGATAGACCTAGACTGCCCAGATTCATTAGAAAAAGGAACTCTTTGTTGAGATGAAATTCTATGAAATTTCTCAATTTCTAGGGCTTTTTATGATAGGATTCTCCTACAGAATCTACTGAATACAAGAAATTTTTTTTTTTAAAATTATTTCATAAACCACTAATAAATTTAGAAATTAATTTTTATGACGACTCAGATATGTCATATCTCAACTGTAGATTTTTAAAATGAGTCATGTAGTTAGTGATGCTAGTATTTCCTTACGTAAGAGTATACCATTGATCTAATAACTGATTTTTGTAATAAATAGGAACATATTTCTCGCGCAGCTTAAATTTCATTTCCTCTCAAAGTAGTATTATAGATGGATGACCTGCTTGTTCTAAGTCGTTTTCAACTGTTTGCCAATATCGTTTGGCATAACCTATCAATTTTTTTTTTGTAAAATGGATGCGAAAAGCATCCGACACATGATACCACTCAAAATAGGACTCTAAATCCAGTAACCAGTTATGGAATGCCTCTGGATCCAACCTACCATTATAAGATGTGACTTCAATCTTAACCTCTTGAAGTAGTTTTTCTAAATCTTCATATCTATTTGAATATGCTCTAAATGATTGTCTGTGGGGTTTAAAGTATCCAGGGTTTCATGCATACCTAGTAGGCTGCCTATGATACTTAGATATGTAATTCATGGCTCTACTTCTCCTTCATCGCCCTCTCGATCATACTCATCTATCCTATGATAATGAGAACCCTCAAAATAATTCGTGGAGTGGTAGGTAATCAGAGGGGCTGTTGTGTAGATTGGGAATGTCTGACTAGTGTGCATCATATAATTTTGGCCTTCAGTAGGTTTAAGGTTTCGTGAAGAAGATCAATGAATCAATTGACTACTAGAAAAATCATTTTCTGGAGGTTGTTTGCCTATTCTTGACTCTCTTAGACAAATTTGGCGTTCTACTTGTTGATCTATAAGGTTGGCCATGTCTACATGGTTACTTGGCTAGCATGAAGTTTATCCATCTCAGTATGAAGTTGGTTTAATGACCGACAGATTTGGTTTAAAGTTTCTTGGAAGGCTGTTTGGATATTTTTGATAAATTCAAGTTTTTTTCCATGACAGTATGTGCGTCTTTCAGATTATCAATAGTCATGATAGCAAAGAAGGATTTTAATATTAATTAAATACTATATGTACTTAAAATTCTAGCTATGATGCTCATAATAAATTATAAAGTTAACGTAATGTCTGGTGCGTGCAATGGCAAAATATGTGGATGTGTTTGGTGCGTGCAATAGCAAATATGTGGAAAAAAATATAGGTATAAACAATAATATAAATTATCCAAAAATTTAAAAAAATCTAAAATTTAATGAAGGGATTGTACCTTTCATCAGATGAAATTAAATACTACCTTATGATGTTTGCAGGTTGAAGACAAGGGAGACCTCCAAGAAAGCTTCTTTTTTTTTTCTTTTTTTTTTATGGATCGGGTCTACAGATCTGGTCTATGGACCGTTTGGTCTATAAACCATTTTTTTGGGTCTATGGAGCCGATCTATGGATCCAGCGGTCTATAGACCGCTGTTCACACATGGTCTGTGGACCGCGTGGTTACTTCAAAAAAGGCGGTGCCCTTTTTATCTTCGAGGGATCCTAGAACTCTAGCGACCAGCGACAGGGCAACGAGAAGGGCAAGGCGATGACGGCGGCGAGCGGACGACGACGGGGCGACGGGAAGATGCCGACGACGATGGAGAAGTTCTTTCGGCATGTGTGCTTGGACGGTCGAAGGAAACAGTGGAGGGTGAGCGAAGGTTGACGTGCCTTCGTGTCTCTGGCACAGACTCTGTGGTCAGCTGACGGTGGCTTATGGTCGTTCGGTCGGCCTGCGGTCGGAGCCTCCCTCTCGATTGAAGCTCTTGCGGGAGATCGGAAGGGATGGCAGTCGTCGGGGATAATGGGGAGGAGGATGAAGGGTCGGGGAGGAGGCGGATGTCGGCGATGGGAACCTTGATCACAGTGAACGTGGAGGAGAAAGGGCCCAGCGAGGCTGACAATGGAGAAGAAAGGGCAGCGACAATCGGGCGGGGAGGCCTGCGACATTAGGGTAGGAGTGGGGTTCTGGTGGGCTTTGTTCCGGTAGAGAAAAAAGAGGGAAAGAGAGGGAGGTGTTCGGCGCGGAATAGATGGAAAGAAAGAGAGAAAGAGAGATGGAAAAGGGGACGGAGTAGAGCACTATGGAGCCGGAAAGATGGTGGGCACCGAGGACCTTGAAGCTCCGATACCAAATAGGTGTAAAACCACGAGCAAAAAGAACAAAAATAAAATAAAAAAGAGAAAAGAAAAAAAATCAAGTCTGGAATTTTCAGGAATCAAATCAATCAACGATCCAAGTCTAAGATTTTTCATATAGGTGGAGTCTTTAAATAGAGACACAACTTGCAACCAAAGTCAAATTGTTGACTCATAACCTAATAGAACTCCACTTATGGAGTCCTAACAAAATTAAAAGTCTCAATAAAATAAAATAACCTAAATAAATTTATAAAATTAAATCCATAAAAAGTAAATTAGGATTAGGGTTTAGCGATGCTTTCTTCTGGAATACGTGTGCAATTTCTGATTCCCATCAAAAAAAAAAATAGATGAAAAAGAAAGAAAGAAGGGAAAGAAAAAGGAGAGCGGGATGGAGAATATCTATTGAGATTCATGATCGGGACGTTGTTGAGAAGGGGCAGAACAATGGGGCATCCCTTTCTATGGAGAAACGAGGACATGCCTGCCTCACGGGATCTAAAACCTTGATTCCCTTATTGCAAATTTATTTGTAATGTGGGTAAACAATGAAATGTGCATGCCTTATGATTTAGTTGATGAAATCAAGATGGATGCCTGTGCCATTAGATGATATCTTGTCAAGCACTACTATTTCAGAGAATAATCAAATAGCAGACATGTACATAATGTCGTTGATATACCTACTCCCATATGAGGGTGTATCTCGGAATTCTGCACTTGCTGAAGTTTGTATATTTCTCCATGTTATAATGCAAGAATAGTCATAGTTGAAAGATCTCGTTAATTTTTTATACAAAAAATATGAGATTTGATGTAATTGTAAGAGCACTCAAGCTGGCATATTTGATAATTTTAGGGGCTTCTTTGATTTTATGTTAGCAATGTTTATATCTGGTCTAGATAAAATTCTTAAAAAAGTGCTTAACTTAGTTTTCTGTGTTGCTGAGCCATATTCTAGACTTGTTTTCATCCTCTCTGCACGATGGCAGGAAATAAATATATTAGTCTATGCACATTTTCAGATATTAATATCAGAATACTGGAATTAGTTGGCCCCCTAGCTAGGTGAAGACCACACTATATTGTGGATTTTTTTTTTCTTTTTTTTTTTTTTTTTTTTCAATTGTTGTTTTTTTTTTTTTTTTTTTAAGTTTCTTATAGAAGCATGGTTACAAGCGCTTGTTACCAAACAATTTGTGCTGTTGCCACTGTTAAAGTAGGCTGGTTATTTTTCATATATTCTTTTGTTTCAGGAATGGTGTCAGTATTCATTTTGCCTTTGTGAAAAAATACATGCTTTCCTATTGAGTTATAGATTGCATTTTCCACTTGAACCGTGCTTCTTATATCTCCCCCTTTTTCTTAAAATTTTTTTTTTTCCATTTTTCAGGCCGTAGCAGTGGTATATGCTATTATGACAACAAGATCATTAGATCTGAACTGGCAGATGAGCGCAATTCGAGTTTTGCCTATGTTTGTTTTACCTAGTTTATCTTCTGTCATCTATTCAACGCTTGTACGCTTTAGAAGGATGCGTAAATATCTCAAACTCTAAACTCAAGATGAATTGTTATTTAACCTTTACATTTACTAGTGATCTTCTATTTTTCATCTACCTGTAGATTGTTTTTACTATATATATATATATTTGCCTTGTGTGTTATTCGGTTGAACTGATTTACCATGGAGAGTACCTTTATGCCAGTAAGAAGATTGTGTTTCCAAGATGTTTGTTTGGTCCAAAATTTTTGTTTTCTTTAACACTATGTAGTATAAATATGAACACTTAGATGATGACACATGGCTTGGAAATTTGAATTTGTGATGATTTTGACACAAGAGGGGCTTTAATGGAAATATTTTTGTTGTTCAAAAACATGTATACATATTTGATGAATTATGCCTTTGTAGGATGCCAAATGTTATGATCCTAACCAATGACTACCGAACTAGTATCGAGAGTCATACCGGTCAATGACCGGTATGGTACCTATATGTACCATATTGAATCACAGCATACTGGAATTAGGAGGAAGGAGGGGAAGGGGAGAGGGAGAGCCTGAGGCCTCACATGGAGATAGAGAAGCTGATGAGGGCTTCATTAGGGGATGGAGGCTGGAGGAGGAGATGAGAGAGGGAGAGAGGGGAAGCAAGGGTTTTGAGAGCTTCAAGCTATCCGACAACTCTGGATCCTATGATGGCGACTGAGGGAGAGAGAGAGAGAGAGAGAGGACTCGGTCAGGCCGTGGTCATCATCGGACATGGATGAGATGTCGTCGAACGGTGCCATCGAAGGACAAAGGCCGGTTGAGGAGGCAACATGGGGGAGAGGGGATGCATGGGCTTCAACCATCGAGAGGGCATTGGGTAAGTCAGAATTCCTCGAGCCTTCTTAATCAATGTTGATTCGACCAATTGAATCATGCCCGTAACCAACCTTTATGATTTGGTACATCTTGAATTAGCCAGTTCAGCATAGTTCGGTGATCCCTGATTTCGAATCAAACACCAAAAAATGCCTTGCATTAGAGGTGCGCTGGACTTAGGTCTTTACCTAGTACATAGCAGACCATCATGCTCCGTAGCTAATGTCACTGGTGGCCCTCTCTATGGCGGCTCCCACTCTAGTCTAGGTCACCCTTTCTATGTGACAGCTTTCACTTGAGGACAATAGGGTAGCCCTTTCCCTATCTCAGCTATGCCCTAGTCACTAGGACAGGCAGCTCTTGCTCTAGCCTTTTTTTCTTCCAGCAGCCTTTTCTATAGGTTGCCCATTCTGTGGCTCAAACTCCAGATATAGGGCTAGCTCGGATACCAAATGTTATGACCCTAACCAATGCACCAAAAATGCCTAGATGTTTAGAGGCTTGGAAATTCGAATTTGTAAACGATTTTGACACATAAGGGGGCTTTAATGGAAATATTTTTGTTCAGAAAAAAATTATGTATTTTGACATGTTTAAGCCTTTAGAGGATGTTCAAGCAGAAGATTCTTCTACATATCTCTAATACTAAAGAGCATTACACATTCAAAATTTGAATAATATGTGTTTCTATGAAGAATGATTCCATTTGAACTTTAACATATTACACTGTAAATTCTGACCTCATTTTGTTCAGGTCCTTCATCCTTCAGGCTTTATCAGGAATATCATTCAACTTACAAGATAGCATATTTGGATGTTTGGCCACTAACTTGAACTATTTTGACAATCCATGTTAACAATCAATGCAGTCTTCTGCTGAATCATGCCTTCAATAAATTTTTAATGATCTGTCTGATTCCTTATTTACCATTTTAAATAAATTTTCTTCCTTCTGTCAGTATACTTTCTAGTATCAACTCCTGTTGGCAACAATTATTTCAAATAAAATCTTGCAAAATACAGGAGGATTTATATATTAATAAAGTTGCCTGTCACAGCTCGTCCTTTGTGCTGGAGCATTCTCCTGACATTTGTTTTCATGTTAACTAATTTTCCATTCAGTTTAAACAAAGACATGGAGCTTGCGTCCATATATCATTTGAACTTGTCTTTAAAGTATTGTGGAGATGTCAACATATCCACAATTCCCATGAGCAGCATAACCTATGTCAATGTTGGTTGTGCCAAAAAGGTGAGGTTCTAGAACTTTTGGGGTCTCAGTGATGTGATAGTCTGCATCATGGTCATATGTTTGAAAGAAATCTTACAGTGTCATGTAAAAATTACATCCCTGATATACGATAATGGCAGATTAATTGACTCTAAAACATCCTGGGAATACCTAACTTACAGACTACCCATTCTCTTGGGGTAATTGAAGGGAAATCCTGATTTTCCGGTCCAGGTTCGTCCAGATCTGATTAGATCAAGAGATATATTTCAAAAATTTTTCTCTTGATCTTAATCAGATCTTGATATGTTTCAGATCTGATTCTTATTATTTTAATAAATAAAATAAAATAAGATAAATTAAATCAAATTCAATTTACCTGATTTGGGTAATCCTATTACCCTGTAGATGATCCTGATTGCAGCGGAAAGTTCTGGATCTTAGCCACGCAAGCGCCTGGCCTCTACCGGTATCCACTCGGGTTGGATCTGGAGAACCTCTTCTTCTCTATCACACCTCCAAAAATCAGATCTGGATCTGATCTGGAGGATCTTCAAAACTCTTTTGAAGATCTGCAGTCGTCCTTTTGCAGCAGCGCAGCCTTCTTGCTTTTGATCGCCTTTCCTTGATCTGAACCGCACCAAACTAAATCCAAAACCCTTTTGGACGTGGAGAGCAAGGGGAGAAGAGACTATGGCATGGAGAAGGAGGGGAGAGGCAGCCTTGGGGCGTGGGAAATCTCTATTGAATTCACTTTTTATTAGGGTTGGGCGCAGGGTCTTATTTATAGACCTCTTGTGATCCAACTCCTCTTCCTCTCAACCAATCACAACCCTTTGTGAAATCAGATCTAAATCTGATTGGTTGAAAAAGAGACCCCTGGATTCCTCCTTAGAGGGCGCCTAAGACCAGTCAAACTGGATTCTTAGTAGAACTCTGATTGGAATCCTAAAGGGAGGTGGAGTCCTTGTCCAACAAGGACTCCTAGGCGCCTCCTACTTGGGCTCACGCCACCCTTGGCATGGGCCCTTCTCCTTGCCAGGTTCTGGCAGGGGGACAAGCCCCCACCAGCTCTCCAATAGGTGCATGACATGTGGTCAAAAGTCAAAGGGTCAATGGTCAACGTTTGACCAGTCAAAGGTAGACTTTTGACCAAAGTCAAAGAACAAGAAATGGCAGGTGACCAAAAATGGCAGGTAATGTCTTACAAATAAGACAACCTATTCTGACTTGGACAACCTCCAGTCAGACCATATGAAGGCCTCTGATTGAGCACAAACTCCTTTGGCTCAGTCAGGACAACTTATTTATGATAGTAAAAGAAGAACGTTAGGTTCAATCGAGTGCTAGCACGATTTCCTTGAACCTAATTGAATCTCATTCAGATCAATTGAACTAGATCAGTTCAATTGATGATCACCAAACTCAAACCCTTGTTTGTGTGACCCAGTTAGGTTCAGTTCTGTATGGTAATGGGATATGTCATGATCTCTATCATAGACATCATCGAAACTCCTTTCGATGGATCAGAACTCTTCTAATTCGAACAGCTAGAATGATCGATCATCTAAATCATTCTAATTGCTCCCAAAATCCACCAGTGACACCTAGCAGTATATGGTGGCAACCCATCAGAGCTGAATGCGAACCTCTTGGTGCAGCTACCTGTGTGATTCAGTTCTTCTATCTTGAGCCCCGATCAGATTAGGGTTAAGGTGAACTCGTCAAACCCTAGTCTCTGTCATATGATGTAATCATTCGATTCGAGTCCAATGTGAAAATCTAAATAGAAACTCTTTCTATTATTTCACTCTACCATGGCCATGGATTTCTGGACTTGATTCTCATGATCATCATAGGGCTACTCCTCTACCACCGAGGTAGATAGATCCCATCTTGATGCAATCCAGTTCCTACAATGAACATGTCACAGCCAACATACACCTCAGGGTTCCATATGGCTAGGAGACCGAGTAATGGTGTAGTCAAACTATAACACCCTCAAGGTGAACTGCCGATGCATCTCAGGTCAAAGAACCAGACACACTACTGCAGCATCGAGTCAGTCATTGACGAGAAGGTAGACTCCCTAATGACTACTCGAGGTGGTCACGCTCAGTGCCCTCGTTCTCTAACGAGTACCTGTACTCTCGCTCCGGTGTCTCCACACCGTAGACTCAAGACTCATCTACTAAAGAGAAGCGATCGTACACCAATCTTCCGGATCAATCACCATCCTCGTGATGATCCTATGGTCGGGAGCTGTTTATGAGTTAATAATGATTATTCATGTCTTAAATTTTCAACTCTTGAAAATATGAATTATCATTACCATTAACTCAAAGGATGTATCACAGACACTAAATACACATGTGTGATAGAAAATAACCCATTTCATTAATTATAGTCAAAATTACAATTTTGCCCCTAGAAGTGTATTACAAGTGTCAGCCAATTCTGGCTTCTAGGGCACATATATCTAACAATCTCCCACTTGTCCTAAAGCCAATTGGCTACAAGTCTAAGTCCCATCTTCTCAAGGTGGGCTTCGATCTTCTGCTGGCCCAACGGCTTTGTAAGTGGGTCTGCCACATTATCTGCGGAGTTGACTCTCTTGACCTCAACGTAACCTTTCTAAAGGTAATCGCGGATGAGATGGTATCGCCGTTTGCTTGGAACTCTTCCAGCACAAACAGTCTGCCAGATGTCGACTTTCGATCATCTATATCGGACATGAAGTCCGAGTCTGTGTATCCCTGGACCAGGAGTTCTCCGTTACCAAAGACCAATATCATATCCTTAGTTCTTCTCAAGTACTTAAGGATACATTTCACAGAATTCCAGTGTTCTTCACCTGGATTTGACTGATATCTGCTTGTGACACTCACAGCATGGGCTATATCAGGTCGTGTACATAGCATGGCATACATGAGGCTCCCTATTGCAGAAGCATAAGGGATCTTGCTCATGCGTTCTATTTCCTCAGGTGTGCTGGGGCACATCTTCTTGGAAAGATGAATACCATGTCTGAAGGGTATTAATCCCCTCTTGGAGTTTTCCATACTAAACCTCTTTAGTACTTCCTCTATGTACATTTTCTGTGAAAGTCCTAGCATCCTATTCGGTCTATCCCTATAGACCTTAATTCCTAAATAAAGGATGCTTCACCTAGGTCTTTCATGGAGAATTCCTTAGACAACCACACCTTGACTGATGTCAACATGGGAATATCATTCCCAATAAGGAGGATGTCATCCACGTACAATACGAGGAAGACAACAGCGCTCCCACTGACCCTTTTGAAAACACATGGTTCCTCTTCATTTTTGATGAAACCAAACTTTTTGATCACATCATTGAAACGAGTGTTCCAGCTCCGAGATGCTTGCTTAAGTCCATATATGGACCTTTGCAGCTTGCAAATCTTGTGATCAGTATCACTGGATGTGAAACCTAGCGGCTGTTCCATATAGATATCTTCCTCAAGATATCCATTTAGGAATGCCGTTTTCACGTCCATTTGCCATATTTCATAATCGAAATAGGCTGCAACAGCAAGCAATGTGCGGATGGATTTTAGCATAGCTATCGGGGAAAAGGTATCCTGATAATCAATGCCTTCACGTTGACTATAACCTTTTGCCACCAGTCTAGCCTTGAATGTCTCCACATTCCCATCTGCACCAATCTTTCTCTTGAAGATCCATTTACACCCAATAGGTACTATACCTTCTGGTGGATCTACCAAGGTCCAGACTTGGTTTGAGTGCATCGAGTCAATCTCTGACTTCATTGCCTCAAGCCATTTCTCGGAGTCGATATCTGATATCGCCTCGTTGTAGGTTTTGGGATCATCACCATGAGCACCATTACCTATGAGGAACATTTCCTCTATATCCTCTGAAATAATACCTAAGTATCTTTCAGGGGATGGGAAACTCTTTCCGATCTACGAGGTGGAGGAGGTAGTGTTCTTATTGGCTCAACCTGATTTGGTTCCACTTGGTCCTTAGCTCGTTCTGCTTGTGAGACTTTCTCATCAAGCTTAATCTGCTTTCCAACGCCACTATCTTGAATAAACTATTTTTCAAGAAATATGGCATGTCGACTCACAATCATATTGTGGTCTTCTGGAATGTAGAAATAGTATCCTAATGACTCTTTAGGATATTCTATGAATCGAGCTCTAAAGGACCTAAACTCTAACTTGTCCGCTTGTTGTCTTTTGACATAAGCCGGACAACCCCAAATTCTGAGATGACTCAGACTTGGTTTCTTACCGTGCCATATCTCATACGGTGTGGTAGGAACGGTTTTAGAGGGAACCCTATTCAGTAAATAGATTGAAGTTAATAATGAATGTCCCCAAAGAAAATCTGGGAGGTCTGTGAAGCTCATCATGGATCGAACCATATCCAATAGAGTCCGATTTCTCCGTTCTGAAACCCCGTTGAGTTGAGGTGTTCCTGGTGGAGTCCATTGAGAGACTATGCCATTCTCCTTAAGATAGTCTAGGAATTCCCGGCTAAGGTATTCACCTCCTCGATCTGATCGAAGAACCTTAATGGGTTTTCCAGTTTGTTTTTCTACTTCATGTCTGAATTCTTTGAACTTTTCAAAGGCTTCAGACTTATGTCTCATAAGATACACATACCCATACCTAGACAGATCATCGATAAAGGTAATGAAGTAGACAAAATTGCCTCTAGCCGGCACATCGAATGGGCCGCACACATCAGTATGTACTAGGGCAAGGAGATCTGTGGCCCTCTCCCCATGTCCAACAAAAGGGAGTTTAGTCATTTTGCCTTGAAGACAAGATTCACAAGTTGGATATGACTCAAAAGTCAATGGACTCAATAGCCCATTTTTCTCCAATTTGTTAATCCTATCTTCTGCTATATGACCTAATCTCAGGTGCCATAGATATCTGTCGTTTGGACTATCCCTAGGTCGTTTGGCATTCACGTTTTGCTCGAATAATGAGCATACCTCCAGAAGGACCTTCCTTCTTGTTCTTCAGGGTGGCCAGGTAAGTAAGGCAGTTCCGCTTCCAATGGCCGTCGCTGTTGCAATGGAAACACTTTCCTTTGCCATCGACCTTCTTCTTCGGTTCTGCCTTCTTCTTCTTTGATCCTTCTACCTTTTGCTTTTTCACAGACTTCTTTTTCTTTCCATAAGACTTTCTTTTGGAAGAAGTCCGTTCCATAGCAAGAACTGAGCCTTTAGAACTTTTCATAGAAAGCTCAGCGGTAACCAGCATATTCATCAACTCAGCCAAGGAATTTTGAAGTTTATGCATGTGGTAATTCATGATGAATTGCCCATATGCATCAGTCAAGGATTGCAGAATAATATCGTTCTGCAAGTCCAAGTCCAACTTCACACCGAGCTTCTCAAGCTCTTCCATGTCCTTGATCATTGTCAGACAGTGATCTTGGACTGACTGCCCATCACGCATCTTAGCCTTAGAAAGTCGTTTCGTGACTTGATATTTGGCTGCGCGACTCTGTTCACCAAACATCTCCTGCAGGTGAGCCAACATTTGGCGAGCAGTCCCGATATCTTCATGTTGGCGCTGGAGCTCATCAGACATCAAGCCCAACATGTAGTATCTGGCCTTATTGTCTTCGTCAATCCATTTTTCCAGAGACGCTCTCTGTTCAGTGGATGGACGAGCTGGTAAGGTGGGAGGGTCCTGGTCCAAAACATGTGTTAACTTCTCTGATCCCAAAACAATTTTGTAGTTCCTGAGCCAATCTTTATAATTGGGTCCAGTCAGTCTATGTGTGTCTAGGATACGTGCCAGTGAGTTGGACGCAGACATTTTCCTGTAGAGAGTCAAAGATTCTAGTTAGATACTGTAATTTTGACTTGACCAATTTGTTTAGGGATTTTATTTTTAAACAAATTAGCTCCCACTATTTTCTCGGATCCCTACACTCCCTCTGCAGAGATGCGAAAATCTCCGTGATTGATGATTTCTAGTGGGTGGTGCGGTCTCACCAACTGACTCATCACCTCACCTAACAGTTATTGGTGATGGGTTAGCCAATGAGTGAACAACTCTTGTTCAATGATTCTCTAATCATGGTGCACCCAAACTTGGTCTCTAATTCATGAATCTCACCGTATCCGGAATATTGATCCACTCCTTAGTTAAGTCAGACCTACCATTTGCATAACTGGTTCCTAATTGGTCTCTCACCGTATCCGAAATATTGAGCCCAACTCATCCTCCAGCCCATAGCATCCAATGCCTAATAGACATGGTGCGTCTTCCCGGTGCAACTGAGCAACTGTATCCAGCCGAGAACAATCAACCCCGGGAAGGGCCCGCACGTCTACAATGGTGGAAGACCTCGGACTTAATCTTTTCTTAGGGAGAATTGATTCAGGTCTCATTAAACTAGACTTGGCTTAGTCATAACAATTATGACTAACCTAGTGGCATGGGTCAGCTCGGATTATTGACCACCTCAGATCAGAACTGTGTCAACAGATATGGCCAGGTAAGTGAGACCGTTGGAAGGAATATGCCGTTAACTCGCACAAGAATGCATTCAGGTCGAGTAGCTTCCAATTAAAAAACCAGTCGGTCGTCTGTGCCAAACTTACTTAAACACCAATTGTTGAGTCAGAACCAATTGGTTAGCCTATCAATCCAGACTCTAACCTCTGAGCCTAATTAGGTCTTGCTGATCGTGACG
>QRFJ01001469.1:32526-61255 GCA_006176705.1 Cocos nucifera | reverse complement strand
GTCTTCCCGGTGCAACTGAGCCACTGTATCCAGCCGAGAACAATCAACCCCGGGAAGGCCCGCATGTCTACAATGTGGAAGACCTCTGGACTTAATCTTTTCTTAGGGAGAATTGATTCAGGTCTCATTAAACTAGACTTGGCTTAGTCATAACAATTATGACTAACCTAGTGGCATGGGTCAGCTCGGATTATTGACCACCTCAGATCAGAACTGTGTCAACAGATATGGCCAGGTAAGTGAGACCGGTGGAAGGAATATGCCGTAAACTCGCACAAGAATGCATTCAGGTCGAGTAGCTTCCAATTAAAAACCAGTCGGTCGTCTGTGCCAAACTTACCTTAGACACCAAATTGTTGAGTCAGAACCAATTGGGTTAGCCTATAAATCCAGACTCTAACCTCTGAGCCTAATTAGGTCTTGCTTGATCGTGACTCGATCTTGACCCAGACTTAATCCTATTAGGCTGGTCAATTTAAGCATTGTTGATCCCATCTAACCAACTCTTGATTCGGTTTGATCAACCACTTAGACCTAATTGAGCTACCCAAGCCCGAACCCAGTATTATGAATATGTCTTAGATCTGAAATTCTCAATTTTAGACCTAATTGATATTCCATAAACTTAATTCTTAATTAAGTTGGGTTCATAAACAAAATATGCACAATAAATCCTAGGGTTTCAGGATCTAGGGTTTTGCAGAAAGTAAGTTTTGGGTTTCTGATTAAGGACGAACACGCAGCACCCCTACACGTCATAAGAACATCCCATCGAATGGGAAGAGTGGGCCTTTAAACCCTTCTTCGTTCTTATGACCGGACGGCCAAGAGGAACGCCTTAATCAGGAACATGTAAATCTACAAAACAGTTATAGATCTATATCATATATCTCATATACAAATTTAGATCTAATCAAGGCATATTTTGCATACATCTCATGTATCAATTCATGCATGTTTTCAGATCTAAATTATCACATAATAATCTGAAAAATTAGATTTAAATTGATCTAATCAAAATAAATTCTAATCTAGACAATTATGTAGAACTATTCTACAACTAGTCTAGTCATGCATCTATCATATCTCATATGATATTTAAAATAAAATAATTTTTATTTGCTGTTTATCAGATGTTATTATAACACTTATAATATCAGAAAACAGTAAATAAGAAGATCTAAAATATGATTTAATCATATTAAATCAAAGACATGCAAAACTATTCTATAGAACTATTCTATTCTAGAACTAGTCATGCATATCTTCATGTTCTTAGATCCAAATTATTTAATTTTAATTTTTCTGATTTCAGATCTGATCACATCTCATGTGACATCTAAAATCACGTTATTTTTAATTAAAATAAAATTAAAATCAGATCTAAACAATTTTAGAACCATGGCTCTGATACCAGTTGAAGGAAAATCCTGATTTTCCGGTCCAGGTTCGTTCGATCTTGACCCAGACTTAATCCTATTAGGCTGGTCAATTTAAGCATTGTTGATCCCATCTAACCAACTCTTGATTCGGTTTGATCAACCGCTTAGACCTAATTGAGCTACCCAAGCCCGAACCCAGTATTATGAATATGTCTTAGATCTGAAATTCTCAATTTTAGACCTAATTAATATTCCATAAACTTAATTCTTAATTAAGTTGGGTTCATAAACAAAATATGCACAATAAATCCTAGGGTTTCAGGATCTAGGGTTTTGCAGAAAGTAAGTTTTGGGTTTCTGATTAAGGACGAACACGCAGCACCCCTACACGTCATAAGAACACCCCATCGAATGGGAAGAGAGGGCCTTTAAACCCTTCTTCGTTCTTATGACCGGACGGCCAAGAGGAACGCCTTAATCAGGAACATGTAAATCTACAAAACAGTTATAGATCTATATCATATATCTCATATACAAATTTAGATCTAATCAAGGCATATTTTGCATACATCTCATGTATCATAATCATGCATGTTTTCAGATCTAAATTATCACATAATAATCTAAAAAATTAGATTTAAATTGATCTAATCAAAATAAATTCTAATCTAGACAATTATGTAGAACTATTCTACAACTAGTCTAGTCATGCATCTATCATATCTCATATGATATTTAAAATTAAATAATTTTTATTTGCTGTTTATCAGATGTTATTATAACACTTATAATATCAGAAAATAGTAAATAAGAAGATCTAAAATATGATTTAATCAGATTAAATCAAAGACATGCAAAACTATTCTATAGAACTATTCTATTCTAGAACTAGTCATGCATATCTTCATGTTCTTAGATCCAAATCATTTAATTTTAATTTTTCTGATTTCAGATCTGATCACATCTCATGTGACATCTGAAATCACTTTATTTTTAATTAAAATAAAATTAAAATCAGATCTAAACAATTTTAGAACCATGGCTCTGATACCAGTTGAAGGGAAATCCTGATTTCCCGGTCCAGGTTCGTCCAGATCTGATTAGATCAAGAGATATATTTCAAAAATTTTCTCTTGATCTCAATCAGATCTTGATATGTTTCAGATCTGATTCTTATTATTTTAATAAATAAAATAAAATAAGA
Source organism: Cocos nucifera (assembly GCA_006176705.1). NCBI lineage: Eukaryota > Viridiplantae > Streptophyta > Magnoliopsida > Arecales > Arecaceae > Cocos > Cocos nucifera. Next base: position 58,669 of record QRFJ01001469.1, on the reverse strand, counting down.
TAAATTAAATCAAATTTAATTTACCTGATTTGGGTAATCCTATTACCCTGTAGATGATCCTGATTGCAGCGGAAGGTTCTGGATCTTAGCCACGCAAGCGCCTGGCCTCTACCGGTATCCACTCGGGTTGGATCTGGAGATCCTCTTCTTCTCTATCACACCTCCAAAAATCAGATCTGGATCTGATCTGGAGGATCTTCAAAACTCTTTTGAAGATCTGCAGTCGTCCTTTTGCAGCAGCGCAGCCTTCTTGCTTTTGATCGCCTTTCCTTGATCTGAATCGCACCAAACTAAGTCCAAAACACTTTTGGACGTGGAGAGCAAGGGGAGAAGAGAGTATGGCATGGAGAAGGAGGGGAGAGGCAGCCTTGGACGTGGGAAATCTCTATTGAATTCACTTTTTAGGATTAGGGTTGGGCGCAGGGTCTTATTTATAGACCTAAGCTTGTGATCCAACTCCTCTTCCTCTCAACCAATCACAACCCTTTGTGAAATCAGATCTAAATCTGATTGGTTGAAAAAGAGACCCCTGGATTCCTCCTTAGAGGGCGCCTAAGACCAGTCAAACTGGATTCTTAGTAGAACTCTGATTGGAATCCTAAAAGGGAGGTGGAGTCCTTGTCCAACAAGGACTCCTAGGCGCCTCCTACTTGGGCTCACGCCACCCTTGGCGTGCGCCCTTCTCCTTGCCAGGTTCTGGCAGGGGGACAAGGCCCCCACCAGCTCTCCAATAGGTGCATGACATGTGGTCAAAAGTCAAAGGGTCAATGGTCAACGTTTGACCAGTCAAAGGTAGACTTTTGACCAAAGTCAAAGAACAAGAAATGGCAGGTGACCAAAAATGGCAGGTAATGTCTTACAAATAAGACAACCTATTCTGACTTGGACAACCTCCAGTCAGACCATATGAAGGCCTCTGATTGAGCACAAACTCCTTTGGCTCAGTCAGGACAACTTATTTATGATAGTAAAAGAAGAACGTTAGGTTCAATCGAGTGCTAGCACGATTTCCTTGAACCTAATTGAATCTCATTCAGATCAATTGAACTAGATCAGTTCAATTGATGATCACCAGATTCAAACCCTTGTTTGTGTGACCCAGTTAGGTTCAGTTCTGTATGGTAATGGGATATGTCATGATCTCTATCATAGACATCATCGAAACTCCTTTCGATGGATCAGAACTCTTCTGATTCGAACAGCTAGAATGATCGATCATCTAAATCATTCTAATTGCTCCCAAAATCCACCAGTGACACCTAGCAGTATATGGTGGCAACCCATCAGAGCTGAATGCGAACCTCTTGGTGCAGCTACCTGTGTGATTCAAGTTCTTCTATCTTGAGCCCCGATCAGATTAGGGTTAAGGTGAACTCGTCAAACCCTAGTCTCTGTCATATGATGTAATCATTCGATTCGAGTCCAATGTGAAAATCTAAATAGAAACTCTTTCTATTATTTCACTCTACCATGGCCATGGGCTTTCTGGACTTGATTCTCATGATCATCATAGGGCTACTCCTCTACCACCGAGGTAGATAGATCCCATCTTGATGCAATCCAGTTCCTACAATGAACATGTCATAGCCAACATACACCTCAGGGTTCCATATGGCTAGGAGACCGAGTAATGGTGTAGTCAAACTATAACACCCTCAAGGTGAACTGCCGATGCATCTCAGGTCAAAGAACCAGACACACTACTGCAGCATCGAGTCAGTCATTGACGAGAAGGTAGACTCCCTAATGACTACTCGAGGTGGTCACGCTCAGTGCCCTCGTTCTCTAACGAGTACCTGTACTCTCGCTCCGGTGTCTCCACACCGTAGACTCAAGACTCATCTACTAAAGAGAAGCGATCGTACACCAACCTTCCGGATCAATCACCATCCTCGTGATGATCCTATGGTCGGGAGCTGTTTATGAGTTAATAATGATTATTCATGTCTTAAATTTTCAACTCTTGAAAATATGAATTATCATTACCATTAACTCAAAGGATGTATCACAGACACTAAATACACATGTGTGATAGAAAATAACCCATTTCATTAATTATAGTCAAAATTACAATTTTGCCCCTAGAAGTGTATTACAAGTGTCAGCCAATTCTGGCTTCTAGGGCACATATATCTAACAATATGTGATCAAGGAATAAAGAACAAAAAAAATTTCATACTAAGAGATTGCTATATTCGGACAAAATTCTTAAGTTCAAATTTGTATTAGAGCTTTTAGTTATATTTATTGTATTATTCCGATTGGGGGACTAGTTACTAATATGGGAAAGGGCTAGATGGTTGTGATTGTGATAGTTATTATAGTTGGCAGGAATCTAAATGGTTTGATAAATCCTTCAGTTTTACAACATCACCTGAATCTTCAGTTTGGTTGGGCAATCTTTGTGGCTGGTAAGTTATCTTTTGCATGGAATCCCCATGTACAGGATCGGTTCTTATTCTTGACATTTCTGCTGAGTCCAATTTTCTTATTCTTAAGCAAGCTCCTGATAAAGCTTAGTTGATCATGATTCATTTTGGTGTCTTTCATTTCTTGTTTTGACAAAGATTTCACCTAGCTTCTCTGTTTTTTTTTATCTCCTTGATTATTTTCCTTCTCAAGAATGCTAGCCAATCCTACTGGTGTCTTATTTAGGCTAGATGGTTGTGATTAAGGTTTGCCTTCTCAGTATTGGGCCCCGGACTGGTGCCAACTTGTTGCTTTGTTAGTATGGGGCTGGTTCGGTGTACCGAGTGTTGGTATTGAACCGATATGTGGCACGGAGGGCGTATCGACACTTGGTATGTCAATTTGGCCCCCATGCTGGGTGTATATATGTTGTAATAGGATGGTACTGATATGGGGACAGTATTGAGATGACGAAGCCTGGATTATTTCATTACATCTTTGCAAGCCAATAGAAATATATATCAACAATAGACAATCCTTCCTGCTTTATTGTGGTGGCTCGTGTTGATTAATATTTATAGTCCTTGTTGAATTCAATAAATTTTGATCCATCTTCATGTCTCCATTCAAGTTTTCTTGGGTTGCTTCTGTACCTCTTAACACTTCATTTTCCTGATTTTTCAATGTGGGTCCCTTGCCTTGCTTAGTCTATTGGTAATTCTTCATTGCACGTGATCATCCCATCTACCATCTATTTCTGAACCTTCCACCAATGATATAATCCACTTACTGTATCTTGGTGGCAAGGCGGGGTAACAGCATGCAACTAGACCATCAAGTTACATTTTTTGCAAGATGTTAAATGAGTTTTCTGTGGTTCTGCATATGTCTAAGCAGATATTTGGTCTGTTTTATGCAGAATTTTCTTTAATGGACTCAACAAACATGTGACAAACATGTGAAGAGAGTTTCTTTTTACCTTTTACTTTTCTTCCACTTCTGTGTTTTCTCAGAATCGTAATCTCTCTTATCAGAATGTTTTGCATATGTTGTTATAGTTGATATCCTTTTACATTTCTAATGACCAAATATTGTTTAAAATTTGTGGAGTTCTTTATAAATTTCATATGTAATTTAACCTTTCAGCAACTTCTGCTGCTGACATATTTCCTGAGAATGGATGGATTTTATTGGCATTTTCAGTTCTTTTTCTTTCGAGTTTGTGAGATGCTTTTATGGAGCTTGCTGATTTGTTACAAATGTTGATAGTTGCTGATGTGTTGCAAAATGTTGATGGTAGTTTATGTTGTATGATTAATTGGGATACTGATGTGATTGGGCACTCAAACTGATTATGATTATAATATCCTGCTGGTAGTTGATCGCAAGGACCAGAAAACACTTGAAAGGCTACGTGCTGAGAGGAAAGAAAAGATTGATGAGCTTAAAGAAAGGACGAATTATTACACAACACAACAACTTATTCAGGTGATTAGCTCAAGTTGATCATGTACTCCTTTCTTCCTTCCCCTGTTCATCATTTTTAAGGCAGGATCTTGGCTTGAATATTATATGCAATATATATGTTGTTATTATGTTGAGGATACTACATCCAAATTCCATTCCTGCATTTGATTTCTATCTGACATTATATCTTGTGCATAATCCTGAAAAATAACCACCATAACTCATTAGTATACTATCTAATTAAGTCATCCCGTTTAATGATAATATTAACCTATGATGTGATCTAGTCTCAGAAGCCCAGACTGGCTAAAAATGAAAGTCTGAGAGCTTGGATCCAATTGTTTTCATCTTCCGCTGGTATGGTGCTGGTTTGCTTATATTTAACTCCACTTACTTGGTGCCTCTTTATCCAGAAATATGACCTTGATCCTACTGCAAAGGCTGCAGCAGCAAGTGTTCTAGCATCTAAATTGGGGGCAGATTCTGGTTTGAAAGTGTCTGTCGGAGATAAACCTAAGACCAATTCACTGGCCAAAAGCAAGGATGTTGAGCTGGTGCAATCTGATGGGCTCCGGAATAGGAAACAATCTCACTCAAGAAGCGATTATACTGGGAGCGCAAGTACTCAGGTGGTCGGTGAAACTTCCATGGGGTTCAGGGGTGACAGCCAAGACGTGCCAGTTCAGTCTCAGAAGGTTGTTGAACATTTTAAAGGTTCAAGCCCTAGCAACGGTGGATGGATTGCACGCATTGCTGCACTGCTTGTGGGCGAGGATCCATCACAGTCTTATGCGCTCATTTGTGGCAACTGCCACATGCATAATGGTGTGAAATAAATATCATGTACCCTCGGTAATAATTCATGCAACATTTGTTTGTTCCATAGGATGCAAAGTAATTTATTCCGTGGTTGAATATGCAGGACTAGCCAGGAAAGAGGATTTTCCACGCATAACATATTACTGCCCATACTGCCATGCTTTGAACACATCACAGCAATCTGGAGAACTTGCCTCAGGTTGCGGTTCTGGCAGGACTAGTCCACCTGCTCCAGTTGATGGAAATCATGCTTGCATGACAGGGAGGGAAGTCACGAACAACACGACAAGTGCTCAGGAGCCTTCTGTGGTAGGGGGTGATGATAAATGTAAATGCTGTTCAGGCTAGTTGAGGATTTTGCATACATTAACAGTGTTTCTTTTTACCTTTCTGAATTGGGATATGCCTTGTGTTCTGGAAAGGTAGTGTAATAGGACTGCTTACCATTTAATTGTATATTGTGAAGGGAGGGTAGGGTGGCTGGTTATATGTACTGTAAATTTGTGTCTCATAATCCATGATTCCACACGAATTCACCGTGTCATCCGTTGTAGCTGTTGGCGGAAAGGAGGAGATATGATTTGCGGAGATAGGATCTACTCCTCTCAGGCCCCTCGGTGCTCTGCAGGGGGGATATCAAACCAATTGTTTTAAGATGGCAAGGCTAGGTGCTGCAAGTCTTTAGAGTGTTAACGCTAAAACATTGCCCTCAGATTAAGGGAGATTCGTGATGTATGTTAAGACCCTGTTAAGAGAATGTTTCGTTATCTTTGATCTTAATTATTCTGCATCATTTGAATGCAAGAATCTGTCTGGTAAAGGTGACATCCAATGTGAAAAGAGGTGCTTTACAAAAAATAAAAAGATTGGGTATGGAAAGTAGGAACGGCTCTCCTTGTTCGCATGAGTCACCTCATCTCCCGCACTCTTTTCAATTCTGATGTGGGAAATCTCATACATAGGCTGGAATAATTTTTCTTTTCTTCTTCTTTCCAGAGCAAGGAAGTCTTTTTGTAATTTTTTTATTAATTAATTTACTCATTTTCTCTTGCATTTCTAGGTGGATAAGTTGTTTCTTTTTCTTTTTTTTGGTTTTTTAAACCAAGGCAGAGTGATCATACAAGTCTGGCATGCATGTAATCAAAAAAGTTAAAAAAATAAAAAAAAAAAATGATGAAACAGCATCGGCATATCAGCAAAATCAGTCTACAAAGCTCCTCCTTAGTGCTCAGCAACAAATTAGGCCGCTCAATCTATAGTACTGTTGGTCACGATAGGCATGCTTGACAACCATCGAGGCACCATCCCCCAGCAATTGCCAAATATTGTGCAATAGTAGATGGGTAGCAGGTGTCTACGTCCACTTCTGCATCCAGTCCATCGTGGTATAGTCCTCCTTGATAACTAGATGGTTGGCCCTCAGTGTCGGCCCGTATATGTAATGCTAACCTAAGCCATCCACAGCTCAGCTCCCAAGATGATGATATCAAAAAGGTGGCTCCTACCTCTCACTACAAAACTCAAATTTAGACCTTGGATCACAAACCTAGATCACCACTATTGTTGATCATACTACTATTGAAATTAATCTTGAAAAAACTTTGGGGTGGGAGCTCTCAGGTGATGAAAACCCTTCGAGTTCCTCGAGTCAAAGTCTTAGAAAAATATAGAGAATATAATTTTTGGGACAAAGTGTAGAATAGATTCGAGCAGAGGGACGAGTTGACTCGAGCTTCAACTTGAGTTCGAGCAGAGTAACGAGTCGACTCGAACTTTGACTCCAACTCCAATGGCTAGTTTTTGTAGAATGTTCAGAACCATGCAGAATTACTCCAAACAACTATTTTTAGTCTTCTAACGATCAAAAACCCTTTTCCAGCCTACCAAACGTGAGAAATAAGTTACAAAACACCTGAAGAAAGTGAGATGATCATTCAATCATTGGAAGGAATCAATAGTGAAGAGAGGAAGTCTAAAAAGTTTTGAAAAGAGAGTATTCAACTCCCAACTCCAAGAAACATCAAATCAAGAGATTCTTTTTAGCAAAAAGATAAGCTCAATCAGTTCAAAAGCTGCCTTCAAAAAAGATTCCACAAGCTTCATTGACTTACTTGCTCATTAAAAGAATTTTGTTTTTATTTTTGTTGTGTAATCTTTACTCTTATTGTAACTTAGTTTCAATAGAGTTTTGAAGCTAAGAAAAAAGCCTATCCAAGCCTGAAAATTGAATTATAAGCCAAGGGTTAGCTTAGAATTTGATTGTGGTTGGTGAGCCAGTACAAAACCAACTAGATTTTGGATAGTGAACCTTTAAAAACTATCCGACTGTAATCTTGGAAAGATTATAGTAAAATTTTCAAGTAAATTTTGGAGAGTGGACGTAGGTGCAAGGGGCATTGAACCATTATAAATTTTCTTGTATTTGTGATTGCCTTATCTTATCACTTCTATTACATTTCTGTACTTTTGCATACTTGGTAGCACAGAACTACAACACACTTCAACACATCACTAGTTTTTGAAAATACCACATTACTTATTTAAATTTTAAAAAACCCAATTCACCCTCTCTCTTGGATTGTCTTGCTGGGCAATAAGTGGTATCAAAGTCTTGGTACTCACTTTATTTGATTTAACAATTAAGAGTTAAGATCAAATAGCAACCCATATGAGTGCATCCCTTGCCGAAGGGTAATCGACCAACTATCCATCTTTGTTCAATGAAATAAATTATACTTATTAGAAAGCACGCATGCGTATTTACATTCAAGCACTTGATTATCATATTTGGAGAGTGATAATCAAAGGCCCATACGCTCCCATAATTAAGGTAGAAGGCAATGAAATTTCCAAACCCGAAGAAGATTGGGATGAGCATGACATGAGAATGATAGAGCTAAATGCTAAGGCCATGAATGTCTTATATTGTGCACTTGGCCCCAATGAATTCAATAGAATTTCTACACGTGCATCAGCTAAGGAGATTTGGGATAGGCCAGAGGTTACCCATGAGGGTACCAATCAAGTGAAGAAGTCTAAAATAGATATGCTTGTGCACAAATATGAGTTATTTAAAATGAAAAGTAATGAATCTATTTCTGAAATATTTACTAGATTCATTGATATTATCCATGGGTTGAAAAGTCTAGGCAAATCTTATACTAACAGTGAGCTTATTCGAAAAATTCTTAGGTCACTTTCGAAGGCTTGGAAAGTGAAAGTCACCACCATCCAAGAAGCCAAAGACCTTAACAAGCTATCATTGGAAGAACTTCTTAGATCTCTAATGACTCATGAATTAAACATGAGGCAAAATATGGAGAAAGAAACCAAGAAAAAGAAGACAATAGCTCTCAAGACAACTACTTCCAAGGATGATGAAAGTGAAGAATCCAATGAAGAGAAGAAAGAAGAAGATTTGGCCATGATTGCTAGAAAGTTCAAGAGATTTATGAGAAGGAAGAAGCAAGGATTCAAGAAGAAAAATTTCAAGGGTGAGCCAAGTAAAGAAAAAGAGAAAGAGCAAGAAAATGAGCTACCTATTTGCTTCGAGTGTAAAAAATTGGGCCATTTTAGAATGGACTGCCTCCTTTTCAAAAAAACATCCAAAAAATTCAAGAAAAAGACGATGATGGTCATTTAGAGCGACAGTGAGGATTCTAGCTTCGAAGAAGAGCAACAAGAAGTGGCCAATATTTGCCCAATGGCACACCATGAGGAGATAAATGCTGAAAATCCTTTAAATTTTATCTTTGATGAATTACAAGATGCTTTCACTGAACTTATAACTGAATTTAGAAAAATAACCTTGAAAGATAGAGATTTGAAAAGGCAAAATTTAGAATTTATTTACGAAAAGAAAATCATTTCTGAAAAACTAAATTTGCTAACTCATAAAAACCAAAAATTAAGTGATGAATTAGCAAAGATCAAATCATTTGTAGAAAAATTTACATATAGCTCTGAAAAATTAAATATGTTATTGAATGAACAAAGCGCTATTTTTAATAAGGCCGGATTAGGATTCAAACATTACAAGAAGCAAAAGTTATTGAAAAATTTGTTTGTCAAAGCCTCATCAAACTCTACCCCAAACATCTCATGTTATTATTATGGTAAAATTGGTCATAAATCCTATATATGTGATTTTAAAAAATTAAATAAAAAAAGATTAAAATAGTTTGGGTTCCAAAAGGAATCATGACTACTAATCCCAAAGGATCTAAATGACTTGGGTACCTAAAAACTTAATTTGACTTGGGTACCTAAAAAAGCTAGTATCTCGATAGTAGCTGTTCAAAGTACATGATGGGTGATAAATCTTAATTTATCACTTTTGAGCTTAAAGAAGGAGGAGTGGTTATATTTGGTGATAATGAAAAGGGGTGCATTATTGGCATCGGTAACATTCGTATCACTCATTCTACTTCTATTCAAAATATATTGCTAGTTGATAAGTTAAAATATAATTTACTTAGTATTAATCAATTTTGTAATAAAAAATTTAAAGTTATATTTAAATCTTTATTATACATAGTTTCTAGTCCAAATGACAATGGCATCATGTTTATAGGACATAGACATAACAATGTCTGCATGGTGGATCTAGATGATCTACATATGAAGAATGGCCAATATCTTGTAGCAATGGATGCCAAAATCAATGAGATTAGTTGGTTGTGGTATCATAGATTAGGTCATGCTAGTATGAATTTACTTTTAAAATTAATTAAGAAAGATCTTGTAAGAAGATTGTCAAAACTAACTTTTGAAAAGAATCAAATTTGTGATGCTTGTCAATTTGGAAAACAAACTAGGAACTCTTTTAAACCAAAAGGCATGATTTTCACTTCTAGACCTCTAGAGTTGCTACACATGGATTTATTTGGATTCACATGGACTACTAGTCTAGAAGGTAAAAAGTATGGTCTTGTAGTTGTAGATGATTTTTTAAGATTCATTTGGGTGATGTTTTTAGCACAAAAGGATGAAGCCTTCAATGCATTTTTCAAATTCTATCAAAAAATTTTAAATAAAAAGAACACATCAATTGTATACATACGTAGTGATTATAGTACCAATTTAAAAAATTAATAATTTAAAAACTTTTATAATAATAAAAAAAATTGATCATAATTTTTCTACATCTAGAACTCTGCAGCAAAATGGAGTAGTAGAAAGAAAAAATCGCATATTAAAAGAAATTGCACGAACTATATTGTATGAAAGTAACTTATTTAAATACTTCTGGACTGAAGCAATAAATACTATATATTACACATTAAATCATGTTTTAATAATGCATATTTTAAAAAAAATCTCTTATGAGCTTTGGAAAGATAGAAAACCAAATATCAACTATTTTTATATTTTTGTCTGTAAGTATTTCATACTTAATAATAGATAAGATAACATAGAAAAATTTAATGCTAAGTTAGATGAGGGTATCTTCTTGGGATATTCCTCATCAAGCAAGGCATATAGAGTCTTCAACAAGAGAACTCTCATTGTTGAAGAATCAATTCATGTTATCTTTGATGAATATAGAAATAAATTATCTAAGAAAGAAAATATCTTAGATGAGAATGTAAGTGATCTAAATGATAAGATAGATAATATCATACTAAAAGATGCACCATCTTAAAACAATGAAGGAGAAAAGAATGAAGAGCCTTCTCATAACCTGAGAGAGGAGTTACCAAAAGAATGAAAGTATACACAAGAACATCCTAAAGATCTGATAATCGATGATCCATCACCAAAAGAATGAAAGTATATACAAGGACATCCTAAAGATCTGATAATCGATGATCCATCATAAGAAGTAAAAATACATTTCTATCTTAAAAATATAAATAATTACTTAACTTTTATTTCATAAATTGAATCTAAATCAATAGAAGAAACTGAAAATAACCCATGCTGGATAGATGTCATGCAAGAGGAGTTAAATCAATTTTAAAAAAATAAGATTTGGATCCTAGTTGATAGACTAAATGACTACCCAATAATTAAAACTAAATGAGTATATAGAAATAAATTTGATGAACATGGTACCATCATAAGAAATAAAGCTAGATTAGTAGCAAAAGAATATAATCAGGAAGAACATGCATGGTATGAAAGATTTATTGGAAAATGTGTTCCAAAGTCAATCATCAACCTGTTGATGGTTGTGCTGCATTATAGCTGTAATTGATTCATTAATAAATAAAATATATTTTTAGCATTTTTTATCGTAAAGTATTCATCTTCTAACAAATTTTATTATTGTGATGAAGTTCTTAGGACTATTTAGCTTCGATAAAAAAAAAATTTATCGATTAGTTCTTAAAATTATTCATGACCAAATGATAAGCTGTTAATTAGGATGATAACATCTATCGAGCATAGGTCGCTGTATGCCATATAGGTTGGTTATCCTCTTAACTAAAAAGAATGGAGACATTGGTATGGCATACAGGTGAGATGTAAGGATACATCGTCATTGAACATAACCAACTTTAGAGAATTCTACTGTCGAGAATGTCTCTGATGGGATAAAGGTATAAGTATCTCTTAGACGTGAGATCACCTCAGTGACTTGCAAGTAACTCACTGTGCTTTAGTACCAGACTAACTGAATTTTTAATTCAATAATGAAAGGCTTCTGGGTATAGTCAAGTACTTGTGAAGTCGGTGTATGATCAAGATGGAATTGACTACTCTAAGAGTTGGAGAAGAATGTATCACTGTATTTCAATATAGCAAAATCTTGGTCAGGATAATCCATGAGATGGATTTAATATTTTGAAATACAATATGGATAGCCTAATCAAAGTTAACAGTTGAACTCTAAGGTGTCCTATTAGCATTTTGATCAAGGGGATGAATTATATGGAAACTATATCCACATGGGTTCTAAGGATGTTGTTCTATATATTCGATCTATCCGATCATCGGGTACCATTGCTAAATGGTTACTTTGATTGGTATAAAAATTTATTTTTATACTATTGACTTAGATTTGGACCTATGAGATCACACACATTAGAGCTCATGATCTGATTGGATGGTTGATCAACGATTAAGAATCGTTCTAGGATTAAACGATCAATACGATTGATGTTTAACCTAGTACAAGTATTGCAGGAGAATCGATTAGCAATTAGATTGCTAATTGACTTAATTTGATTAAATTAAAAGATTAAAATTAAATTTAATTAAATATAATTTAATTAAATTTGATTTAGATTTAATTGGATCAAGTTCAATTGGCTTATTGGATAAGCCAAGTGCAAGAAAAAACTAGTCCTAGTTCAACTAGGACTTAAGTCAACCCAATTTTCTAATTTAATTAAAAAATTAAATTAAAATTAAATCTAATTTAATTAAAATTTTAATTAAGTTAGGGTCTAATTTAATTTAGTTGAATTGATTTTGGTTTAATTTAGTTTAAGAAATAATTTTGACCAAGTTATAGATGGAATCCTAGTAAGACTAGGATTCCACCTTGCACCACCTTAGCCCCCCATGCCCCACACCCTCTTTCTCTTCTATTTTGTGCAACAAAAACCTCTCTCCCAAGCCTTCTCATGCATGCCCTCCTCATCTCTCTTTCTCATATGGAAATTAGGTAGTGGACCTAGTCAAACAAGGAATTGGTTTTGATTTCAAAATCTATGAGATAGAGTTTTAGAAAACAAAACCATCCTTTCCTTTATGCTGCCCAATCCCTGATTTTTTTCCTATTTTTTTTTATGGGAAAGAAGGATTTTGTGCACCTCTAGCTATTGGTCCATGCCAAAAATATTGGAGGGGGCGCCCAAGAGTTGGGTGCCCCTTGGCTTGCCCAAATTGGACATTCCCTGTCTAGGTATTTAACCTAGACAAGGACTCTACTATTTCTTTATATTTAGGATGAATTTTGGGCTAATTTTCATATATGTTCTAGAACATTGAGTGGGCTTTTGGGTGTATGAAAATCAGGGAGAAAGATTTCTTGGGAATTGGGATTTTATAGACATAAAGCTAGGTGTCTAGGTGAGAGCAAAGAGACGAAGAAGAGGCTCTTCTTCTAGGGTTGCTGTGTTCATCTCTTCCCTTCCTCCTTCTTTGAGATTTTAAGAGTGTCTCACTTCTAAAATCTTCTCTCCTCCTTCTCATCTTTGGAAGAGTTCAAATCCAGAGGAAGGAGGCATCAGATCGATTGTTGAAGAAGGATCAGCACAGTACTAGCATACTGTGCTGATTTCTTGCATAGGACTTCTGATCGTGGTTCGTGGGCTCGTGTGGATGACTCCTAGAGGTTGGATGCATGTGCTGCTTGCAATATCATTCTCAAGCTTGGATCAATAAGTCAGAATATCTAACTTGCATAGATAATAAATCTGATCTATTGATACATACCTGCATTAGATGTAGTGTAGATGTATGTTGATATGATCAATATATTTTTCTTTCTTTATATTTTTAATTTTTGATTTAATGCCATGCAATAATCATGTAATAAAATCTTAGATCTAAAAATTTTCTACTTTTATAAAATAAATTTTAATTTATTTTAATCTTTTACTGTCTGATCTTGAAAAAGTTTCAAGATTTAGCCTTGAAACCCACGATCTGGTTCCTTCAATTGGTATCAAAGCTAAATTTATTATTATATAATTATTTAAGTATATTTAGATTATTTCTTAGATTAGATCTAATTTATAATCTAATTATTAAGTCTAAAATTTAAAATTAGATTATATGAATTGATTATAAGGTTGTCCTGCTGTAAGGTTTATCCCTTACAATGGAGAGATTATCCTAGTTCATGTAGATCTATCTCTAATCATAAATTTATTAGATGTAATATAATTTTATTTATAATTTAATAAATTTAAAATAGTTTTAGATCTAAATATAAAAATTTTAGATTGCATGGACTGTTATAAGGTTGTCCTGCAATAAGGTTTATCCCTTATAGTGGAGAGGTTGTCCTAGTACATGCTGATTTAAAATATTGATCATAAAATTTTAGATTAGATCTAAAAAAATTTATAATTTGATTAAAAATATTTTAATCTAATTTTAATCATCATAATTATGTTAGATTTGATCTAAGATAATTTATGATTGATTATAGTTGAAACTGTTTCAACACATGAACCTGTTTAGATTAGATCTAAAGTAGTTTCATGCTTATCTTACTTGCATATTGATTATGAATCAAACATGCAACCTAGTTGATAGAACCATATTATAAAAATATTTTACAAACTTAAAAATTATTTTTGAAAATTCGAACCCCAACCCTTAGCACAAAATCTAATTAAGAATTAAGAAGTTGTTTGATTAGGATTTAGGATTGTAAATTTAAGATCCTAAAACAAATCATAACACATTAGATTAAATGGGTCAGTGAAGATTAGGTCCATTAATTGGGTTAGACCTAGTGTTAGATTAAAGAATGGACTTAATTAGAGAATTGACTAAATCTAATCAATTGTTATCTTAGATTAGGTCAAAGATTCTCTAGATCAATTACAATAGTTATAGTTGGTCAAGTCCATATTTTTAATAAGACCCAAGATGGACTTGATTCTTGGCTACAGGTCTAGCATGAATTGTTAGATTGATCTAATTGAAACTAATTAAACCAGTTGGTATCTAAGGTAAATCAGACCGGTGGTCTTTAATTGGCAGTCCATTTACCTGACCATTTCTGATAGTGTCTAAGGCAAGCTTTGGCAGACTCTCCCATCGATCGAATTTATCTGGCCTCTTGGTGAGATTATATTTTGATTGGATCACTTGACTATTCGAGCTGACTCATGTCAGCTAGGTAAATCAGTATGATTGATTTAGGTGCTCCTAGACCAGCCTATAAATGGTCTCTCTTAAGCTGACTTGGTGAAGCCAATGAGAGGATCATAATAAGCTGGTTCATATGATCTTTTCTCTTTCTTAAATTAAAATTTTTTAAAATTATTAGATCCTTAAAATAAAATAGTTATGTTGAAAACTAGATCATAGCTTTTCATTAAGTGGATGATAATGGATCCATCAGTTGGATAATCATTGAAGGCTCAAAGGCCTGGTGCTTATCGACTGATGGAATTATCATTCATTATATGATTTCTTGGCTACATCTTTCTAAATGATAGTTAGGTTAGCCAACCAAAGTTGGACCTAATCATTAATTGGTTAAATGGGTCAAGTATGGTCATGTTAATGGTTGGACCTAATCGGACCTTTTTAGTGGAGGCCAAAGTCTACTGATTAGGGACTGGAACAAAATTTAATTACTAAAAATTATTTGAACAAATAATTGATTATGAACCTATCCTTAGATGTACTTAAATTGGCCAACCAAAGTTGGGCTTGTATACAGTCTATGTGAATTTTAGTATCCACTAAGAAATTAGGATAATTCCTCGAATTGAAGGTAGAGACTATCAATTCGAATAAAATAGTGAAAGAATCTTTTGATTAAAGTCTAAATCTTTAGATTTAATGAATCAATTACTATAGATTATAATTTTTTTTATGCAGATATGGCCACTTTTCTATCGCTTCGATCATTGTTGGACAATGATAAGTTGATGGGATCCAACTTCGATAGCTGGTACTGAAAGTTGAAGATAGTCCTGGAGCATAAATGGATCCTATATGTATTGATGGATTCTACACCTGAGGAGCCAGCTGTCAATGCATGTGGAACAATCAGAGACACTTACCAGAAGTAGCTCAGTAATCGGACCATGGTGCACTGCATTATGCTGGCTGCCATGAGCGACGAGTTCAATCATAGATTTAAGATGGTTCAGCCAAAGGACATGTTTCAAATGTTGGAGAATTTTTTTGACACACTCGATGACATGAAGAGGTACAAGACTAGTTGTGCCATCTTCAATGCTAGAATGTGGGATGGAGCTTCTGTTACTGATCATGTACTGTACATGATCGAGCTGATAGAGCAATTGAGCAAGCTCAGATTTTTCTTGCATAAACTGCTTAAGAAAGATGCAATACTGAACTCGCTGCCCAAGTCTTTTCTCTCATTCCTCACTCATTTCAAAATGACAAAGTCTGAAGTAGACTACCATAGGTTACTGGGGTTGCTTCAGAACTTTGAGAAAGATCACCAACTCTATAAGAAGTTGATGAACTTAGTGGGAGATTCATCTTCTGGTTCTCGACCCTTTAGGAAAGGAAAGAAGAACAAGAATAAGAAAGCAAAGAAAGTGCAAGTTTAGACTGGGACATCTATGTAGGACCAGACCAAGAAGATCAAGTCCGATAAGAGTCAAGTTGAATGCTTCTTTTATAAGAAGTGGAAGAACTGAAAGAGAAACTGTCCTCAGTATATTACCTCCTTGGATCCGAACAGGCAGAGAAAGAAGCAAGCTGTTGTTGGACAAGATATTTATATGATAACTTCTTATAATTTTTTTATTTATAATTATATTGACTGGGTATTGGATACCAATAGTCCTTATCATATTTGTAATTCATTGTAGGGACTGTAGGTCAGTAGAAGATTCGAGCAAGGCAAAAGGTTTCTGAACGTTGGAGATGGAAGACCAATTTTAGTTCTAGCTTTAGAAATCCTGAAATTTATATTTGAGTCCCATATTATTGTTCTTAGTGCACTACTATAAAAATGGCCTATGGCAGCGCTTACTATGGCAACGATTTCGAAAACCGCTGCCATAGCACTTATGGTAGCGGTTTTCGTTAACCGCTGCTATAGGTCGGACCTATAGCAGCGATTTTTGTAACCGCTGCTATAGGTCTGACATATAGCAGCGGTTAACAAAATCCGCTGTCGTAGGTCAGACTTATAGTAGCAGATATAAAAAATTACTACCATAGGTTGATCTATAGCAGCGGTTCATTGTAACCGTTGCCATAAGTCGGATCTATAGCAACGGTTAGTAGGAACCACTGCTATAATCTGATTTATGGCAGTGGTTAATTATAACCGCTGCAATATATATATATTTTTAAATAATATATAATTTTAAAATTTAATATCTATCTTTATTATTCATTATTTAAATAATTATCATTAGAGTATCATCGCAAAAGGTTGCCTCGATCTGATGACCCTAGCTTCATCGATCAGAAAAATTTGATTTTGATGATTACGAACGATGATGCAATGATCTGATAGATAGAGACCTTCGATGGATCCAAAATCTTGCAACAATGATCTCGATGATGTTTATAGCATACTATCAGAGTTTTACTTCAATCGAATATCATTATCTTGGTCAATTTAGTATAGGTTAGTTTCGACCGTTAAATGATAAATGATTGATCAAAGGACCAAACAGTGTCCGATTATAGATAATTTTTTTTATAAATGATCTTGGCTACTACTTTAATTATTTTTTATGGTGGTAATTATAAAATTTAACTCATGAGATGAAAAACAATCTAAAACTATACATCTTCTAATAATCATTTTAAAACTTTACTGGTTGTTATGCTCGTGCTTTTGCAATATCTACTTAACATGAACAGTTTATACAAAAATAATTTAAATTTTATTATCATCATCATACAAAATATTTAAAATTATAATAAAGATTATTTAACTAAAAAATTATCTCATAATCGAATGCTATATAACCCTTTGATCGTTTGTTTTTAATTTAACGATCGAAATTATTCTGTACTAAATTGACCATGATAACGATATTTGATTGAAGTAAAACTTTGATAGTTTGCTACAAACATCATCGAGATCATTATTGTAGGTTTTTAGATCCATCAAAGATCTGCATCTATCAGATCATCGCATCATCGTTCATGATTGTCGAAATCAAATTTTTTTGATCGATGAAGCTAGGGCCATCGAATTGAGGCGATCTTTTGCGATGATACTTTAATGATAATTACTTAGATAATGAATGATAAAGATGGATATTAAATTTTAAAATTATATAATATTTAAAAAAAAATGAGAAAAAAATTATTTTCCATCGATGGCAGCGATTATGAAAAACCGCTGCTATAGATCTATAGCAGTGGTTATAAAACCGCTACCATAGATCTATGACAGCAATTTTGGATAACCGCTATCGTAAATCTATAATAGTGGTTCGATAACCACTGCCATTGGTTAGATTAAAAATTCTCAATTTTTTTCTTTTCTTCCATGCGTGCTCAATCTCTCTCGCTCTCTCTCCCCCTCTTCTTCATCGTCGGTGAGGCTCCTCCCCTCTGACCGACGTCGCCCCTCCTCCCTGGTCGATGTTGCCCCTCCTCCCCCCCGGTCAGTGTCGCCCCTCCCCGGTGCCGCCCCTCCTTCCCCCTCCCTCTTCGAACCCCCATCCTCGGTCGCCCCTCCCTGCCACCCGCCACCCCAACCAAGTCCTCCCACCCCTCCATCCGACCCTCCCTCGCACCCCGCCCCCGTGAAACCCCCCTCCGACGAACCTCCCTCCACCCTCCTGCCTTCCATGACCCCCTCTCCTTATCTACCCTCCTTGGTCCCAGCGAACCCCCCTCGAGAACCCATCTATCCCTTCGCCCGAAAATCCACCCCCCATTTGACCCTCGTTGAGCGAAGCTCCTTCGACCTCCTCATCACTGTGCCCCCCCCTGCCCCATCCCCGCCCTTGCTCTCTCTCTTTTTCCTCTTTTTCTCTCTTCTCTATCTCACTATCTTGCTTTTATTTCGTAGGTTACCTCTAGTGTCATCGTCCTCCTCTAGCATCGTCGTCGGCGACCCTCGGAAGCTTTCGGTGCGACCTGCTCTCTCTATAGCCATAGGTATAATTTTTTTTAATTTTATAGTATTATTTATTAATCATGTATATTTATAATAATTTATAAAATATTTATAATAAATATTATAAATATTTATTATAAATATTATAATTATCTGCATGCCATAGTTTTTGGGCCGTGCCATGGCGGTAGCCTTGGGTGTGCCATGTCGGCGGCTGTGGACTAGATCTATCAATGGATTGGGTTTGGAATCGAAATCTGGATATTCAGATTCAGGATCCCAATTTTAATTACTGGTACCGTAAATCCAAATTCCGAATATCCGATGGGTCTGTACTTGAGAGAGGAAGGGAGGGATCCGGCCTCACCGCCATCATTGGGAGGGAGGGGGTCCGGCCTCGCCGATGAGGGAGATCGAGAGAGGGAGAGTGGGAGATCGAGAGAGCGAGAGAGGGAGGGAGGGGGTCCGACCTCGCCGGCATCACTGGGAGGGATGGGGTTCGGCCTTGCCGGTGAGGGAGATCGATAGAGTGAGAGAGGGAGGGATGGGGTCTGACCTCATCGACGAGAGAGATCGAGAGATGGAAAAGCTGGGAGGGAGGGGTTCGGCCTCGCCACCGTGGCCGATGAGAGAGATTGAGAGAGGGAGAGAGGGAGTGATTGAGGGAAAGGCACACAACTGAGCTAGCATAGATACGTAGCCAAGCCAGCTCGGACCGTGATCAAGCCGATTGGGGAAGGACCCTAGCCGGATGTCTAAGGCATGGAGTCGACTATCTAAGGCACAGAGCTGGCTCGACTTTCGAGCGAATAGAATTTAAGATGTCACGATGTTATATTGATTAATGTTTATTAACATTGTAGGTCATGATGGCACCGAAATGCCATCTAGCTTTTATCCCTACCTCTCGACGGGTTACGCGCAGTTCAGCATCCGAGGAGTAGTCAGAGCCATACTCCATCCACTTCGGCATCGAGCTACTCAGGAACCTTCCACCATCCAGATATCTACTCCACCGAACGGTATCTACTCCACCGACGGCATCTACTCCACTGGTAGCTGAGCCTCTACCGTCGTCCATATCTAAGATACATGCTACTACGCAGGCATCTAAGTGTATTCATTTTTATTATATTAGCACAACTTTATTTTTTATATAGTATTTGTACACTTATATATTTGCATAACGTATTTGCATTGCAGGTGCGTTATCTAGTCGGATATTTCACGATCCCACACGTATGGCACATGTGTGGAATTGTCAGCATCAGGTGATGGTGCAGTATGATGCAGAGGGGATGCTGGTAGGGAAGATCGTGTGAAAGATGAATTCCTTTTTTGGAGTGCTTGTGAAGCAATCGGACATCATTCCCATAGAGCCCAGAGACTGGTGTTTGATGGATGCTGCTGTCAGAGACTGGGTATAGGAGGAGATCTAGGTAAGTACGTGCATCTTAGTTGTATTTATGTATTTTATATGTTTACACTATATATGTTTGATTAGAATAATTTTGTAACTACTTTTTGATAAATTTATGCAGAGAAGGTATGACTTTCCAGATCATGAGAGGGCTCGAGATACCCGACTAAAGAAGATCAAAAAGTTGTACCGGGATTACAAGGTCAAGCTCTATAGAGGATGGCTCGAGCACCGACGAGACACTCTGGAGGAGCTTGTTCCCTGGATATAGGGCTGTCCTCTGAGTCTATGGGAGAGGATGGCTAGACACTAGAGGAGCTAGGAGTTTGAGGTAAAATTTCTAACTTTTAAATTTTTCAATATGCTTAAAATTTTATTTAAATATTTTTTAAATATTTATTATTTATTTGAATACTTGTTAGACTATCTTCCATTAGAATTGGGAGAACCGTGTAGCCCAGGAGTATACGCACACTCTATGTTAGATATATGTGCCCTAGAAGCCAGAATTGGCTGATACTTGTAATACACTTCTAGGGACAAAATTATAGTTTTAACTATAATCAATAAAATGAATTATTTTCTATCACATATGTGTATTTAGTGTCTGTGATACATCCTTTGAGTTAATGGTAATGATAATTCATATTTTCAAGAGTTGAAAATTTAAGACATGAATAATCATTATTAACTCATAAAATGCTCCCGACCATAGGATCATCACGAGGATGGTGATTGATCTGAAAGGTTGGTGTACAATCGCTTCTCTTTAGTAGATGAGTCTTGAGTCTATGGTGTGGAGACACCAGAGCGAGAGTACAGGTACTCGTTAGAGAATGAGGGCACTGAGCGTGACCACCTCGAGTAGTCATTAGGAAGTCTACCTTCTCATCAATGACTGACTCGATGCTGCAGTGGTGTGTCTGGTTCTTTGATCTGAGGTGCATCGGTAGTTCACCTTGAGGGTGTTATAGTTTGACTACACCATAACTCGGTCTCCTAGCCATATGGAATTCTGAGGTGTATGTTGGCTATAGCATGTTCATTGTAGGAACTGGATTGCATCAAGATGGAATCTATCTACCTCGGTGGTAGAGGAGCAGCCCTATGATGATCATGAGAATCAAGTCCAGAAGCCCATGGCCATGGCAGAGTGAAATAATAGAAAGAGTTTCTATTTAGGTTTTCACATCGGACTTGAATCGAATGATTACATCATATGACAGAGAACTAGGGTTTGACGAGTTCACCTTAACCCTAATCTGATCGGGGCTCAAGATAGAAGAACTTAATCACACAGGTAGCTGCACCAAGAGGTTCGCATTCAGCTCTGATGGGTTGCCACCATATACTGCTAGGTGTCACTGGTGGATTTTGGGAGCAATTAGAATGATTTAGATGATCGATCATTCTAGCTGTTCGAATCAGAAGAGTTCTGATCCATCGAAAGGAGTTTCGATGATGTCGATGATAGAGATCATGACATATCCCATTACCATACAGAACTGAACCTAACTGGGTCACACAAATAAGGGTTTGAATCTGGTGATCATCAATTGAACTAATCCAGTTCAATTGATCTGAATGAGATTCAATTAGGTTCAAGAAAATCATGCTAGCACTCGATTGAACCTAACGTTCTTCTTTTACTATCATAAATAGTTGTCCTGACTGAGCCAAAGGAGTTTGTGCTCAATCAGAGGCCTTCACCTGGTCTGACTGGAGCCTATCCAGGTCAGAAAAGGATTGTCTTATTTTGTAAGATAATACCTACCATTTTTGGTCACCTGCCATTTCTCGTCCTTTGACTTTGGTCAAAAGTTGACCTTTGACTGGTCAAATGTTGACCATTGACACTTTGACTTCTATCCATGTGTCATGCACCTATTGGAGAGCTGGTGGGGGCTTGTCCCCCTACCAGAACCTGGCAAGGAGGAGGGCGCACGCCACCCTTGGCGTGTGCCCAAGCTGGAGGCGCCCAGGAGTCCCTGTTGGATAGGGACTCCATCTCCTTTTTGGATTCCGATTAGACTTCTCCTAAGAACCAAGTTTGACTGGTCTTAGGCACCATCTAAGGAGGAATCCAAGGGACTCTATTCCCACCAATCAGATTTAGATCTGATTTCATAAAGGGTTGTGATTGGTTGGGAAGAAGAGGAGTTGGATCACGCATAGTCTATAAATAAGACCCTGCGCCCAACTCAAGGAGTATCTGAAATAGAATTGAAAATTCCAATGCCCCAAGGCTGCCTTCTCTCCTCCTCCATGCCAAACCCATCTTCTCCCTCTCCTCTCCATGCCCAAAGTAGTTTGGGATCCAAGTTGGTGCAATCCAGATGAGAGAAAGGCGACAAAAGCTAGAAGGCTGCGCTGCTGCAAAGGACAACTGCTGATCTTCGAAAGGTATTTTTGAAGATCCTCCAAATCAGATCCAGATCTAATTTTTGGAGATGTGATAGAGAAGAAGAGGATCTCCAGATCCAGCTCGAGTGGATATCGGTAGAGGCCAGGCACTTGCGTGGCTAGATCCAGAACCTTCCGCTGCTTACAGGATCATCAACGGGTAATAGGATTACCCTACGTCAAGGTAAATTAAATTTGATTTAATTTATCTAATTTTATTTTTAATTATTAAAATAATAAAATTAGATCTAAAAATATTTTAGATCTGAATCTAGGATCAAAGAAAATTTTTTTTTGAAATATATCTCTTGATCTGATCAGATCTGAACGAACCTGGTCCGGAAAAATCAGGATTTTTCCTTCAACTGGTATCAGAGCCAAGGTTCTAAAAGTATTTAGATCTAATTTTAAATTTATTTTAATTAAAAAATAAGTGAATTTTAGATGTCACATGAGATGTGATCAGATCTGAAAATCAGAAAAAATTAAAATTAAATGATTTGGATCTAAGATTAGAAAATATGCATGACTAGTTCTAAAATAGAATAGTTCTATAGAATAGTCTTGCATGTTTTTAATTTAATTTGATTAAATCATATTTTAGATCTATTTATTTACTATTTTTTGATATTATAATTATTATAATAACATCTAAAAAATAGTAAATAAAAATTATTTAATTTTAAACATCATATGAGATATGATTGATGCATGTCTAGACTAGTTGTAGAATAGTTCTACATAGTTATCTAGATTAGAATTTATTTTGATTAGATCAATTTAAATCTAATTTTTTAGATTATTATGAGATAATTTAGATCTAAAAATATGCATGATTCGATACATGAGATGTATGCAAAATATGCCATGATTAGATCTAATTTGTATATGAGATATATGATATAGATCTAAAACTATTTTGTAGTATTGCATGCTCCTGATTAAGGCGTTCCTCTTGGCCGTCCGGTCATAAGAATGAAGAAGGGTTTAAAGGCCCTCTCCTCCCATCCGATGGGGTGTTCTTATGATGTGTAGGGGTGCTGCGCGTTCGTCCTTAATCAGAAATCCAAAACTTACTTTCTGCAAAACCCTAGATCCTGAAACCCTAGGATTTATTGTGCATATTTTATTTATGAACCCTACTTAATTAAAAATTAAGATTATGAAATATTAATTAGGTCTAAAATTGAGAATTTTAGATCTAAGACATATTCATAATACTGGGTTCGGGCTTGGGTAGCTCAATTAGGTCTAAGCGGTTGATCAAACCGAATCAAGAGTTGGTTAGATGGGATCAACAATGCTTAAATTGACCAGCCTAATAGGATTAAGTCTGGGTCAAGATCGAGTCACGATCAAGCAAGACCTAATTAGGCTCAGAGGTTAGAGTCTGGATTGTAGGCTAACCCAATTGGTTCTGACTCAACAATTTGGTGTCTAAGGTAAGTTTGGCACATACGACCGACTGGTTTTTAATTGGAAGCTACTCGACCTGAATGCATTCTTGTACGAGTTAATGGCATATTCCTTCCACCGATCTCACTTACCTGGCCATATCTGTTGACACAGTTCTGATCTGAGGTGGTCAATAATCCGAGCTAACCCATGCCACTAGGTTAGTCATAATTGTTATGACTATGACAAGTCTAGTTTAATGAGACCTGAATCAATTCTCCCTAAGAGAAGATTAAGTTTGAGGTCTTCCACCATTGTAGATGTGCGGGCCCTTTTCGGGGTTGATTATTCTCGATTGGATATAGTGACTCAGTTGCACCGGGAAGATGCAACCCTGTCTATTAGGCATTGGATGCTATGAATTAGAGGATGAGTTGAGCTCAATATTCTAGATACAGTGAGAAACTCAATTAGGAATCTAGTCTGTGCAAATGGTGGGTTTGACTTAACTAAGAAGTAGATCAATATTCCGGATATGGTAAGATTCATGAATTAGAGATCAAGTTTGGGTGCACCATGATTAGAGAATCATTGAACAAAAGTTGTTCACTCATTGGCTAACCCATCACCAATAACTATAAGGTAAGGTGATGAGTTAGTTGGTGAGACCGCACCACCCACTAAAAATCATTAATCATGGAGATTTTTGCATCTCTATAGAGAGAGTGTAGAGATCCGAGAAAATAGTGGAAGCTAATTTATTTAAAAATAAAATTTCTAAACAAATTGGTCAAGTCATAATTATAGTATCTAACTAGAATCTTTGACTCTCTATAGAATAATGTCGCCTCCAACCCATTGGCACGTATCCTGGACACACATAGACTGGCCGAACCTAATTATAAAGATTGGCTCAGGAACTACAAAATCATTTTGGATTCCAAGAAGTTAATCCATGTATTGGATTAGGATCCTCCCACCTTACCAGTCCATCCATCCACTGAACAGAAAGCGTTTTTGAAAAAATGGATAGACGAAGATAATAAGGTCAGATATTACATGTTGGGCTCGATGTCTGATAAGCTCCAGTACCAATATGAAGATATCGAGACTACTCATCAAATATTGGCTCACCTACAGGAGATGTTTGGTGAATAGAGTCGTGCAGCCAAGTATCAAGTCACGAAATGACTTTTTAAGGCTAAGATGCATAATGGACAGTCAGTCCAAGATCACTGTCTGATGATGATCAAGGACTTGAAAGAGCTTGAGAAGCTCGGTGCGAAGTTAGACTTGGATCTGCAGAATGATATTATTCTGCAATCCTTGACTGATGCATATGGACAATTCATCATGAATTACCACATGCATAAACGTCAAAATTCCTTGGCCAAATTAATGAATATGCTGGTCACCGCTGAGCTTTCTATGAAAGATTCTAACGGCTCAGTTCTTGCTATGAAATGGATTTCTTCTAAAAAAAAATCTTCTGAAAAAAAAAAGAAGTCTACAAAAAAGCAAAAGATGGAAGGAGGAAAGAAGAAGAAGGCAGAGCCGAAGATGAAAGTCACTGCCAAAGGAAAGTGTTTCCATTGCAATAGTGATGGCCATTGGAAGCGGAACTGCCCTACTTACCTGGCCATCCTGAAGAGCAAGAAGGAAGATCCTTCTGGAGGTATGCTCGTTATTGAGTCTAATCTTACGATTTTTTCTGCATCTAGTTGGATGCTTGACTCTGGTTCTAGTGCTCATCTGTGCACTTCCATGCAGGGTCTTGAGGATAGCAGAAGGCTGAGAGATGAAGACGTGATCCTACGAGTTGGTAATGGAGCAAGAGTTGCTGCAGGGGTGGTGAGAACATACCCTCTTTGATTACCATCTGGTTTAGACTTAGTTTTGAAAGACTGTTATGATGTGCCTGCAGCTAGCAGGAATTTGATTTCTGTTTCATGCTTAGCACTAGAAGGCTATGTGATTACCTTCTTTAAGGACCATTGTAATATTCTTTATGAAAGAAATAAATTGCAAATAGTTTTCTTATTAACGATCTTTATCAGCTATATATTGATGTATCTGTTCTAACTATCGAGCAAAACATGAATGCCAAATGACCTAGGGATAGTCCAAATGATAGATATCTATGGCACCTGAGATTAGGTCATATAGCAGAAGATAGGATCAACAAATTAGAAAAAAATGGGCTATTGAGTCCGTTGACTTTCGAGTCATATCCAACTTGTGAATCTTGTCTTCAAGGCAAAATGACTAAACTCCCTTTTGTAGAACATGGAGAAAGGGCTATAGATCTCCTTGCCCTAGTACATACTGATGTGTGGCGGTCGGCAATTTTGTCTACTTCATTATTTTTATCGATGATCTATCCAGGTATGGGTATGTGTATCTTATGAGACACAAGTCTAAAGCTTTTGAAAAGTTTAAAGAATTCAGACATGAAGTAGAAAAATAAATTGAAAAATCCATTAAGGTTCTTCGATCAGATCAAGGAGGTGAATACCTTAGTC
>QRFJ01001469.1:0-32516 GCA_006176705.1 Cocos nucifera | reverse complement strand
AGGCTGCGCTGCTGCAAAGGACAACCACTAATCTTCGAAAGGTATTTTGAAGATCCTCCAAATCAGATTCAGATCCAATTTTTGGAGATATGATAGAGAAAAAGTGGATCTCCAGATCCTACCCAATTGAATACCGATAGAGGCCAGGCACTTGCGTGGCTAGATCCAGAACCTTCCGCTGCTTATAGGATCATCAACGGATAATAGAATTATCCTATGGTAAATTTAATTTAATTTAATTTATTTTAATTTTATTTTAATTATTAAAATAATAAATATCAGATCTGAGACATCTCAGATCTAATCTAGATCAAAAAAAAAAAAATTGAAATATATCTCTTGATCCGATCAGATCTGAACGAATCTGATCCAAAAAATCAGAATTTTTCTTCACTCTAGGCCGCGAGTCTATGGCCAATCATGTGCATAGAGAGGTAATTAATTCTAAATCTTACTAAATAAATTAAATTTATATTTTTTATCATCTTTTTGATAAATTTATTTTTTATTATAGCTGATGAGAGATGGAGTGATGCCCAGTCGTAGCGAGATCTTCCGATCTAGCCGCACGAACAGGACGGGCAGATCGATGAATGTTGTGATTGAGCATATTTTTATAAGTATTAAATATATTAGTATATATGATTAATATTATAGTATTCTTTTATAAAATTTTATTTTAATTTATAATTATAGGATCAGTTAGATGTGCTCACGAGCGAGGGCTTGGATACCTCTGGGTCCCATGACCATCTATCTTAGGTCTTAGGGCCTGAGCACTCTGGGAGGATTTGATGCAGGCTCAGACACACGTCGATGACCTACTGATTTAAGGCAAGCATCTTTTCACAGACTTTCAGTGTCGTCAGTCGGAAGGAGCTTGAGGAGGTGTTGGCACGGGCAGATCATGCTGCGATGCAGGTAGATCGGACTGAGGAGCGTGCATCTTATCTGAAGGATATCATGAGAGACATGATGTCGATGCTCAGTATGCATTTTGGAGTCATGGACTTCGAGGATATATTGGCCCGTATTCCAGCTCTAGCTCTAGCTCCATCTCCAGCTCTAGCTCTGGCTTTAGCTTTGGCTCTTGATCCAGCTCCAACTCCAGCTTTGGCTCCCGGTGACGACGACGACGATGATGTAGATTTAGGAGACTTTTGATGTATTTTATTTTTTTTTAAAAATATTATAATAAATTTTATTCAATAATAAAATCTTAGTATTTCAGAATAATTTTTATATTTATTATATTTTTTTGTGTTATATATCTATATTTATCAGGTAAAATATATAAAAAATAAAAATTTTATTTTTTTTAATTATTCAAGATCTACGGTAATGGTTTTATAGCAGCTGCCATATCTATGCCAACTGCTGCCATAGATCCGATGCCAATCGCTATACTAAATCTATGGTAGCGGTTAAGAAATCACTACTATAGATTACCTATAGCAGTGGTTATGTAACCACTGCTATATCCTATGATAGTGGTTACAAAACCACTGCGATAGATCAATCTATTGCAGCAATTTATAAACTATTACAATAGACCATTTATGGTAGCGGTTCTAACAATCACTGCAATAATCACTATCATAGAGCTACAACGACGGTCGCAGTAGCAGCGGCTAGAAAACCACTACCATAGCTTATGACAGCAATTTTTTGGGCTATGACAGTGGTTACAAACCATTGCTGTAGCCCTTTTTTGTAGTAGTGGTGATTATCATTTCTATCCCAATTTTTTTTTAAATATCATTTCTGTAGATCTTCTAGCCAAAAATAATTATGAAATTTTAATAAAGAAATAAGTTTGTAATATCATTATGAATGGTATTACTATTTTCTATGGATATTTGAATAATAGTGTGTATATGCTATCACAACCTATTAACATAGTCTATTTAACTGGCAAGCACACTAGATTAGATAGTGTATCAGATATCTAGTTATGGCACTGTTGGCTAGGTCATATAAACAAGAATAGGATAAACAGGTTGACTTAAGAGAGAATCCTTGAAGTCAGTGATTGTGAATCATTTTCAACCTATGAGTCATATCTTCTTGGTAAGATGACTAAGTCATCTTTTACTAAAAAAGATGAGAGAGCTATTGATCTCTTAGATCTAGTACATACTGATGTATGTGGACCAATGAGCACAAGTGTCAGAGATGGATATTTTTGCTTCATCACTTTCACAGATGATCTATCCAGATATGAATATATCTATCTGATGAAATACAAGTCAGATTCATTTAAAATGTTCAAATGATTTCGAAGTAGAAAAACAAACTGGAAAGAGTATTAAAACTCTTCAGTCTGACTGAGGAAAATACTTTTTTGATGAGTTTCTCACATATCTAAGAGAGAATGAGATTCTCTCCCAATGAACTCCTCCAAAAATACCACAGCATAATGGTATATCTGAAAGAAGAAATCGAACTCTGTTAGACATGGTCCGATCCATGATGAGTTTTGTCAGCTTCTCAATATCCTTCTGATGATATGCACTTGACTTGACTTATTATCTATTAAATAGAGTTTCAAGTAAGTCTGTAGTTAAGACTCCATATGAGATATGGATAGGACGTAAGTCAGCACTTTCATACTTTAGGATTTGGGGGTGTCCAACTTATGTCAAATGATTAGTTACAGATAAATTTGGACCTAGGTTTGATAAGTGCACATTCATAGGGTATCCAAAAGAGACCAAAGGATACTATTTCTACCATGCTGATGAACAAAAAATGTTCATCAGTCTTAAGGCAATCTTTTTAGAAAAGAAGTTTCTTCGTAAAGGAACTGTTGCCTCTAAGATTAAACTTGATAAAATTCAACAAGTAGAAAAATCGACATCTATAGCTAAACCTGAGTTAGATTTGATTAGATGAGATCTAGAGCCTAGTGTCCTGCACCATTAAGGTGATTCGATAGAGATCACATCATCCAGATAGATACTATGATTTCTTGGTTCAAAACGATAATCCTATCAAACTTGATGAGAACAATAAGAATCCGATCACCTATATCGATGCTATGCAGAGATCTAATTCTGAGAAATGGCTTGAGATCATAAAATTCGAAATGGAGTCCATGAAGGTCAATGATGTGTGAGCATTGGTTAATCTATCTGAAGGGGTTAAATCCATAGGGTGTAAGTGGGTCTTCAAAAAAAAAAATGGGCACAGATGAAAAGATGGAGATCTATAAAGCCCATTTGGTTGTCAAAGGGTATCGTCAATATTATGATTTTAACTATGATGAGATATTCTCTCATGTGATAATGCTCAAATCCATTCGGATAATGCTTGCGATAGCTGTCCATTGAGACTATGAAGTCTGGCAGATGGATATGAAGACAGCTTTCCTAAATGGAGAACCGACCGAAGAGGTGTATATGATACAATATGAGGGGTTCACATCCATAGATGAGTTCAAGGTGTGCAAGCTTCAGAGATCCATTTATAAATTGAAGCAAGCATCTTAAAGTTGGAACATGCATTTTGATAGGATGATTAAAATGTATGGCTCATTAAGAATGGAGAAGAGCCCTGCATTTACAAGTGGGCAAATGGTCCAGTAGTTGTATTTCTTATTTCTTACGTGGATGACATTCTCTTAATCGAGAATGACATCCCCGCACTATAGAGAATAAAAGTCTGATTGTCATCACAGTTCTCCATGAAGGACTTGGGTGAAGCATCCTACATCTTAGGGATGAAGATCTATAGCAATAGATCTAAGAGGATGCTTGGGTTATTCTAGTCCACATATATAGATACTGTGCTAAAGAGGTTCAGCATGGAGAATTTCAAAAAGAGCTATCTTCCGATAGGCCATTAAATTTCTATCTCCAAGAAGGATTGTTTTACAACTCCTGAGGAAAGCGAGCATATGAGTAGAGTCCCATATGCCTCAATAATAGGATCTATCATGTATGCCATGACATATACAAGATTAGATGTAGTATACTCACTAGCAGTAGTGAGTAGATACCAATCTGATCCTGAAGAAAATCATTGAAAAGTGGTTAAAACCATCCTAAGGTATTTGAGAAGTACTAAGGACCAATGGTTGGTTTATGATGAGTCAGATCTAAAATTTATAGGATTTATAGACTCCAGCTTTCAATCTGACCATGATGACAGCAGAAGCATGTCAAAATATATCTTTACTCTAAATGGTGGAGTCATCTACTAAAAAAATTTCAAGTAGCATACTATAACAGACTCTATTTGCGAAGTAGAGTACATCATAGCATCAGATGTCGTGAAGAAAGCTGTGTGGCTGAGGAAGCTCATCACCAAGCTTGGAGTAGCACCCTTCCTTGATGGTCCGATTTTGCTCTACTACGACAGCACTGGTGCCATTGCTCAGACGAAGGAACCAAAGGCACACTAGTGGATGAAACATATTCTGCACCACTTTTACTTGATTTGGAAGATCATGGATCGAGGTGACGTTGACCTTCAGAAGATCGATGAAAAGGGGAATCTGACCGACCCCTTCACCAAAGCACTAGTGATAAAGGAGTTTGACAACTATAGGTTGAAGATGGATATTAAATACTATGTCGAGTGGCTTTAGGATAAGTGGGAGTTGTTAAAAAATATATCCCAAAGCCAATCGTCAGTTTGTTGATGGTTGTGCTGTATTATATCTATAATTAATTTATTAATAAATAAAATATATTTTTGATATTTTTTATCGTAAAGTATTCATCTTTTAATGAACTCCATTATTGTGATAAAGTCCTTAGGACTATTTAGCTTTGATAAAGAGCGGATTTATCGATTAGTTCTTAAAATTGTTCACGATCAAATGATAAGCTATTAATTAGGACGATAGCATCTATCGAGTATAGATCGTGGTATGCCATATAGGTTGATTATCCTCTTAACCAAGGAGTGTGGAGATACTGGTATGGCATACAGGTGAGATGTAAGGATACATCATCATTGAACATGACCAACTTCAAAGCATTCTACTATCGAGAATGTCTCTGATGGGATATAGGTATAAGTATCTCTTAGACGTGAGATCACCTCAGTGACTTACAAGCAACTCACTATGATTTGGTACTGGACTAATTAAATTTTTAATTCAGTAATAGAAGGCTTATAGGCATAGTCAAGTACTTGCAAAGTTGGTGTGTGATCAAGATGGAATTGACCACTCCAAGAGTTGGAGAAGAATGCATCACTGTATTTCAATATAACAAAATCTTGGTCAGGATAATCCATGAGATGGATTTAGTATTTTGAAATACAATATGGATAGCCTAATCAGAGTTAACAGTTGAACTCTGAGGTATCCTATTAGCATTTTGATCAAGAGGATGAATTATATGAAAACTATATCCACATGGGTTCTAAGGATGTTGTTCTACATATTCGATATATTCGATCATCGGATGCCATTGCTAGATGGTTACTTTGATTGATACAGAAATTTATTTTTATACTATCGACTTAGATTTGGACCTATGAGATCACACATATTAGAGCTTACGATCTAATTGGATGGTTGATTAATGATTAAGAATCGTTCTAGGATTAAACGATCAATACGATTGATGTTTAACCTAGTATAAGTATTGCAGAAGGATCGATTATTAATTAGATTACTAATTAATTTAATTTGATTAAGCCATAGGACTAAGATTAAGTTTAATTAAATATAATTTAATTAGATTTGGTTTGGGTTTGATTGGATCAAGTCCAATTGATTCATTGGATAAGCCAAGTGCAAGAAAAAACTAGTCCTAGTTCAACTAAGACTTAGGTCAACCCAATTTCCTAATTTGATTAGAAAATTAAATCAAAATTAAATCTAATTTAATTAAATTCTTAATTGGGTTAGGGCCTAATTTAATTTAGTTCAATTGATTTTGGTTTAATTTGGTTTAAGAAATAATTTTGACCAAGTCATAGATGGAATCCTAGTAAGACTAGGATTCTACCTTGTGCCACCTTAGTCCCCCATGCCTCACGCCCTCTTTCTCTTCTATTTTGTGTGACAAAAACCTCTCTCCTAGGCCTTCTCATGTACGGCCTCCTCTCATCTCTTTCTCATATGAAAATTAGGTAGTGGACCTAGTCAAACAGGGAATTGGTTTTTATTTCAAAATCTATGAGATGGAGTTTTAGGAAACAAAACCATCCTTTCCTTTGTGCCACCCAATCCCTAATTTTTCTCCTATTTTCTTTGGTGGGAAAGAAGGATTTTGTGTGCCTCTAGCTGCTGGTCCATGCCAATAATATTGGAGAGGGTGCCCAAGAATTGGGCGCCCCTTGGCTTGCCCAAATTGGACATTCCTTGTCTAGGTATTTGACCTAGATAAGGACTCCTCTATTCCTTTATATTTAGGATAAATTTTGGCTAATTTTTATATATGTTCTAGACCATTGAGAGGGATTTTGGTGTGTGAAAACTAGGGAGAAAGAGTTCTTGGGCGTTGGGATTTTATAGACACAAAACTAGGTGTCTAGGTGAGAGCAAAGAGAAGAAGAAGAGGGTCTTCTTCTAGAGTTGTTGTGTTCGTCTCTTCCCTTCCTCCTTTGAGATTTTGAGAGTCTCATTTTTGAAATCTCCTCTCCTCCTTCTCATCTTTGGAAGTGTTCAAATCTAGAGGAAGAAGGCATCAAATTGACCATCAAAGAAGGATCAGCACAGTATTAGTATACTATGCTGATTTCCTGCGTAGGACTTTTGATCGTGGTTCGTGGGCTCGTATGGATGACACCTAGAGGTCGGACACATGTGTGGCTTGCAACATCATCCTCAAGCTTGGATCGTCATGTTGGAACATCTAACTTACACAGGTAATAGATTTGATCTATTGATACATACCTGCATTAGATATAGTGTAGATGAATGTTGATGTGATCAACATGTTCTTCTTTCCTTATATTTTTAATTTTTGATTCAACACCATATAATAATCACTTAATAGGATCTTAGATCTAGGGATTCTCTACTTTTATAAAATAAATTTTGATTTATTTTAGTCTTCTGCTATCTGATCTTGAAAAAGTTTTAAGATCTAATCCTGAAACCCTAGATCTGGTTCCTTCAAGATTAAGTAAATTCTTATTAGATAATAAATTTACTAGAAAAAATATAGATAAAATCTTATTCTTAAAAAAAAAAGATGACAATTTATTAGTTGTAGAAATATATGTGGATGATATCATTTTTTGTACCACTAATGAATCCCTTTATCAAGAATTTGTCAAGCTAATGCAGGATGAGTTCGAGATGAGCATGATGGAAGAATTAAACTTCTTTCTCGGACTCCAGATTAAGCAAAATGAAGAAGGAATCTTCATTAACTAAATAAAGTACATAAGAGAGATACTTAGAAAGTTTGGAATGGAGAACTCGAGACCAATTAGCACACCAATGAGTACATCTTGCAAACTTGACAAAGATAAAAAAGATAAGAAAATAGATATTAAATTATATAGTGGTATGATAGGCTCACTTCTTTATCCTACTGTAAGTAGACCAGATATAGTATTTAGTATTTATATGTATGCTAGGTATCAATCAGATCTTAGAGGATCACATTTGCTTGTTGTTAAAAGAATCCTTAGATACTTATCTAGGATACTTAACGTAGGATTATGGTATGATAGATCATCTCAATTTGAATTAATTGGATACTCTAATGCTGATTTTACTGATTATAAACTTGATAGAAAAAGCACTAGTGGCACATATCAATTCATAGGAGTTAATTTAATTTCATAGTTCAGTAAGAAATAAAACTTAGTAGCACTATCTATGGTCGAGATCGAATATATTACTGTCAGAAGTTGTTGTGCCCAAATTCTTTGGATCAAATAACAACTAGAAGACTTTGATTTCAAACTTAACAAAATACCCATAAGATGTGACAATACAAGTGTAATTAATTTAACCAAAATTTAATTCAACATTCAAGATCTAAATACATTGAAATAAGGCATCATTTCATAAGACATCATGTTCAAAATAATGATGTGACACTTGAATTTGTCTGTACTAATAAATAATTAGTTGATATATTCATAAAACCATTTAATAAAGAAAGATTCAACATCATAAGAAGAGAACTAGGACTTTGCTATCAACAAGAGTAAATCTTATTTGCATAATTCAAAATAAGTCAAATTAAGTTCAAAGAATTAATTTTGATTACATAATCAATGACCAATTTTAAAAAAAATATCTGGACATTGTTAGAATATTAAATTTTCTCTAAAACTTTAAAAATTTTAGAACTTGTGCTCGAGTTGACTCAAGCAACCTAGTTGAAATTCATGAGTCGACTTGAGGGTTAGGGGCCACAGGCGTTAAAATGGATCCGTGACTGTTCGTGATGCCCTAAAAACTTTCCAAAACCCCGAGTAGAAGCCCTCTCATCCTCCTAAACTCAATCCAACAGTGTCTGCTTATCTCCTTACCATCTACTCCCTTAGATCCATAAAGTTAGGGATCAAATTTGAATCAAATGGTTAGTGAAAGGCGAGGAGTGTGAAAGATTTGTAACACCTATGGAGTCGAAGAATGGGAGAGGAGAAGGAAAGTACAAATAGAACGGATGACATCCTAACCAATTGAGGTTTCTAAATCCTCCAAGAAATTGATTTAGGAAGAACTTTAACAAGATCAAGGTATATCGAGTTCACCCCCTCCACCGCCTTCACCTATTGGTAGGATGGCCACTAGAGCTATTGTAATGAGAAGGAGAATTGATTTCGAGTGCTTTGAGAGCAATAATTTTTTAATTGGGACTTGGATCGATAGGATGGGGTGGAGAAATATTTATACAATGAATATCCCAATGTACCCTAAGCTAGTTAGGGAGTTTTATGAAAACCTAAAGAGGGGATCTTCTGAAATTATAACTATAGTCAAAGGTATACAAATTGAAGTGACAGAGGAGGGTTTGGCACACATCTTTAGCATTACTAGAGAAGGATACATTCTATATAAGTTAACTGACAAGAAGAAAGTGCGAGGCTTATTGTCGGTAGAGGTGACATCGTAGGGGATGTCTTAGCACCCACCTTATCTATGGAGATGAGAGTTTTACATCACATCATTGGTGGGATTTTCATTCCTAAATTAAGAAGGCATCACTTTGTGTCTGAAAGAGAGCTATGTATGATGTATCTAATGGTTCAAAAAACTTAGATAAATTTGTTAGAGATTATGATGCATCAGATATGAGAGACAGCATGTAGGAACAAAGTGTGTTTGCCCTATGGCATGGCCCTGACCTGACTCTTTGAGATAGTAGGAGTACCACTGGAGAATGAAAGTAGTAAGAAGCTATCTCATTTTGATGTATATGATATGAGAGTTCTGATCAGAATGCTATTGCCATCCATAATGTTCCAGGCATCACCTAGCTCTGATACCAAATTATAGACCCATAATATCGCTCGAATACCAATCATCCTTGACATCACAAGCATCGATACCATGTTATGAAAGCCCCTGATCTTTAGCACAGATCTAAAAGAACCTGTGACGTTCTCTATGGGCAGCAAACCATCGACCCTCTACCTAGATCTATGATGGGGCGCCTTCCTCCTTAGGCTTGAGAAAGATGCCCCCTTCTCTAGGGCTTCTTCAAGAACCCTGGGACGGCAACTCTAGAGAGAAGAGAAGAATAGAGAATTGAGGAAGAAAAGATTTGTATTGATTCCACCCATGAAAATCCTAATACAATCTATGTATTTATACATAGATATTAGGTCCGACCAAAAATTTTTCTGGCTAACCCAATACATGAAAGCACTCATCGAGCCCATGTACACCCATGTCTCCCATGCTCTCATTCTCTGGATCTAGATCTGATCTATACATGAATTAGCTACCTTAAGACCTCTCAAACCAGACCTTAAGATTTTTAGGATCAACCCAGATCCTAGCCCAAAATAGACCCTCACGTAACTCTGCCCGCGCACTGAGCCGGCTCAGTCTCAGCACTAAGCTGGCTAAGTTCCACTAGGTTGGCTCAGTTTGAAACTGAGCCAGTCCAGTCTTGTGCCATGCCTATAGTTCCGAACATTTATCTCTTTATTTTGCCTGTACTCTGAGACTTAGCCGATCCAATTTTGGATTGAGCCGGCTAACCTGCAAAAAATCTTTCTTCTACATTCTTGATTTTTCGACTTTGGTTTCTTGCTTCACCTTATGTTCTAGGTCTCCAAAATACCAATCAAGCCCCTGGAATCCTTGGAGCCAATGCCCTAGCTCCTTTCGTGACCTTCCAAGGCTTGGGAGCATCATAAATCCTCATAATCTTTACTTTGGTGCCCCAAGCCTTGGCAAATCCCTCGGTAATGCCCTCCTACACAATCCCACTATCCCTGCACACTCGACAGCACCTGTGCAAACATCACCTCCGCCAATTCTCTTTAGCTGTTGTGCACCTTTGAGGCCTTTGGGATGACCGACTCCATCGTTGAAGACCTGTGCTTGCTTCTTGGCACCATCTTGAAATTGTAGGATCTCTTCTGCTTAGCAGCTGCATCACTTTCTTTGAACTTTTTTGGAGAACCTATAATATTTCTGTACCAGCACATGCTGTACCACCTAACACGATCTCTTTAGAGCTACATCTATCTACCTACACATGCTGCTTCATGTATAATCGTGCATCACCGACGCTCTAAACTCATGCCAAATTTTCTCTCCATTTGTGAAGTCACCACTGCAAAGCTTCACCTATATTCAAAGTCCACCTGATGCCATAGAAGTCAACTCTATGCCCGAGTCCCTCGAGGCCAACCACTTAATGCTGCACTATTGAGCCTACCGCTGCACCTCGAACGTTGTCGCTGTCCTTCGAACCCTCCGCACTCTACGGCCCTCTTCGAAGCTATTTCGGATACCTCCGTAACCCACGAGCACCTCCGAAACCCAAAAGCTCATCCAACTCTTCTGAATCCAGCGACTGAACCCTAAAAAATTCCATCATAGTCCTTCTCTTCTACTCCTATACCAACCATCACTTCAATTGTGCTCGGAGAACCATCTTCCACCTAAACCATGACTCTTCCTTGAGCTCCTATAGAAAAAACCTGATCCATGGTACTCCCGACTGCTAGAGACCTCCTGGCACTCCCTGAGACCCCTTGACTTTTTTTGAGACCTACTCCCGATCTTTCTGAGAAGTTCTTGACATACTCTACTAAGATACACTCCTCGACTGCTGCACTATCGAGCCTCTCTTAGCCCCTTTACCTCTAGGGTAGCACTCCTGTAGCACTCCAACACTTTCTAACTCATCTCTATGCTGCTCTACAACCATCCAGCCCTAACCTGCTGGACCTCCATGAATCATCCATCTTCATCACTCCTAAGGCTTCATAAATTCATGCTCTAGTTGAACCACTGAATACACCTCCGACTACTTTCTCGCCTTTCTGACACCAAAGGATGTATAGCTGCTTCTTCAGCCTTCCTTCAACCATTATTCCTTGGAAAATCTCTCTTCAATAGCTCCACACTATCCATCTTTCTAGAGAATCCTGATGCTCTCTACTGAAAAATCTTCCTTGACTGCTGCATCGTCGAGCCTCTCTTAACCCTGCATCTTCAAGAAAATGCTACTATAGCATCATACACTTTAGCCTTTCTACCAAGATCGATTAGCAAATCATGCACCCAATCCTTCCATCTTAAAAAAATCTCTTTCTGTTAATCCTCTCAACCTCCACCTTCAACTCGCTGCTCTCGGTTGGCCAAACCACAGCAATAACAAAGATAGAGCTGAGACATATCGTGAAATTCTTGTGTAGATTTGTGATTTCACCTTGTATGATTTCTCCTTTGCTTTCACACACCATCAAGCTCTGAAACCTGACTTTGATACCATATTACCATCCACAACATTCCAGGCATCACCTAGTTTTGATACAAAATTATAGATCCATGATATTGCTCGAATGCCAATCATCCTTGACATCACAAGCATTGATACCATGTTGCGGAAGCCCTTAATCTTTAGCATGGACCTAAAGAAACCCATGACATTCTCTATGGGTAGCAAACCACCGATCCTCCACCTAGATCTGTGATGGGGCACCTTCCTTTTTGGGCTTGAGGGAGATGCCTCCTTCTCTAGGACTTCTTTAAGAACCCTGGGGCAGCAACTCTAGAGAGAAGAGAAGAAGAGAGAATTGAGAGAGAAAAGATCTGTATTGATTCCACCTATGAAAATTCTAATACAACCCATGTATTTATATATAGCCATTAGGCCTGACCAAAAACTTTCCTGGCTAACCCAATACATGAAAGCACTCACCGAGCCCATGTACACCCATGTCTTCCATGCTCTCATCCTCTAGATCTAGATCCGATCCATACATGAATTAGCCACCTTAAGATCTCTCAAATAAGATCTTAAGACTCCTAGGATCAACCCAGATCTTAGCCCAAAATAGATCCTCGCGTAACTCTACCCATGCACTGAGCTAGCTCAGTCTCAGCATTGAGCCAGCTAAGTTCCACTGGGTCGGCTCAGTCTAAAACTGAGCCGACCTAGTCCTGTGTCATGCCCATAGTTTCAAACATTCAGCTCTCTATTTTGTCTGTGCTCTAAGACTTAGCTGATCTAATTTTGGACTGAGTCGGCTAACCTATAGAAAATCTTTCTTCTATAGTCTTAATTCTTTAGCTTTGGTTCCTTGCTTCATCTTGTATCCCAGATCTTCGAAGCACCAACCAAGCCCTAGGAATCCTTGGAGCCAATGCCCTAGCTCCTCCCGTGGCCTCTTAAGGCTTGGGAGCACCATAAATCCTCATAAATGCAGCATCATGTGGAGGAAGGAAGATGGATAAAGAACATTTTTGATCAAGAGAGGAGAATGCCTAGAGTAGTAGAGCCAGGAGAGCCCTCTACTCCTATTGCACCCAAAGATGCACCTGACTCCAATACGCCTATGACTCCTTGAGCTCTACCCATAGGCAGATTTTCTCAGCCACCACCTATTGACTCTGCATCAATGGAGAGACTGACAGATATGATTTATACCAAAGTTAGTAGAGAGATATAGGATTTATCTAAGAGAGTGGAGGGTATGAAGGCAAAGATGAGATTTATATCTCAGAGGCTCACCATTTTAGAGCAGAGGGAGCACACACATGTCACACCCACTGATCACTCTAGCATTATTGGGGAGCTTGCTCAGCTCAAGGGGAGAGTCGAGTCTGAAAAGACAAAGATGATGGCAGCCATTACTGGGATAGAACAGGCACAGTAGCGGGACATCATCTCAGTGCTTGGAGCTATGGACAGTCTGATAGAAAAGATTGAGAGACTTGCTCCAGGTGCAATACTAGCAGTAGCAGCAATCGATGCAGCGGCTAGGGGAGCGATACCTCATCCTTTGCCTCCTCCACCCATGTCACTTGGTCAGTCTACTTAGGTATCTATGAGTGAGAGTGAACCACCATTAAGGGTCTATACTCATGTAGGACCTACTCCCTCATAGATAGTCAGGCCATATGCTAGGACCAGAAGCAGGAGAGCCAGACCTACCACCTCACGTGCCTCATCCTAGACATTAGAAATCCCTTCTAATGATGAGTAGCCTCATAGGAAGCTGATGTCTCATTTTTTTGTTGTCCTTAGACCTATGTTAGGTACTTCTTGAGGAGTATATGTTTGTATGTCACTCTATGTTAAGTACTTCTTGGACACTCATATATATGTAATGGTTTAACTTAGTCTTGTCTTGAACATGATGTTTCATTGTATCTTTGTGTGTTGAAAACACACTCATTTTGTGAATGCAATGAAAAACACATTTATATGGCTACTTACTCTTTTACTGAATAAATCTCCTGATATGTTCTCATGAAATGGCTACCTTTTGGGATGATGACAAAAAGAGGGAGTAAGATATGTATATGAGCATACACACATTCAATATTTAAATTCAAAATTTTTAGCTTGTTTTATCAGTTTTTCTCTTTTGGATAAATTGTAAGATGTAAGATGTACATGAGCATATATTAATCTTGTTGTGTTGCGCCAAGCATTTTTAATTATATAAAATGTATGTCAATTAGTACTCATGCTAATAGAACTTTAAACATAGTATAATTAATTATATAAATTATGCCATGATACATACTCTATATACCAAATGCAAGCTTGGCACATGATTGCTCAATGAAGAGAATTCATGCTTGTTACATATAAATGATAAATGTTGATAGATTATCACTCAAATAAATACAAACTAAAAATTTAACTCCAAAGTGATAAAATATATTAAAAATATGAGTATGAATTGAGGGGGAGCTAAATATGAAACTATGAAAAGGGTTAAATCAATAGTTTATTGAAAATATTCTTAATACATTATATTTTTTGCTCATATACTCAAAGTTTTGTCATCATAAAAAATGAAAAGATTGTTAATATCCAAGGATTAATTTTGATGAGTAATAAAATATTTAAGTATATGTTTAGACTAATGAATTTATTGAGATCATGTTTCAGGATGCATTTTAGAGTATCAATTGAGACATCCCTAAAAATATATTTGAAAGTTGACAAAAAAAAGTTGGAGGCTTTTGAGGCATAAATTATACTTAAAATAAGGCCTAAAAGAGATATCTCAAAACCAAAATTGAAGAGAAAATCAATTAGTCAAAGCAAAAATTTTCAACATAAACAAGCCTCGAGTTGACACCTTATTCGATCCCTTATTCAGCTCGAGCTGAAACGGCACGAAAAAGAAGACTGGCATACGAGAGTTTCAACTAGCATGGTCTCAAGCAGAGGATCGAATTGATTCGAGTTTCTTGAGTCAAAGTCACAAAAAAATATAGAGAATGGAGTTTTTGGGACACAGTTCGACAAGACCTCGAGCAGAGGGACAAGTTGACTTGAGCTTCAGCTCGAGCCTTAGCTTGAGGTCCTCGAGTCAAGGTCTTAGAAAAATATTGAAAACATAATTTTTGGAATGAAGTGCAGAATAGACTTGAGCAGAGGGACGAGTTGACTCGAGCTTCAACTCGAGCTCAAGCAAAGTAACGAGTTGACTCAAATTTTGACTCGAGCTCCAATGGCTAGTTTCTGTAGAATGTTTAAAACTATACAGAATTATTTCAAATGGCTATTTTCAATCTTCTAGCGATCATAAATCCTTCTCCAGCCTACCAAATGTAGGGAGTAAGCTACAAAATATCTGAAGGAAGTGAGATGATCATTCAATCATTGAAAGAAATCAATAGTAAAGAGAGAAAGTCCAAAAAGTCTTGGAAAGAGAGCATTCAACTTTCAACTCCAAGAAACATCAAATCAAGAGATTTTTTTTAGCAAGAAGACAAGCTCAATCAGTTCAAAAGCTTCCTTCAAAGAAGATTCCACAAGCTTCATCAACTTACTTGCTCATTAAAGGAACTTTGTTTTTGTTTTTATTGTGTAATCCTTACTCTCATTGTAACTTATCTTCAATAGGATTTTGAAGCTAAGGAGAAGGCCTATCCAAGCCTGAAAATTGAATTGTAAGTCAAGGGTTGGC
This sequence comes from Cocos nucifera, assembly GCA_006176705.1. Classification (NCBI taxonomy): domain Eukaryota; kingdom Viridiplantae; phylum Streptophyta; class Magnoliopsida; order Arecales; family Arecaceae; genus Cocos; species Cocos nucifera. The sequence goes on along the minus strand of QRFJ01001469.1, from coordinate 16,973 downwards.
TTAGGATTTGGTTGTGGTTAGTGAGTCGGTGTAAAATCAACTAGCTTTTGGATAGTGAGCCTTAAAAAACTATCCGACTGTAATCTTGGAGAGATTATAGTAAAATTTTTAAGTGGGTCTTGGGGAGTGGACGTAGGTGAAAGGAGCACTGAACCACTATAAATTTTTTTGTATTTATGATCGTCCCGTCATATCACTTTTATTATATTTCTATACTTTTGCATACTTAGTAGCACAGAACTACAACACACTTCAACACATCACTAGTTTTTGAAAATACCACATTACTTGTTTAAATTTTGAAAAATTTAATTTTCCCCCTCTTGGGTTGTCTTGCTGGGCAACATATGATATGCTCCACCATCATATCATCCAACCCACAATAGGGACAAGAAACTAGAATATCCATCCCATGAGTATTCAACACCATCCTAGGAGGGGGATGGCCTTAGGCGATCTTCCAAACAAATAGCTAGACTCTCAGATGTACCCCCAATCTCCAAATCTAGATTGCCTCCAATCTCCTAGCCAGCTCCTCCCTATATATAGGTCAAAGAGGTCCCTAGCCACAAGCCTTGGAGTATAGGATGATCTCCAAATCCTGACATTTCGGCCCCCATGAATAGGAATCACTTGGGCCAACACACTCTCTCTGTCAGTTGGTCTTCAAATAGGTAGGTTGCCAACTTAACACTCCAACCCCTCCCCTTGGGCTGAAATAGGCACAAATCCACATCAACTCTCTAACCTTCATACTCACAAAGGTCAGCCATCAACTCAATAAGAGATTAGCAATCCACAAGTCTTGAACCAAGTCCACCGTCTGCCTATCTCCAATTAGCCACCTAATGTAGGCTATCACATTTGGAGCATAAGTGTAGATATCCTTCCACATGGAGGAGCTACTCTGACCGGTCTGAATGTCAGCACCAAAGATCCATGATCCATATTTGGCCCTCATCACAATGCTCTCTAGACTGTCAGGCTAGAGAAGAAATCTTATGGTATGTTGGGCCATCAGGGCATCATGCTTAATTAGCAAGAACTATATACCAAGCCCCCCATCATTGATCAGCTGACAAACGACATCCCAGGCCATGAGATGCACTCCACCCCCTTCATGGTGCAAATCCCAAATGAAGCTTTAGAAAAGCTGCTCAAGCTTTATTAGAGAGGTCGTGGGCAAGAAGGGATTGAACAACATCTATGTAAGACTAAGGATGAACCTCACCAGCATTACTTTGCCCATCATGGAAGATGATCTGGCTTGCCAACCCTCAAGGTGCATGGGAATTGATAGCTCCACTCTAAACACTTGGCACTTTGAAGTCTCCATAATGTTGTGGGAATAACACCTAGATAGCATCACACCCCATTATGCTTTGACGTGCCTAGCACCTCCTGGATCACCTACCTATGTTAAGCCTTGGTCTTCATGTTGGAATACATTGTTGACTTGAGAAGATTTGCCTTTTGCTGCAAGGCTATGCAGTACTCCAAAATCCTCTTGAAAGTAGTAGTATTTCGGATAGATACCTAGCTCACCAGAAGACAATCATATGCAAAAAGGAGGTGCAAAATTGGGTGAGCTCCTAAAGCTGCCACATAGGGGTCTAAGGCCTACCTTGAGGTCACTGCTCGCAGTGTGTAGGAGAGAGAATTGTAACAATTAATGAATAGGTAAGGGATAGGAACAACCTTTGTGAAGGCTAACTAAAGAGTGGAAGAAATCTATCAAGGTGCCATTGATTGGAATGGCAAACAATGGGGCATGGATACAACCCATGATCCCATTGATCCATTGACTATGAAATCTAAATATCTCCACTACATGCTAGAGGAACTCCTAGCTCATGTGGTTATAGTTTCTCTCCACATTGAGTTTGATGGCCAAAAGACAATGGCAGGTTGGAGTTCTCTACAAGTAATGCATGAACTCTTGGGCTATCAATACATTATCATAGATTTTGCATCCACCCACAAAGGCTCCCTACTCAAGGCTCATTAGATGAGGAAGAATTGATTTCATCCTATCCACCAAAATCTTAGCACAGACCTTGTACAAGGTGGTGCACAAATAAATCGGTCTATAGTGGCTCGGCTCCAAACCATCCTATCCCTTCAATAGCGGAGTGATGAAGGCACAATATCCTAGGATTGAGGATAAAAAAGCCAAAATTTCTCAAACCAAGGGACACTGATAGGAGAACCCAGTGTCGGTGTCGATTAAGATGGGATAGTGATTGGACACAATCCTCGAAAGATGGTATACCTGATGGCTAGGAAACCATTAAATCCAACTGGTCATGGAAAAGGCCCTATCAATCACTACCACACCCTAGCTCTACCTTGATGGTTGTTGCATCAAGTGAATCTAGGCCAAGAGAAATCAAGATCAATTAACCCATTCCTCATAACAAACTCCAAAACTCTCTAATCTCAATGCTGTCGTAATAGGACCTATGCCCTTCTTTGGGCCCATCAACACAATTGAAATTGCCGCCACTAGGAAAGCAACACCTTGATCAACTAGTATGAGATCCCTCCCATAGTATCCTCCATCATCTACACATAGTCCTTGCATGGACATCAAACAAAAGCCAAGGGGTTTTATTCATTTAAAAAATAACAATGAAAAATTATTGATTGCACTTATGAAATACCTCCATATTCGTAACCCGACTCCTCCAAACAACAATAATCCTACCTGCCAGCATGCATGACTTAATGGCAGAAAAATCCCAAGAAAATGGAAACTACCAAAGGGCATGAGCTAGGCTCCTTCCTGACATCTAGTGCTCAAAAGAATGTTGAGATCCAAATTGTGCTGCTATATCAATCTTTTGAATGTTGAAGCAAATGAGGGCTTACCAGCTCCTTGAGTTTTCCACATTAGAATCTTCATTGATGAATGTCAGATTAAGTTGGGGGGCCTAACTTTTTCGAACCACAGACTTGACCATACAGCTCTACCTCTCCCCCCACATGCCATCTGCACCCAGAACCAATACCATTTACCTCCAAGGTGGCCTTCAACCAGCTCACAATAGCCCTATATTCTTTAGCACTCAGGTGGCCTAGCCCATTAAGGCCCTACTCCTCACCCACAATCAATGAAACCCGTTTCTTGCACACTATTGGAATGGTGCAGCGGATGCTTGAGGCATAATAGGTAAGTTATTTTCCTATGGATGGTATTTACCTATTAAATTGAGGAAAGTTTTGCCCACTTAGAAACTGAATAAATCATTTTTTCCGTCAGCCTATAAAATGGATCTTTTATTTTGTTCTTAAAATACCTCTAACCCTATAATAATATAATTAATATAATATAATAATATAATTATAATATGTAGTATATAAAATATATAATATTAAATTATATACAATGGTAATATAATATATGATCTTATAATATAATATATAACAATTATTGAAAAATATATCCTAAAGTTAATTATCTAGTTTGTATATGATTATGGTTAAGCTCGTTATAAAATATACATGAATTATTAATTAAATAAAATATTATTCTAACTTTTCATCACTTGTTATGTATTTTTTTTTATGAACTCTTTTGTGATGAAGTCTTTAAAACTATTTTCTAAATGATAAAAAAGAATTTATCATGTTGTTCTTAAATCTGTTTGTGATCAAATGATACGTTGTTACCTAGGATAATAATATTTATCGAGTGTAGGTCATTATGTGCCATATAGATTGGTTGTCCTCTTAATCAAAGAGTATGAAGACACTAATATGGCATGCAGATGAAATATAAAAATATATTTTACTAAATATGATCTAACTATGGAGCTCTTTGCTGTTAAGAGTTGCTTATGAAGGATATGGATATAAGTATTTCTTAGATCTGAGATCACCATGGTGACTTGTAATCAACTCATTATACTTTTATGCTAGACTAACTATATTTTTAATGCAGTGATGAAAGATTTTTAGGTGTAATCAAGTACTTATGAGCTTGGTATGTGAGTCAAGATGGGATTGACCCCTCCAAGTATTGAAGAAGTGCTCTGATGTGTTTCAATTTAGCAAAATCTTGGCCAGGATAATCCTTATGAGGAGTCAAAAAATTTATGAGGTTAAGACATGATCTGAATGCACTGATTAAGAGTTGATAGTTAAATTCTAAAGTTATCCTGAGCATTGAGGTCAAAGGAATGAATTATACAGTAACTATATGCTACAAGTTCATGGATGTTGCGTTGCCAGTAGTCGACCTATTTGGACATCGAATACCATTGCTAGATGGTTACATTGATTGGTATAAAAAATTTATTTCTATGCTACTGGTTTAGTGTTTGAACTTATAGGGTCATACACAATAGAAGTTCCTACCTGATTTGATGGCTAATCGATGATTAAGAATTATTTGGGGGTATAATCATCAAAATGATTGATGATTAATCGAATGCAAAAGTTGCAATGAAATAATTTATTAAATATTAGTAAATTATGAAAGAATTAATTAGCAATTAGATTATTGATTAGCTTAATTTGATTAAGCTATAAGATTTGGATCAAGTTTAATTGAATTAGATTCAATTGGATTTGACCTGATTAGGTTATGAGATGACCTAATCGCTAAGAGAGTTTGATTTATGATTTGATCAAACCTTGGACTCAATTAATTTTTTATTTGAGTAGAATTTAATTTAGATAGTTTAAGCCTAATTTGATTAGATTTATTTTAATTTAATTGGATTAAGCCAAACTTGTTTGGTTGGAGACTTAATTGGATAAACTAGAGAGTCCAATTTGTTTGTACTAACTCCCTAGTGCCTAGACTTATGACTACCACCCACTTCCATGAGAATTCAAAATTCTTGTAATTTTTTTTCCATGCCCAAATATGTTTCGTTACCCTATTTCACTCCCCTTGACCTAGTCCAAGCATTGGATAAGTTTCAAATCCAACTTGAATTTTGAATTCAAGTTAGGAGGTTAGAACTACTTCAACCTCTTATCTTTATTCATTCCCACACGCCATTCACTAGTTTGTTGCTATTTTAAAAGGCTTCTTAAGAGTGGGCATGTATGTGGAAGAGGTGTGCTACATCTGAGAGAGAGGTTGATAGAGAGGGGACTCTGGGGCATGGGTTTCTGGTCGTGAGGAAACTTCGAGAGAAAGAAATTTTAAATAACTTAAAAGTGGGCGTGCGCTCCTAGATGTGTGACATCTAGTGTAAAACCTAAGTGGGTGACTAAGGTTTTGGGCATGAGAATAGAGAGTGAGGTTTTTGGGTGTGTGCTATCCTAGGGTTTCGACCTAGGGTTCGGGAAGTAAGGTTTTGAGTGTCATGAGTGTCACAACTCCATTGATCATTCCTATACCACCCCATATTCCTTCTTGGTGTCCGTCTTCATCTCCTGAAGGGTGCAAACTAGTTGAAGAATGAGATCGAACAAGATCAGCTATTAAAGATTCTGACAAGGAGCTAGCACTCTGAAGAAGCTGATCGAGATCTGAAACTTCATGTGGACAATCTATAGAAGCCGAACACTCTATGCGGTTGCATCACGACATAAGGAGCTCTAGTCCATGGATTTCAATTATGGAGATCATCTATCCGCACTCAGATATCGTGTTTTGAATACGAGTAGAGTAGTAAATGAGATTTACTGCTTATTACTTTCTAATTTTATATGCATATATATCATATCATATCTTCATGTAGGATATTTTATGATTAGATCATTAGCATGATTAGATTAATTAGATTAATTTTTTATCTTCTGCTATCATTTCTTTGAAAAAAAATTGAAATATATGCAAGAAACTCCTACATATTTCCTTCAATAATATCTATATAAAAGATATTATGAAAAATATTGATAGATTTAGCAATTTACTCAGAATAGTAGTAATGCAAAAGAGCATGGGTAACAGATCCGAGATCCATTTTTTGATGCATAAAAGGATATGGTAAAGTTTTTTTGTTCTAAATTTCATCCAAAAAATGCTTATAGAGGAAAATACAAATTTTTTAGGTTAGTTTTTTATCCCCCAATAGGTCCAAAGAGGTTAGGTCAAAATAAGAGGATACTATAACAAGATGGTAAGGGATGACGTACGTAAAGATTTATTCTTGGGTAGAGATGGGCATCAAGCCGGGCGACCCATGGGCTGACCCAGTTCGACATGAATTAGGTCATGCTAGGCACGGCCCATCGAGTATTGTAGCGGGCCGTGCCAAGCACCTAGTACTGTAGTGGGCAGTGCCATGGCATGGCCCAAACCTAGGGGCTAGGTTGGGCTAGGGGTTTAGTGGCCCATGGTCTAGGCCCGACATAACCCTTCAGGGCCTGGGCTGGCATGGCTTGTAGGGCTAAGCATGGCACGGCACGTGCCCAAGCTCGGCATGGCCCGCGTGCCAGTCCATATGGGCCGTGCCAAGGCACGGCTCACATGCCAGCCCATATAGGCTGTGCCAAGGCACGACCCATTTGGCATGCTATATTTTTAAAATTTTTATTTAAAAAAATAATTTTTATAAAATAAAATAAGTTGGGGGATGAATAAAAAAAAGATAGAAGATATTAAATTTTTTTTATAAAAGTAAAAATCATCTTGTAATGGTGGAGGGTTTGGCATGGACCCCTATTAGTTTATTAATATAAATCAAAATTATACAGAAGAGGGAGGAGGGCTAGGCGTAACCTTCAGAATACAAAGAGGGTGAGAGAAGAAAATAGAGGTGACTCACCTCAATAATTAAAAAGTAAAAATATATAATTTTAAGAAATTAAGAATTAAAAATAATTTTTTCTAATTATTTATTATGTTTGTATCATTCTCATCATCAGATCCAGTATCATGTCCTCTTTTGTCCTGAAGTTTTGCCTCCGCATCCAACCAATCTTTGAAGTAGGATAGCATTTCAATTATCTTGCCCATCATCTTGCTCTTCTTTTCATCAAGAATACACCGACCTACACTAAAAGCTGATTTTGATGCTAGTGTAGATATCGACATAGCTAAAATATCACATGCAATTACAGACATAATAAGATATTGATTTTTCATACTCTTCCACTAAGCCAACACATCAAGATTTTTTATTTGATTTTCATCTAATGCAGAAGATATTTCATTTCATAAATAAAATTTTAATTTATTGCTTAAAGATGAAGAAGATACAGATAAAGAAGATGCATGTGAATGTCTTCTATGTGCAAGGAATAAAAAAATAGATGATGAACGAGAGATACTAGAAGTTGGTTATGCAGATGATGTGGACTGTCTAGATCCATGAATTTTTTCATCATATAATGCAAAATATCATGAAATAGCTGAGTTATCTTAGCTTTAGATGCTTTAAAATTATGATTCATATATCTATTAATTTTTTCAAGTAAAATATGTATGCCACTTAATTTGATCCGTAGATCAAATACAATAACTAAGTTATGCATGAAACATACCATATTTCAATATCGATTCTTTTTTTTTATTTCATAAATAATAGGCATTAAAACATCATCATATCTATATGGTGCAAATTGACCATAAATTATATATGCTTATTGTAAAAATGCATAAGAGGTTGAAAAATAAACACCATAAAGAGTATTTGTAGCATTATAAAAACAAACTAAAAAATCTTCTAAATTTTCTTTTCAATCATTTTCAGTCAAAATAAAGCTTAATCCACCATCATTTATATATGCATTTAATAAATTTTTGTGTGGATATGCATCATGAATCATTGTATATGTAAAGTTTCAATAGGTAATTATATCAAGTTTAAATTTTTTGAAACATTTATCATGGTCTAGACATAATTATTTAAATTTTTGTAATCATATTCTTGAAGCATGAATAAAAGATACTACCTTCTTAATTTTTATAATTATATCTTAAACCATGTCCATTCTAGCTTAAATAGAAAGCTTCAAAATATGACATGCACATCTAATATGAAATCATTAACAATGAAATGAAAAAAGTCTTTTAATAATTGGACAGCTACATTATTATTAGATGCATTATCAAATGTAACGGACAAAATTTTGTTACTAATACCATATGCAACTATAGTTTGATTAATAGTATTGAAAATTTGTTAGTCAGAATGGGGATAATCAAAAGAACGAAAAGCAAGAATACACTTATTTAATTGCCAATCAATATTTATATATGTTGGGGTATTAGCTACTCTGATACCACTTATTAAGAATCTAGTACTGAAATATTATGGCATGAAGAAAGAAGAAAATAAAATAAAAAAATAATTAAATATGTGGATTAGCCTAAAGGCTCGCCTCTATAGGGTATGCAAAACTCCACTATGAAAGAAAAAAATAAGTACAAGAGGAGAACACCCACTCTCAACCACTATATATAAATCTCTCTAAACTAGAAGTTACCCTCACAAAAGCTCTCTCAGAATCCCAAGAAGACCCTCAGAAGCTATAAGATGCTCTACTCTCATAGTCTTCATGCTGGATGCTATGCACCTGTTACTTCTCTCTCTCTCTCTCTCTCTCTCATGGGTTGCATGTACTCGGCATTATGCCAAGCTCCTTTTGATGGCTGCTTAAGCCTCTCTACATGCCTCTCACGCCATATGCACCACCTTCTGCTCCATAGCACCTCAATCCTTTAAATAGAATAAGAATCCTTTTATCAGCAGTTTATAAGAATCCTAATAGAGAGCTCTTTCTCCTAATATGAGTCGAACATAATCTTGATGGAGTCTTAAAATATTTTTCAACCTTAAGATCATGATCACAGCCTTTCATGACCACTGGATCCTGTGGTCCACATGCAACTCTTGTAGATCCTTTGGATTAATCACAATCTGAGTCCAAACAAAATATCCCATCTTGTTCTATTCGTCTCCATTGAGCCGATTCTATCAGGGGTCGAGCTGGCTCAACTATGTCTTGCCCGAACTCTTGCTTTCTATCTGCCTGAGTGGACCGACTTGATTATGGTTCAAGTCAATTCGATCTCAGCTCGAGCCGACTCGATCCCTTATTCAAGCCAGCTTGATTGCTTGATGATTTGATTCTCCTCTACTATGGATCAAATTTGAGGTGTCAAATCCTAACAAATCCATCTCGACTTAACATTCGATCTTCACTTGACTTTGAGAGCATGTGATCCATCTTGCCCCCATGCCTTGGGGCATGCCTGCTGATCACGAATGGACAAACGTGGGAGTTAAGCCAGGTCGCTCGATCCCACCTCCATCGACTGCTATGATCCTCCTAATCTGAGACCTTTTTGAGGTAGCCTCCTGCGGTAATAGATACTTCATCTTGCGATGTCGCATGTCATCCTCTTGAGTCTCTTATCCCATGCCTGATCCATCTCCACCTGAAGCTCCATCTCACACTGGACTTCCTCTGGCTCTTAAAGCTCCACCTCACATTGGGCTCCCTATCAGATAGTAATGTTCTTTTGTCCTATTTTTTTCCTCCAATATCATCCTATCACCATGCATGATCTTTAGGATTCCATCACTAGCTATCTACCTATAGCCATTTGAATTCAATTTGCTCAGTAAGATAAGATTCCACCTGAAATTGCATATGTATCGGACCTCCCCCAATCTTCTTACTGCACCATCATGTGTCCTCTAGCTAATCATTTTCGATGCCTTTGATCACACAGCTCGATCCATCCGATAGATAAACAGTGCCCTCACTACTCTCTAAGGAGTCAAACTACTCCTCTCTGCAATAAATATGTTATGTGCATGCAGAATCTAAAATTCACTGCTAGAAAGAAGTAGATACCTCATCAAATATCTTAAGGACATCATCCTCTGACTTGCTACTGGCCATCACTACAGTAGCCCTCATTCGATCCTTGAGCTACGGGCAATCTCTGACATGATGCCCTAACTCGTCGCATCGATAGCATTTGATCTTGCTAGGATTTCTCATCTTGAATCTAGATTGTCCTTCTTGTGATCCTCTGCCACTCCATCTACTACCTCTTGCTCCTCCAAAAATCATTAAATCTGAGCAGCCACCATCTGAGCTCGAAGCTGAGTTCTCTCTTCTAAGAACCTCATTCTAGAGTATCACTACAGTGACCTCATCCATCTTGATGGTGCTTTTTTTTACTAGAAGAGCAGTCACCAAGGACTCATATGAGGAGAAAAGTAATGCTAGCTAGACCAACGCCCTGGTCTTCTTCTCAACATTTTAGCCAATGCTGAGAAGGTCCGTGAGGATCTTCTGAAAGTTGGATAGATGCTCCCACACGCTCTAGCTTTCGTCCATCCACAGCTGATAGAACTACCTCTAAAGAAATAGCATGTTAGTGAGCGACTTCGCTATGTACAACTTCTCAAGCTTCGACCACGGTACCATCAAAAAAGTCTTGCCAAGTACATGGATCACCACATCATCTGCTAGATACAAGTGGATTGTGCTCACCGCCTGCATATAGATCCGCTTTCAATCCTTCACCTCTATGGTAGCTAGCATCTCATCGTTCAAGAGAGTGTCGATCAAACCATGTTGGATAAGGATATTCTTTACCCTTGCTTACCAAAAGGAGAAATTATCCTTTCCATCGAACCTGTTGATCTCCATCTTGATTGTACTTTATTTTTTCATATTCTTTAATCTCTATCCGCTACTACAATCTACACTCTAGTACTATCTAGCTCTGATACTAATCTATTGGGGTATTAGCTACTTTAAAACTACTTGTTAAGGATCTAGTATCAAAATATTGTAGTAGAAAGAAAGAAGAAAATAAAATAAAAAAATAATCAAGTATGTGGATTAATCTAAAGGCTCCACTCCATGGGGCATGTAAAGCTCCACTATGAAAGAGAAAAATAAGTACAAGAGGAGAATATCTACTCTCAACTCATTGTATATAAATCTCTCTCAACTAGAAGCTACCCTCATAAAAGCTCTCTTAGAATTTCAAGAAGACCCTCGAAAGCTATAAGATGCTTTGCCCTCATAGCCTCCGCACTGGATGCTATGCATCTGTTATTTTTTTCTCTTGCAAGCTGCACATACTTCATACTCTGTCAAGCTTCTCTCGATGACTGTCTGAGCCTTTCTACATGCCTCTTATGCCACATGCACCACCTCCCACTCCACAGCACCTCAATCCTTTAAATAGGATGAGAATCCTCTTCTCAGCAGTTCATAGGAGTCCTAACAGGGCTCTTTCTTCTAATATGAGTTGAACATAATCTTGATGGAGTCTTGAAATATTTTTCAACCTTTAGATCATGACCGCAGCCCTTCGTGGCTGCTAGATCTTGTGGTCCATGCGCAACTCTCATAGACCCTTTAGATTAATCACAATATGAGTCCAAATAGAAAACCCCATCCTGTTCTATTCATCTCCATCAAGCGGCTCTATCAGGAGTCGAGCTGGCTCGACTGCATCTCGTCCGAACTCCTGCTTTCTATCTGCCTAAGAGGGTCAGCTCGACTATGGTTCGAGCCAACTCGATCTTGTATCCGAGCCAGCTAGACTATTTGATGATTTGATTCTTCTCTACTATGGATTGATTTTAAGGCATCAAATCCTAACAATATAATAAGCAGTGATAGAAATAAAAGACATACTACCTATAGATGCAGTCTATATATTAGAAGTTAATGATATTTTTGCTTTTAAAGTAGAAAGAATTTTAATTAAATTATCCTTCATTGCTAAATAATTAATCATAGCCACTCTTCCAAATATACGTCTACTGGTTCTTCCATAAGCGGGATGTAAAGCTAACTGAACATACTCTTCAAAATTAAAAGATTCACATAACCTAAAGAATAATTCATCCCTAACTATCCATTTTACAAGTATCTTTCTTTGATTTTCATGATCATAAGCAAAAGTTCCTACGAGAGCATTCCCTTGTGTATTAAGGGTGCTTTGAAGATGAGAATCACTTATCCTATGAGACTCTTGATGTCTCTTCAAATGGCCAATTCCTCCAGGCATAACTATATAATTTAGTATAATTTTTATATTTTATTTTATAGACTCCATCAATCAAAACTCTATCAAAATTATTTCACATAGTGCTAGTCCTCTTACGGAAAGATAATCTAACTTCACCAAAAGAGATTTCAAAGGGAGTAGCAAGAGTTTCTTTCTTCTCAAAAATAAAAAAAATACCGACATGCCCAGCAGCACCAGCAATACTCTCATCATCATAACTTGCCATTTAAACTAAGTAAATGCAAAAAAATAAAAACTAACTAGTAACCAGTAAAAGAAAATTGAGTAGATGTTATAGAACCAAAGAGAAAGAAGAGGTAGAGCGGAGAGTTAGAGAGCTAGAAGAGAAGCCCAGGTCATGCCTGGCAGTCGGATAGCCGAAGAGTTGGATTTGTAGAGCATCCTTGAACTACAATCTTCAAAAGAAAGATGCTTCCTCTTCTTGTATAACTCTTGACTTGCTAAACTATATTTTCTACTTGCTAAATATTGGTGTAGAATCTGATTGATGCCGGAATGAGTTGGAGTTGGAGAAGAAGAGGTCACCACCAGTGACCTACAAAATAAAATTCCATCCGGAGTCGATGGTGGTGGCTCCGGTAGGATCCTCTGACAATCAAGTCAGCTCTTCTGGCCAATAGAAATAGGGTGCTCGAAAAAAAATTTAGCAGGATTTTGAAAAGAAGAAGAGAGCTTAGAGAAAACGTATCTGGAGGATCTATTTTTATAAACGGAGCCTGTAACAAACTGATAGTGATAGCCATAACCATCTAGTAGTGGGCCGGTCGGGGCCACATGGAGTTTGTTATGGAGAGAGGTATCCATTGTCAGGATGTGTCCATTCGTTGAGATTTAATAGTTAAAATTCGAAGAAAGCAGACGTTGGTTGGCGAAGAGCTTTGACATATATCAATTCTAGAGGAGTTCGAACTCCTAAATGAAATATGGCTAGAGAGGATCATCTGGGAGGAATGCTGGTTGAAATTTGAAAGTAATCTACTAGAGAAATTTAGACGAAGTTTGATTGATGGAGAAATCTAAAAGAAATCCGATTGATGGAGAAGTCTGGCTAAAGTAGAAGTCTGAAAGGAGTTTGACTGAAGGAGAAGTTCAGATGAAGTCTGACTAATGGAGAAGTCCAGAAGGAGTCTAATTGATGCAGAAGTTTGATCGAAGGAGAAGTTCGAAAGGAGTCTGACTGACGAAGAAGTTCGATTAAAGAAGAAGTCTGGAAGGAGTTCGACTGATGGAGAAGTTCGATCGAAGAAAAGTTCGAAAGGAGTCCGATCGAAGGAGTAGTCTGGGAGGAGTTCGACTGATGGAGAAGTCCATAAGGAGTCCGACTGATGGAGAAGTCTGATTGAAGGAGAAGTCTAGGAGGAGATCGATTGATGGAGAAGTTCGATTGAAGGAGAAGTCCAGAAGGAGTCCAACGAATGGAGAAGTCTAGTTGAAGGAGAAGTTTAGGAGAAGTTTGACTGATGGAGAAGTTCAAAAGGAGTCTGATTGATGGAGAAGTTTGATTGAGGGAGAAGTCCGAAAAGAATTTGACTGATGGAGAAGTTTGATCGAAAGAGAAGTCTGGGAGGAGTTTGACTGATGGAGAAGTCTAGTAGGAGTCCAACTGATGGAGAAGTCTGGATGAAGTTCGGTCGTTGGAGGAGTTCGACTGCTGAAGAAGTCCGAAAGGGGTTCGATTGTGGGAGGAGTCTGGAAGGAGTTCGAAAGAAGTTCGACCACTGGAGGAGTCTGAGAGGAGTTCGACCGCTGGAGGAGTCCAGGAGGGGGTCGACCACTGGAGGAGTTTGGTTGGGGTTCGACCACTGGAGGGGGAATTCTCGATCGAAGCTCTTTCGTGATTATTAGTTATATTAGGCTAAGCATCAGATTGAACTTCGATGGAAGCGGAATTTATCCCCAATAATAGTCCTCCTACTCTTGAGTTCAAAATTTGAAGAAAAAAAGTATAAAAAAGATGACTGTCGAAGTTCTTTTCTGGGCTCTGCACCCATTGAGGTTGAAGCTCGGAGGAGATCTTATCTTCTATTGAAGTTGAAGCTTTGGAAAGATCTTATCTTCGGTTGAAGTTGAAGCTTGAAAGAGATCCTATCTCCTATTGAGGTTGAGAAAGATCTTATTTTCAATCGAGGTTGAAGGAGCCGATGTCGGAGGAGATCCTATCTTCTGTTGAAGTTGAAGCTCCGAGGAGATCTTATCTCCAGCCGAGGTTGAAGAAGATCTTATCTCCTATTGAGGTTGAAGCTCAGGAAGATCTCATCTTTAGCCGAGGTTGAAGGAGATCCTATCTTCTTTGTTGAAGTTGAAGCTCGGGGGAGATCTTATCTCCAGCCCAGATTGATGGAGATCTATCTCCTATTGAGGTTGAAGCTTGGGAAAGATCTTCATCTTCAGTCGAGATTGAAGGAGCCGAGGTTGGAGGAGATCCTATCTTCTATTGAAGTTGAAAGCTCGGGGAGATCTTATCTCCAGAGATCTTATCTCCAGGAGGTTGAAGGAGATCTTATCTCCTATTGAAGTTGAAGCTCGAGGAAGATCTTATCTCCAGTCAAGATTGAAGGAGTCGAGGTTGGAGGAGATCCTATCTTCTATTAAAGTTGAAGCTCGAAAGAGATCTTTTCTCCAGTCGAGGTTGAAGGAGCCGAGTCGGAGGAGATCCTATCTTCTATTGATGTTGAAACTTGGAGAAGATCTTATCTCTAGCCGAGGTTGAAGGAGATCTTATCTCCTATTGAAGTTGAAGCTCGGAGGAGATCTTATCTCCAGCCGAGGTTGAAGGGGGAGATCTTATCTCCTGTTGAAGCTGAAGCTCGAAAGAAGGGAGTAAAAAAGGCGACGGCCGAAGTCCGGTTCTGGGTTCCCGTGTTTGTTGCCTGTTGCGGATGTCGAGTTCATTATGGACATCGGACCTATTATGGACATCAAACTAGGACCTCTCTTGCAAGCTAGGATAAGATTTTGCCTTTCGCATTTGACGTAGTCGGGTTGTCATGAAAAAATATGTGTTAGGATTCTCCACCGAGCTTCTTCCTTCTCCACGTTTTTGGCCTACGAGGTTCTGACTTTTGCTCATGTTAGGATGAGGTTCTCCTTTCATTCTTTACAAGCTGTAGGGGCACATTAGGGCCATTATCGGAACCTCTCCTCTCACCTCATCTAAAATGAACAAGGCCTTTGACTTTGCTTACGTTCGGATGAGATTCTCCTTCTGTTCCTAATGGACTGTAGGGGCACATTAGGGCCATTGTCGAAGCCTTTTTTCTCACCTCGTCTAAAATAAACGAGACCTTCGACTTTGCTCACGTTAGGACGAGATCCTCCTCCTGTTCTTAACGGGCCGTAGGGGCACATTAGGGCCATTGTTAGGACCTCTCCTCTCACCTCGTCTAAAATAAACAAGGTCTTCGACTTTGCTCACATTAGGATGAGATTTTTCTCCTATTCCTAACAGACTGTAGGAGCACATTAGGACCGTTGTATGGACCTCTCCTCTCCTCCTATCTTAAATAATCAAAGATCTTCGACTTGCTCATGTTAGGATGAGGTTCTCTTTCTGTTCCTAACATAGCACTAGAGGCACAGTGAAGGAAAAATCCTGATTTCCCAGACCAGATTCGTTCAGATCTGATCAGATCAAGAGATATATTTTAAAATTTTTCTCTTTGATCCAAATCAGATCTGGGATGTTTTAGATCTGATCTTCATTATTCTAATAATAAAAATAAAATATAGATAAATTAAATTATATTTAATTTACCTTGATGTAGGGTAATCCTATTATCCATTGATGATCCTATAAGTAGTGAAAGGTTCTGGATCCAGCCACGCAAGTGCCTGGCCTCTACCAGTATCTACTCGGGCTGAATCTGGAGATCCTCTTCTTCACTATCATGTCTCCAAAAATCATATCTGAATCTGATTTGGAGGATCTTCAAAACAGCTTTCGAAGATCAGCAGTTGTTCTTTGCAGCAGCGTAGCCTTCTAGCTTTCTGTCGCCTTTCTCTCGCCTAGATTGCACCAACTAAGATCCCAAACTACTTTGGGCATGGAGAGGAGAGGGAGAAGATGGACTTGGCATGGAGGAGGAGGAGAGAGGCAGCCTTGGGGTGTGGGAATTATTCTCATATATTTTGAGTTGGATGCAGGATCTTATTTATTGACTATGCATGATCCAACTCCTCTTCTTCCCAACTAATCACAACTCTTTATGAAATCAGATCTAAATCTGATTGGTGGAAATAGAGTCCCCTTGGATTTATCCTTAGATGATGCCTAAGACCAGTCAAAGTTGGTTCTTAGAAGGAGTCTAATCGGAATCTAATAAGGAGATGGAGTCCCTATCCAATAGGGACTCCTGGGTGCCTCAAACTTGGGCGCACGCCACCCTTGGCGTGCGCTTGACGTGCACCCTCCTCCTTGCCAGGTTCTAGTAGAGGGACAAGCCCCCACCAGCTCTCGAATAGGTGCATAACACATGAACAGAAGTCAAATTGTCAATAGTCAACATTTGACCAATCAAAGGTCAACTTTTGATCAAAGTCAAAGGATGAGAAATGGTAGGTGACCAAAAATGGTAGGTATTGTCTTACAAAATAAGACAACTCTTTTTTGATTTGGACAGGCTCCAGGCAGACCAAGTGAAGGCCTCTGATCAAGCACAAACTCTTTTGGGTCAGTCAGGACAACTATTTATGATAGCAAAAGAAGAACGTTAGGTTCAATCGAGTGCTAACACGATTTTTTTGAACCTAATTGAATCTCATTCAGATCAATTGAACTGGATTAGTTCAATTGATGATCAACAGATTTAAACCCTTATTTGTGTGACCCAGTTAGGTTCAGTTCTGTATGGTAATGGGATATGTGATGATCTCTATCATCGACATCATCGAAACTCATTTCGATGGATCAGAACTCTTCTGATTCGAACAGCTAGAATGATCGATCATCTAAATCATTCTAATTGCTCCCAAAATCCACCAGTGACATCTAGCAGTATAT